>JBCEWE010000350.1:2736510-2951510 GCA_039877035.1 Silurus lanzhouensis | reverse complement strand
CGAAAGGCGTTCTTCGCTCTACCCAAGCCTGTATTGCACTCAACGGTGATTTTTTTTTTTCTTTACATTTTGTCAGTTATGTAAAAACAAAAAAAAAATGTAACGTAGAAAACATGCTCATGACATAATCACGTATCTGGGGCTTTTTGTCCGTGATTGTACTCCTATCACAGTCACAATTTTCTATAAACCTGCAATGCTGCCAACCAACAGATTTTTTTTCTCTTTTTTTTTTTTTTTTTTTTTTGTTATTGTTGTGGTTTCATTTCACACAGAGCAAACTTGTATGAAAACCCATAAATCGTCAACCGTAGCTTTTCTTACAAACATCCGAAAGTGACTACTTGTTCTGAAATCGCCGAAACACAGAGTTGAGGTTTCTCCTGGTAGGTTTAGCTCGTGACTCTGACAAACGGTGGGTGACAATAACACTCCTGTATAATTCTGAAATACAAAACGATACCATTGATTTATTTACGCATTTGTTTATTTACATATTTATCATAGATAGGCGCTGTGGGTTACAGTCTGCACAGTTTAGTGGAGTGGAGCGAGGAATCAATAAAAAAGAAGAAACTTGACCTCTGATCTTTAATGCCAGCAGATTAGACCATTTAATCCTTTAAATCCTGGTTAAGAATTTCCAAAGGACCAAAATTGTGGAATTTTTAATCAGCTGCCTCTCCTTTGCCAAATGAAATTTGTCCTTCCGACCCGCTTCCACTGGACTGAATGCAGGAATGAGATTCCTAACCGTGACCTGTCGTCTATTCATTTCTAAAGCCCAGATTCTTATTAGTTATCAAATGTAGGATTGGAATCGTGTCTAAAGATATGATGAGATGGTAAACACCTGGGTCAAGCATCACAAAAGTTTATCAAAAGTAGCATAAATACCGTATCACAATGCTCTAGAAACGAGAAGTTATTGATGTTTTGAGAAAAAAAACAACTGACAATCTTTTTTTTTGCTTAATATTCTTTTCCTCTGATTTACCATCCATGCAAATATTTCTTGATTCAATTAAGCCACGAACCTCTGCTGTATCCTGTCCCTATGCCATACAATCAGAACAATTTGCACTAGTTATCACCTCACTCTCTGCCAATGATTTGATTCCATATCTGTACGAGAAAAATGTTGTCTGAATAATACACATCAAAAATGCTTTAAATCATCTTCAACTGATTAGACTGGATTGTTGTCCAATACAATAAACCATAAATAGGATGGACAACTTTTATTTATTTATTTATTTATTTATTTTAACTGGAGGCAGATTTCACAGACATGCCAAAATGTTTTACCTGAAACGCTGATTTCTTTTTTTTTTGTTGTTCCTGAGCGACATATATTTGGCGAATGCCCTCCATCATAATTGTTATCTCAGCACTTAAATGCACTTCTACCTTTTTTTTTACAAAATTACCCATTCATTCAGGTTGTCATGGTTTTTTTTTTTCGGTTGCAGCTGTAAATGTGGGACGTCTGAAAAGCACACATAATATTAAGCACTGAAAGAATAATGGTGAAGCACACTATAAAAGGCTACTTCAATGCCACAAAATGCTGCCCTACTTTGCTTTTTTACAGGTTGCATCAAAATCGCCAAGACAGATGTCACTGGATCTTTTATTTATTGTAAAGAAAAAATAATAATAATAGGGAAGCATCAATACCAGGAGTTGTATCAGTTGTATCAGTGATTGGTCTGACATTTCATTTAATAATAGCATTCATTTAATAGTAGGATAAACCTGAAAAGAGGACACAAAAATGAACTCAATCTGAACATTTTGCACAAGTAATGACAAAAGATTGCAAACTTCACCCTGGAAAATAATCAAAAGGAGGTACTATAGCATCGGTAGCACCTTTCTTCAAATACAAGAAACATGTTTATGATGTTGAAATGTTGTCTTTGATAGAAAGCGCACTTAAAGCTGTTTAGAAAGGCGAAGCAGTAAATCTAGCGTGCAGAGTCAAGCATGAGAGCACTTCAGCTCGGCGAGCACTGAGCACTGAGCACTTCTTTTCCCAGTGTCGAGCTCTCAGGCTGGCCGCTGTTACGCTTCGCATTAATGATACTGTTTATACACAGTTAACACAGAGCTAGAGAAAAATGTACCATGGTGCCTCTTAGGTATTTACTAAATCTAAATCAGTGAGTATTAAAGAAAAATATCTTTATACATGGCATTGATGCATCCCTGGAAAGAAATAATATGCAATGTAGCAGAAAGACACATCAAATTCAATCATTATTATTTATCAGTAGTGTCTGAGGAAGTTTTGGGCTTGTACATGTAAAACGGTATTTAAAAAAACGCTACTGCTATACTGATATACTGGATAATGAGCTTTGAAATGACTGTATTGTTCGTTTTTACGTGTGCGTTTTTGGCCTGTATTGCCTTATTTTCTTTTCATTCTATTTAATTTCACACTGAAAAGGTGTAGAGCTGATGAGACACCTTGCCAAGTCCTAAACTGTATTGTGCTGCAAATCAGAGAGCTAAACTGATAATATCTAATAATGAAGAACACTGTTTTAAAAAGTCAGCTGTTATCATGTTAACACATATGGGAGTTTGTTTTGTACCATTTTCGCACACCACCGTCGACCAAATTTCTGCTGGAACATTCTCGAAATGTTTCATGCCCATTAAAAAAAAAGCCAAGCCTCGTGAGCATTTTGTGCCCATCCCCTACTCGCTTCCTCGCCAGTTAGACAGATGTCGCCGTTTTGCATGCCGTTAGGCCGTTTATTCTCAGTGCGAATCATGTTGCTGCAGAGATGAATGTGGGATGAGTTCATCGAGAAGAGGAGGGGGTGACCTGCCAGAAACAGAGCGCCTCTTCTCCATCCCCTCCCCTCCTGAGGCTTTACTGCTCTCCCTAAAATAGCAGTGATTGTCAAGGAAAGGAAGGCGAAATGTAATTGACTGAAAGTAAAGAGATAATTAAGGAAACCTGTTGGACAGAGGGATGGAAAAAAAATGAATGGCTCTCATTTTATAGCTGGTTTAAAAAAAAACTAGAACTACAGAGCGAGCATTTGTTACGTGTTAAAACACGAGAGAAAGGATTTAAGGGCGGAAGGTGATAGAGGTCCTGTACAGGATATGCGAAGTTGGAAGTGGGTGTAGCTGCTGCAACTTAAGTGCCACAAGTCCAACTCTAGTACTCAGGGCATCACGTCGAATGATGTCACGGCTTGTGGATGCTTGCAAACATCATGCATATTGGCTATGGCATGTAACAGGAAAATCAGGTTATTTTCTGGCTAGGCAAGGGAGACTAGCTAGGCTTTGGGTTTCATTTGTTTAGGCATTACAAATGTGTGAGAAAGAGGACGGGGTGATCAGAGGAAGCATGTTCTCAGGCTTGACAAAAGAAAATTGATAAATACGCAGGCATCATGTTTGAAAATTGAGAGTAGTAGAGGTGGTCCGGAGAATGTTTTCAATCAGGAGTCGTTGTTACACCTGAAATATCACTCAGTCCCCGAGTTACGATGGATCAATTTACGGTTTTTTGATGACATTAGCGATACAGTAAAATTGTACAAATATTTTACTTATTGCGCAGCAGGAAAATGTAGCAACCTGTGTTCCGCCGTCCACTCACGCACTCGTCCACGCGCTCACACATGCATACACAAACATGCACAAACATACATGCATAGATAGATAGATAGATAGATAGATAGATAGATAGATAGATAGATAGATAGATAGATAGATAGATAGATAGATAGATAGATAGATAGATAGATAGATGGTTTATACAAAACAGTATTGATTTGTTTTAATCAATTATGTACTGTAATTTGTTACATTATTAACAAATGACAGTATACTACCCCATAGGGAAAAGACTCCTGTGTAGGTTAGACCATGTCTCGACTTCCGATATTTTCAAGTTACGACAGGCTCATCGGAAAACATCTCCATCGTAAGTCGGGGACTACAATTGAATTTACTCCCTCAATGGACCTAAAGTTTCTATTTAAAGATTACTGACATCTAAAAGGACATCTATATTACAGCTACTGGTTTGTGCCAACAGGTTTTATAACCAAGAGTATGTAACAAGCGTAAAAAACTTTGTATATATGAAAGAAACAATAAAACGATGATCAGATTCCGTCCTCTCAACACCAGGTCTGTATCTGACAATGATCTTCATATATCACAGATATTTCTAGATTGAATATTGAATTGTATTCGAAAATATTTGCTATTACATGTATTGCTATAAAGTGAAATGTACTAGGACATTAAAGTAGCTCACAGAGGATGAGGGTTAAATGTAGTGTGTACACACCATACACCAGCGAACAGGCTGCATTAGCATGTGTTTGGTCGTAACCCGCGTCAAGGCCGAGCCCAAACTGTCCTCGTCTCACTTCTATAGCATTCTCTTTATATCCTTTAAAATTTCTGCGAGTCTGCTCTTCCCTGGGAACTGTAAATACAACATAGCATATTTTTTAATTCTGTTTCTTCTTTCCAGTTTACATACATGAGAGAAATACTGGGCGAAAATATTTCTGAAGAAAAGATAGATATATAAATATATCTCTATTTCATCAAAGCTGAGACGGGAAAACTATACACATTTTTATTTAGGTTGAAGTGAATTTTATACTGTTCTATTAATCGATAGATTTTTTGCAAGTTTTATGTGTTTACTCTGTTCCTTCATGTTGTCTTTCAAAATAATCTAGAATGGCCTAAATGGTAAAATAATTTGTTCCGTTATGTTTTGATGCCAAGTTTTGAAGTGATATCGGGTTATGGAGTAACAAAAGGTTTTTTTTTTTTTTATTCAGCTGAGACAGATAAAGAGAAAATTCATATAAAGATATCTGGGGGAAAAATGTTGTATGATTTAAGAATATGTCCACGAGTCATTTTTTTATAACAGATATTTGAAATCAGATCTTTGCCTTGAAAATCTTTTCACAGGATGGGATCATTATTCAATGCAAATGTATTTTTTTTTTTTATAGTTTTGTTTGCTGATTTATGTTTTTGTCTTTCTTAGGACGACCTATGTAAATTGTATGATAAAAGAAAAAAAAGAAATCATGATTTTATCGTAAGGATGCCTGGAAGTTCTCTAATATTGTTTTGATCTTAAATGCCTTGAAATCTTTATCCGGCTGGAATCATTACTATTCACAACATCACCTGTGCTGTCTGTTTTGCTTCATTCTGTACTGTTCTGATGTTCTGGTCTAATCACATGAAATTCAGGAGGGAAAAAAAATCATAATGCATAAACTTGGTAGTCGACTTTGAACTCATCTTGCATTTTCATAGCTGTGGATGAAGTCGAGATGTCAGTAGCCGAGAGTGCAGTTAAAAAGCTACTCTAATCCACTGTTGTCAGTCATGTAGATACCAAACTACGAGGGATGGTTTGCCTTAAATCCAGCACATCCCCCCCCCCCCCTTCCCCCCAAGTGATGCTACCTACACATCGGAAAAACTCCATTCTATGCCAGCATCCATACCTGGTATTGTATCGCTGCCTTTGCATTTGGGCTTTGCAGAGGCCTTTGGCGTTTCAGTGCGACTATAAGGACCAATAACAACAAAAAAAAAGTATTATAGTTCATTTGCCAAATTGACTCCGAGGAAAACATGGACGATGTGTTTTCCAGAAGAATTTAATCAATGCATTCCCTGCTTCTCAATCCATGTCTCCTTTTTTCTTGTTTTTCTTATTTATTTATTTTCAATCCAATGTTGGTGGAAATACCTTCATTTTTAAACTTTTCTTTTTTTTCTTGAATACAAAAGCTGTAAAATAGCATTGGCACGAGCCCATTCTCTCTACACACGGGCTGATTTTTCCCCTCATTGCTCCTGAACCGTGTAGCTCTAGATCATTATATTCTCTGCTTAGGCTAAAAATAAAGCACAGTCCTGTAGACCAGCATGGCTCCTTTTTCTTTTCCTTCGTCTGATTGTTTGACTCTGGTGCTGTCTCCTGATTCGGTTGCAAAGTAGTCGGAGCTGTCGCCTCGGCTCGACGTGGAGCGGCCTTTGGTTTGTAAAAATTGTGGTGGCTTCATTTATTTATATATTTTTTCTTTGTCACTCACATTATACAGAGAATGCGTTTAGCATGTGTCATTGCATTAATTGAGATAATAATGTTAAGCACATCTGAAAACCAAATTAGACGAGAGGGTTGGTAGCAAATTGTTTTAAAAGGGCGATTAATGCATAATAAATGGACGGAAGAGTGGGAGGGGGTTGAAGGGTGAAATGATTAAAGTGAAATAAAACAATGATTACAGGCATACACACATACACACACACACACACACACACACACACACACACACACACTGGTTTACCATACTATCCCAGTGACAAAATGTCTTATTTTATGTTTACCCTTAAATCACTAAATAATTTGGTATTATTATTGAATCGTTTAGTTTCTGGGTTTTTTTGTTTTTTTTCTAAAAGCATTTATTCTCTTGGCGACTAGCCAATTGTCCCTACTAGCTGAAAACTGTCTAATATTTCTATGGGACATTTAGTCCGCACTACAAACCAAATATTTACACACACACACACACACACACACACACACACACACACACACACACACACACACACACACACAGCTTTTTCCTGATATCTTACCAGTTGGAAAACATTTTATTTTGACTGATAATCAATAATTAAATGCATTATAAGGTTTAAATTTTTAAACATGTTTCATGCGATTTTGACTAATCTGTAAAATGAAAAGTCTGATATATGCGATTCCGTGACGATGCATAGTCAACGATGCGATACCTAAGAAGCAGGTACTTGTGGGATACGATATAATTCACCCGTTACGATGCACTTCGATCCAATTTCGATTTGATTCAACACAATCCGATTCAATATAACGATTGAAAATATGATGCTATTCAATTCAATATGGTACAGATAGTGACAGATTGTGATCAAATATTGGTCACAAATTATTGGTCACTTTCTACAAACTAAAAGTATAGCACATCTACTAATGATTACATATAAATAAATTTGTTTCAGCAAATATGTAAAAAAAAAAAAAAAAAAAAGATGCATCACGATACAAATGCCAACTTGTATCCGATGTGTTCTGTTTGATGCATCACATTGTTCAATTTGAATCGGTGAATCTTTCCATCCCCAGTGCTGAACAAAGTACACAAAGCACGTACTTGAGTTAAAGTAGAGAGTCATTTGGTAAAATCTTACTCCAGTAAAAGTAAAAGTGCTCCCTTTAAAATTTCACTTGAGTAAAAGTACTAATGTCTTCAAATTTGCCTTCAAATGTACTTAAGTACCCAAAGTACGATTACTTATCGTGGCTATCATAATATCCTAAAACCTTCTTTTCAACTACTTCTAAAAATCGTGTTAATAAGGACACAGTGGTGGTGGCAAGTTAAAGTCAGGAGTTTCTTAATTTCTAAATAAAAATGTATTTACTAAATAAAAAGTCCTTAAGTTTTCTATAATATTATTCCTCTCAAAATGTTCTGCTTGCTGTTGAACTAATGCTGTTTTAATCTATTTATAAAACTTATATATATATATATATTGCGTATGCACACAAAAACTTTGTAATGCTAGTTTCAGGGAAAAGCAATAACATGGTGATCTGTCTTCTGCTTCCCCTGAGTTGATTCATGTCACCGCCTGTGGGCAACACACTCTGTGGGCAACACACCCGCTGCTGATACCTAGTGTGTTAAAGCAGAAAAAACAATGTAGTGTTTGCTTGAAGGGGAAAGGTCAGTGGGAGGAAATTGGACTAAAATGCAAGAATGTCTTCCCTGTCCCTAAGGTCCCTGACAAAATGTGAAAGGAATATAAATGAAAATTTCGAAGTAAGATTATATTTGCTTTGACATGCATACGCGTGTTAGAAAAAATTGTGTGTTGTCTGTGTTGTCCAAGCTCTAAATCACGTGTATAATCAGTCCAGTGAAAGCAGTGTCAGCGTCAGCGTCTGAAAAGCGTTGCAAATGTCCTGGTTGTGGGACTACCGAGGGTACTCTAAGGAAATACTCTGATCATGGGTAGAGGAAGGCACTGGCCAAGCCTGAAGTAAACTCTAGGAAAGAATGGACCACAGAAAGAGCCTGAAGAGCCCCTACTCTCTTGAGAGAGGAGATGGCCAAGAGGAACATAGTCTTAACAGGTATCTCGTTCAAAGGCTCAAAGAGAGGCTCAGAGAGGGCCTCCAAACAATTTTCCAAGTCCCATGCAGGCACTCTAGGTTACACCGGAGGCCCCAGCCTCTGGGTGATGCAGAGAAAGCATGTCACCAACATGTTCTTACCATGGGGCCACTAGGAGGAGACGGACTTTGTCCCTGTGAACTCTCTCCAGAACTCCCGGGAGCAGCACAACAGGGGGAAAGGTGTACAGTTTAAACCTTGGCCATGCCCGTACCATGGCATCCAGCCCTAGAGAGGCTGTAGGTGTTGGGTAAAACATCTCCTGAAATGCAAACAGGTCCACCTGAGTTCTGCAAAATTGTTCCCGGATTTGTTTCACCACCTCGGCGTGGAGCCACCATTCCCGGGCCTCGGCCCTTGCCTTGAGGGGGCGTCTGCTCCCTGGTTTAAGTGGCCCAGGTGACACCCAGTGGTCCACACGTCTAAGGCATGTAGGGCTGGTGACCTTGATGATACAAATACATATTTTCACAGGCCATCAGTCCTACTATAATTAAATAAAGAGACACCCTGGGACTGAGGGGGCAGGAGGAATAAGGCCTAGCCCACAACATGGACACCTCAGTGTGCAGGTCTGGGAAAAAAGACAAGCCCTGCCATGGAGGCAGTGACGCAGCTATGCTCTTGCCATGAAGAACCGACTTAGTATGCTCCACTAGAAGAGAAGAGACTCGGACAAGGACTGATTTTACACGTGATTTAGAGTGTGCACAAACATTTCTGATGCAGCTCGAGTTCCTGAAGGGGCTGAATGCCCAGTCTGATAGCATGTAACCAACCGATCTTTAGCTATGCACTGTAGTTGTTATCAGAAATAGAGCAAGAAAATCTATGGCTGAAACATTGCCTGCCATATATATTTACACGTCTATTGTTGGTTGGTGCTGTATTTTTGTTATTCCTGTGTGAAGTTAGTTTGAAATTTTTTTTAAAAATGTTTATCAATCTTGAAAAATAATATTTATTTGTGATCAATTTATTATTTATATATGTTTCATCATTAGCACTTCAAAAACAAAAAACAGTCCTTTGTCATTCACAATTTTCATACAATACTCAATGTAATATTACAGACAATTCCATTTTAGAACTAGTGGCACTACTGTATAGTCTGCAGTTGTGCTGAGTTAAGACAGAGCCTTAGCCGGCTACTCAGAGATTTACAAACTAATGACACTGGATTGACAACGGATATTAACATGAAAGTTAAAGATTTAGAAGCTAATCTGTTTGTGCAGTGTGTAAAGTTGAGGAGGTGAAGAGTGCCGGACAGGCTAAAGAAATAAATATTTCTCTCAGTATAGATAAATCAAGAGCTTAATCTCACTGGTACTACTGTCAGCAGGTCACTGAATGGAAGATCATGAACTAAAAATAATGCTAAACCAATATGTTAGCAAAGGAATTTCGAACTTTAAAGGTTAGAATTTCACAACAAAGCAAGTCTTAGACATAAGTGAAGATCTTAAATCTACATTCTAATTCTAAAATGCTTACTGGCATGCTTACTAGAAATTTGAAAGAATATTTCTGGCAAGTTTTTCTTTTCTTTTTATTTTTTTACAGTGTAGCCCAGAGTTTTCTCTCTGCCAATAGTCCCTAAATTCTTCAAAGCTTAAATTATTGGTAGGCATGTTCTATACTTTCGAAATCTCAAATTTTTCATAGCAAAAGGGTTGATGTTTGGATAATTCTTCATATGCATATCCTGGAATAACAAGAGTTTCTAAATAAATGGCAATCAGAAACCGAGAGACCTGAGCATTGACCAAAGCCTCTCGATCCTTTTGATCCTATTATGTATGACAAAAGTGTAATCAATATCCAATCAGAAGTTGAATTCAGTGTCATACAAGGCTGCTTATTGTCAGGGGTGGAGTTGCCGTGGCAACAGCCCAGGTGTGGCAGATCTTGGGCAGGGTGCATATTGATGGAGGTTCGGAAAGAAAGGCCAATCAAGGAAAAAAGAAAAGTGTGGGGATAATAAAGTGAGAAATGTGAAAGAAGCAGATCCATAAAGAAGACTGCAGATATGGTGTATATATCACGCTGATATACATCCTAACCTGTTTAGAGCCTCATGCAGGCCTTGAAACTTTGCATGAAACTGGTTTTACCTCAGAACAATTGCAAATAGTAATAGAATTCTTTCATTGTGAGCTGAGATCAGCAGTCATGGGAGACATAATGTCAACTTGGTAACAGCCTACAACAAAATTTGCGCAATGCCAGAAATGATTTATTAGAGTTTGAGCACTGCTGCTTATCTGGAAGCTGAAAATGGAAATCTTATGGGGAAAGATACAAAAAAACAAAAAACAAAACAAACGGTGGTCACAATGGCAAAATCAACTTCTTGTTTTTCAGATGTTTTGAGTGTTTTGCCAGCAGATTATTCATGTTAGTAATTTTCTCTGGATTTACTGTTGGAGGATCGAGGCTGTAGTATTTGTTAGTTACTCATGTCAATCAAAAGCCATTAGTCGAGTCAACATTTACATTTGGCAGATACCCTTTTTCATTTATCTCATTCATACAACTGGGCAGCTATAGGGTTAAGGGCCGTGTTCAGGGACCCAGGGGTGACAAATTAGTGTGGCATGGATTTGAACTCATCACCTTCAGATCCAAAAGTCTAATACCTTAGCCACTAAGCCATCCCTTGCCTCACTGCTAAGTCAAATGACGTCAAGTGGCTTTTACTGTCATTTCAGCCATATACAGTATACAGTACACAGTAAAATAAAACAATGTTCACCCGGACCATGATGCTGCAATAAACAACATAAAGTCTATGCATGCAAACATCAATGCGAACAGCACAACACAATGAGACAATAAACAATGACAGTGCAGCATCAACTAGTACTGTAAATGTGCTTTAGTGCAAGGCAATTGTCTTTATAATAATAAATACTGTACATGTAAATATTGATCGTTTAGTAGAATAACAGCACAATGTTTGACATTTCGGAATGAGATTTTAACTAGTAATAACTAGTGGCAAATTTCAAACTCATCACTGGATGAAAATTATAGTTATTATAGTATAATGGCATTTAAAAAAAAGTGGTTTTAAGACATTTTAAGAAATTTTTTGTCATAGACTGAAGAAACCTTTGCATATTTTTCCATAGCATTTCAGTAAACATCAGTTAATGTGTATTTTGTTTATTTTAACTTTGCTAAAGGTTTATTCACAGTTTGTAAATGTCAACTAATGTAGAAAATAATGTAAATAAATAATGAATATTATATGGTATATACTATAATTTTTTTTTAAAGTAATTATAATTATTTTTATTTTTTAATAACAATTTTTTTTTTTTAACTGCAATTTGTGACATGCAATTCCACTTTGTTTGTAAACAGGTCAATTTCAGGAAAATTTTAAAAGCCTGTGCTGTTTGTTAGTTTTGAAGCAATATATAAATATAAGAAATCCTCTTTCTCAGTCGGCTTAGTAATATTTCACAAGGCTCATGTTTCCCCTTCGGATTTATGTGATTTCTCATGCATAGTTTCCATAAATACAAAAATACTATCGGAGCGAATGCACTGCTCCCTTTTTTTCATACTCAATCTCCTTTTCATCTCATTGTGATTCAGAGGATGCTAAAAGTATAATAATGAAATATGGGGCCAATGATTCGGGTGGCGCGAGGAACACCTGAGTCGCTGGAAAACGATGTCATCATACCAGCTAACGACCTCTGTGGAGCGGCGGGCAGACGAGTCGACGGCGTGAAGGTTGACCTTTTGTCCGTTCTGATCATCTGTTTTGTGGCACGTCGAAAGAGAAAACTGCTAAGCTCCTGCAAGGAGATGCACTGTCAGTGTGTTCACACTTAACTAACCTTTGTGTGCTCAGTCAATGATGAGAAGCTGAGCATCAGTAACCAATTAACCCCCCGGTTAATGGATCATTACGGTTTGCTGTCAATCCGGGCGTTCAGGGCAGTGGTCAAGTGAGTGTTAAGTGAAAGTGGACGCATGAATCTCCTTGAAGGATAAAATGAGCTGCTTTACCCTACCAGTAAGAACAAACTGAATACCAAAGCTTTGAGTTCTGTAGTGCTTTAGAGTAAATTGAAATTTTAGTCATTTATCATGTTGATTTAAAGTCACATTTTCTCTATTATACTCTGATCATGCTGCAGTTTTCAAAGAGTGAGCAGAACTTGTAGCTTATGCATCTGAAGTCTATCAAGGCACAAAGATCAGTGCAGTGGAAAGTTCTGTAATAAACAACGAAGGACGCAACATCAGAGGACAAGCAAAAACTATATATATATATTACTAACACTGGAAAAAAACCCAGAAATGACCAAATATATAAACAGAATTATTTGGACATTTTAAATAAATCAGTTATGATTAAATAAATGTTATTAGATAATAAATAAATAAGCAAGTAAAAAAATGAATAATTGTTCCCCGATACATTGTTTTCTTTTTTCTTTTCTTTTTTTCCCATATAATTTATTTATTATACTTTATTATTTAATGCCCCCCCAACACAGACACAAACCACAACCTGTTTCCTCTCTATATATTGCCACAGGAAATCCCAGAGAAACAAGTAACAACCAGAACAAATTAGAAAAGGAAGCAAAGGTTAAATCCGCTCAGTGGGACATGTTCCCATAAAAAAAAAAAAAATTAAATAAATAAATAGGCCTTGCTAATTACATATGCTGAAAAAAAATGTTTTTAATTAATCCTTGTCAGGGAACAAATGAGAAATTCATTATCGTACCCTGCTTTTTTTCCTACCAAATAGAATTTTGTTTTCTTCCTGGGCAACAACACACAACGCTGGCTTTTGAAAATTCTGTGCCAACTGCTTTAAAATCCCTCCCACCCTGTGGAATTTAAACTGCAGAATCTCTGGCTAAATATGCCCCCTACAGCATCACATTCATCTCACCCTGCCATTGCGGATCGAGGAGTTTGAACAAAGAAAAAGAGGGCACACCGTCACACAGCGCCCTGAGCTGGATGATGCAAGCGCGAGGCAAGGTCTTCTCTCTCTCTCTCTCTCTCTCTCTCTCTCTCTCTCTCTCTCTCTCTCTCTCTCTCTCTCTCTTTCTCTCTTTCTCTTTCTCTTTCTCTCTCTCTCTCTTGTTCTTTTTACTGCTTCACCACAGGAGTAAAATGAGTGAGGACGCTCAGTAATGCTCCACTCAACGGCCAGAACAAAACCATCATCCCTATTTTTCTTCCTGCAACACCGAGACCACCCCCAAAAAAAAAGAAAGAAAGAAAGAAAAAAACCAAGCTATTAAATCTGATTTGAAAAAGACACTTGTTACTTCTGCTTTATCTTCTGCATTTTTCTTTTATGTAAAAACTCCTTTCTTTTTATAGTGGGTCCTGCAATATATTTTATTACACCACTAAAAATTACTTTTCTATTATTTTACATAAGTCTCGATGGAACTTGATTTGTATCTTAGCAACCTGCTCGGCGCGACAAAAAGCGAGGTGTGAGAAGCTACTTATTAACTTGTTGCTATGACTACAGTGGTGGGCAATAAAGTGCTAAGATGTGTTTAACCCTTTGCTCAAGGTTTTCCGCTTTCTGCCACCAGCTCAAAAAACGCTCACACATCATTCCGGCAGTGTCAGAAAGGAGAGCTGAGAGTGTTTGAACTCTTCCTCTTGCCAGGTTTTCTCCTTTTATGTCCAGTTGCATGAAGCGTGCAGCTGCAGGAGAAAATGCTGATCCTCTTCCACTTCGACTCGATGCGACTTAATTATATTTCATTATCTGTATACGGTAGACTTATGGACTGCGTAGGATGCTTATTAGCTAGCAGAGTGCAGATTTTTACAGAAAATATGTTAATGCACTGCATTGTTAATACACAACAATGGGCAATTATCATTGGACAATTATTAAAGTAAACTCCAAAGCTGAACAGGTTCCATAATAACCTTCACTAACATTTGATCTACTGTGGCATTCAGGATAAATTTTTTCTGATCAGCATGTTGATCGGTTGTTAGTTTTTTGGATTACCCACAATGCCATTCGAATACTAACTGATCTATGGGACCAGTGCAGCAGCACTTTAATCCTTTCATCCATCCAGCGAACTCACTTCCTTATCTTCATCACATTGAACATTTGCCCAGACAGAATCTTACAAAGCTTCAATATTGCTAATACCGCCATAAACATTTTTTTCAAAAACCACTAACTAGCTTAATGTCTTAGTTTGCTAAAGAGCTGGATTGCAGGTTGGATCTTTAACTCCAACATTTGCACCAACATCTCTATTCTTGCTACAGCGGAATTTTTAATTATTATGACATCACTGGTAAATGTTGAGAGATCAAAAAGTATTTTGCTCTTTTGTTTATAAGAGCAAAGACTGGCCATAATGCTTGAAATAATGTTTTCCCAGTACTAAACATCATTATAATTGGGCTACAAATCTCATCAGTGTTGCGAACAACCATTACCAGGAATTGATCTCACAGAAATGATGGAAATATTAATATCACCGATATTTCAATATAAACATACACTATATAGACAAAGCTTTGTGAGAACCTGACCATAAGGCTTGTATGTGGAACATCTTATTTCACATTTAGTCCACTTTTGCTGTTGTAATAACCACTGCACTTCTGGGAAGATTTTGGTGAGTGCTTGTGGAGATTTGTGCTCATTTATCCACAAGGGTCTTAGTAAAGCCATTTACTGATGTAGGTTAGGTGAGGAAGCCTGGGGTGCATCAAGATTTTCCACTCCATCCCATGTAATCTATATCTTCATGGAGCTGGCTTTTTGCACAGGGGCATTGTCATGGTTTGGGTCTCCTAGCTTAAGTTTTATGTTACTGCATTCAAAGACATCCTGTTCAATTTGTGTCTCCACCATTGTGCCTTCAAAAGTTTAGAGAAGACGCATGGCTGGAAAGTCCGATGTCTCAATACCTTTTATCTATATAATGGTTTTTAATGTGGAGTTTTCTTTTGAGTGTGACAGTAAAGCAGCTCAGTTGCAATCTCCTGCTTTAACACTTATACAGTAGAATTCACACTTCACTTGGGATGCATAGAAAGTGGCTTGTACAAGTCAGGTTTTATAGAAGCAGTGCATTTTGAGTTTGATTTACAGCAACAACATGCAGCACCTGGACTCAAAGAACAGAAATATTTTCGTTTTAAAGAAATTTGTCTTTTGAGACAATTTTAGAATGTGAGGTGCCTAATCAGTGATGTTTTCTACTCAGGAGACATTTCTATAATATTTAGGGTAAAGAGTCTCCAGTTCCAGCAGACTGCTTTCTACCAGATGAAAGACAGAAGAGGTCACGATTTCCAGCTTTTCACAAGTTATAGTGAGAAAAGAAGTGTTGAGGGAACAAAGCTGCTTTAGTGTCAGCGCTAAAGGAAATAAACTGGTTTCACTGGTGAATAACTGTGGAATTAAATGAATAAAACACTGCAGGAAATGTTGATGTAGAAAAAATTATGAACATTATTTATTTCATCTTTTTATGTCCCATGCATAGATTTTCAAATAATTTACTATACATTCGGGTAGGTAAGATTTGCACTTGATATTAAAGCTGCCATACTCACATTTTCATATTTCCTCAATGTCACTTGGGAAAATGTAATAAAAGTAAATCATTTCTTGTCAACTCAAATACTGATGTTTTAGTGGGTTCACTTTTCAGTCAATAAACCATCTATACAAAAAATAGCAAATGTACAAGACAGTTGAGGGAAGTGTTGCTGTAGTTCTGTGGTTGAGGTTTTGGGTTACTGGACAGAAAGTTGTGGATTCAAGCCCCAGTATCACTAAGCTGCCATGCTTGGGCCCTTTCGCAAGGCTCGTAACCCCTGTGCTCCAGAGGTGCTGTATCATGGCTGCACTCTGACCCCAGCTTCCTAACATCCTGGGGATATCGAAAAAAGAATTTCACTGTGCTGTAATGAATATTAAGCACCGTTACCTTTACATGTGCATCATGCTTCAAGATTCAAGGCATCTCACAGATCCTTTCAACGTAAAATGATCTCCACAGACCCTCTCAATAAATAATAATTATTATGAACATAATCCTGCTTAAATAACTGCCTATTTATTGACACTTTAATGTTTTTTTTCTGAACACTGAACAGATACTGGAATTATTTATAGATCAATCTGGTTTATTTGTTACATTTTTGAGATTTGAAATTATGTTTACATTTACTTTAATGCCATTTAACACACCGACCTTATCCAGAGTGACTTACAACTGAGCAGGGGAGTTATAAGGGCCTTGCTCAAGAGCCCAGCAGTGGCAGCTTGGTGGTGGTGGGATTTAAACTTGTGACCTTCCAATCCAAAGTACAACATCTTAACCACTGAGATACCACCTCACACCTCCCTACGTTGGTTCATTGTTGGTTAATTAGTTTAATTGAGCAGTTAAACAGCTCAATAAATAATAAAGTATCATTGATAATGGTGAAATGGGGTTTCCTGAAGCAAACTCAAAAGAATCAAACAAATGAATGAGAAACAAACAAACAAACAAGTAAATAAATATAAATTTTATGAGCAACTGCTATCAGAGCATTCGATTATTCAATATACAAACATTTGAAACGGTACAATCATTCCAGATTTCATGCTGAATGTGTTTTCATTTTGTATGAAAGCTTCGTTTCCATATGGAGCATGAACATTTCAGAGCACAGCCTTGGGATAAGACACATTGTTTCTTGAATACGACTGCGCTTGTATGAGAAAAGTTCATTGAACTCCACAGCAATTTCTTTTTACAAAAGTAATCATAGACAGAGAGAAGAGGAAGTAGGTGAAGGTAAAATGCAGCAACAAAAGTTTGATGAGGGAGCAAACAGACACTGCCCCCTGGAGGAAAGGCAAGGAAAAGAAGACTTAAGCAAATGTAACCATAAAAAGGCTACGACTATTTTTATTATGTGTGTGTGAGGGGGGCGGGGGGGGGGGGGGTACATATGGTCATAATACATATGGAATCATATAAGGAATATATACTCATTAAATTGTTTGATCTACAGCAAGAAAGCTATAAGAATATGATGTAGGTGTGTGAGTCACAATAGAACAGGAAATTGAAGTTTATTCTTGTCTGGTTGTCTTTTGTGCCATGTGCTTTTTTCGTCAAAAAAATGAGGTAGGAATAAGTTTATAAATCTTTTAAAAGAAAGCAACATTGATATAAATGCAGCTTGTCGTGATGCGAAACAAGCAGGAGATAAAAGTACTATAGCTAAAGAGTGTTTATGCTTATAAATGCTAATCACAAAATACAGCTTTGTGCAGTAAAAAAGAATAACTCCAGAACCAAAACCAGAAATGCTGCTTCATTAACCATATCAACAAATAACAGCACAGCAAAAGAGCAGGGATCAGAGAGACATATTCACACAGGGTTTTGTATTGTTTCTCTTGATTTTTAACTTTTCATCCTTCTGCAAACAAATTATACAAATAAAATAAGGACAAGTCCGACTTCTGTTTCCTGATGCAGTTTGGTTGAAAAAAAAAAAACCATATTACAAACTGAGGATTATCCCTTATTTATTTAAACAATATACCACCTCCTTCTTTCATTCTTCCACATCCGCATGAAAGAATGTAGATGTGGAAGAATGAACTCATTCCTGGCGTCTCTTTTTCATCCTCTTTTGCCCCTCATCTCTCTTTCTCATTTGCTCTTAGTGCCCTGCCATCATGAAGGACCTTGTGGCCTCCCACATAGCCACGATGTGAAGAGGGGTCCGTAGCTTGGCAACGCACCTAGCAACCGTTTCTCGTAACCATGGATTATAACCTGTTGCCAAGGGAGACAGAGATTGGGGATTGATTTTCAAGGATGGAGTTTGGAGAGAAGAGTAGAAGAGAATAAGATAGAAAACAATAGAAAAGCGTATAATAATTATATCATTACAGCACTAAAGATTAATAATAGTTCATTTTTCAGGCAAAAAAAATCTTTGCTTTTTTTTTTATACAAATACAAATAATATAATTGATATTTATTGTTAATTGACTAAATGCACACTATTTGTTATTTGCTTACTAATTGCATTATATTTATTTAACTAGTTATTTTTGCTTTTTATTAAATTAAGTATAGATATTCTCATATCTTATATATGTCATATATTATGACATATATACTTATGGTTAATCTTTCCAGGTTGATGGGTAGCAACATTTGCATGTCTAAGATTACTGCTGACTTCTTTCCTCCTTGGCAGTGTGTTAACACATCTATAGTATTGTGTTAACACATGGAATGCTCCAGACAAGCAAACTGCTAAACTTAGGCTTTTATAGAGGTACTCATGCTTGCAGATGAACAGATAATCAAGGCCATTCAATGAGCATCACTTGGCTGCCTCTTAAATCATATGGAAGCAGCAAAGGTGGACTTACTTTTTATTTTTCAAAGAATGAAATGGTGTAAAATGTCATGTGCTGTTCAGACAGATGTACATTCATTAATGCTGAACAAAAACGTTCATGTTTTTAAAATCTTTATACGTTTAGATCTTTATGCCTGTTTGTTGTGTAAAAAAAGCAATGATCTATTTACAATTTATTTCCACAATTAGATCATTTGAGCATTGCTTGTATTTCAAGCAATGCTCAATTTATTACAATGCAGCCCAAACTGTATTTTGCTGTGTTTGTTTGTTTGTTTTACACCGCACTTGATTCTTATTTCTAATTTGTGTTCCTGTGGAGAGACTCTGGCCTTAGCATGACCCTGTCATGGATAAAGCACTTACTAAAGACATATAAATGACAGCTCACTCACGTTCCTCTTTTCATGTCTTTATCTGTCGATTTCTTTGACTTTCAGCACAAACCCAGGCTTTAGTTTTGACATCTTTTAAAGCTAAATGTAGGCTTCAAAGTTTGCGAGTTAAAATAAAAAGGGATCCTCTGCTTTTCAGCGATTCAGATACACACAAATACATGCATCTGTATATTTTATTTTACCTTGCTGTCATTTCTTTTTATCTATTATATCACAGAAACCTGGTTTGACCTAAAGATGTAAACAATTTTTTACGATTTTTTATTTTTTTTTTAAACACTAAAAATTCATTCTAAATCTACTGAGCCTGAGACTGTATTTCTTTTATTTCTCTATATATTAGATAAAGTGAGTTTGATTAGTGGTTGTATTTATTTTCACAATCATTTTGCTTTTTTATAAAAAAAAACATTTTAATTCTAAAGGTAATCCTATTTAAGAAGTAATTTACATTTTCATCTCAAATCCATCTAAAGTTATTCATAGTTTAAATACACTCTACAAGATCAAGCTTTTTGTTGCTGTTTTATAAATATGGCTAATCTTATGATAGATGGGGAAATTGGCACAACCTCTTTTTTCATATTATTGTCCAACACACACACACACACACACTCACACACACTCAACCTTTCTAGCCATCATTTGCTCCATCTTTATCCCTCGCTTGTTAATGACTGCTATTACACACCAAGAGCCAACAAACTGGTCATTACCAAAACATCCACTCACGCTGGAACTCGATGACACCACACACGTGGACAAGCCTGTAGTCTGGTCAGTGCAAATGAAAACCTACAGTTTCCAAGACTGTCACTTGTGCAGGCTCTCACTGCAGGTCTAATGACAGTCTGCCAACACAAACGCACAACAATTCAGCACTAATGGCCTTGGAAAATCGGCATGACACAATCGGCATGACACAAGCTGTATTTTTTATAAATGTTTTCATGTTTAATTTAACGTCATTCTATTGTGTATTTTTTTTTCTTTTTATTACATTTTGTGCATATATGTTTACATTAAAGCATACTTACACAAGATAAATTTAATAAGAATATTAACCTTTAATTTTACATTTCTGATTATTATTGAGTTACTCAGAAATTAACATTACACGTTGATTGTTCCTTTAATTGCACAATTTTTGAGTTACCAACTTTATACACAAAAAAATAAAAACGCGATTTACTAATGCACAGTCGCCACCTTGAGGACATTATAGTGTAAGTACAGTCCCCACATACTTGAAGTACATTATAAGAATAAAGGTTTGTGGACACCTGACAATAGGATTTGGAAGTGTTATTTAAACATGCTATTCCATGTTTTGTCCCCATTTGCTATTATAATAACCTCCACCCTTCCTGGAAGATGTTGGAGTGTGCTAGAGATTTGTGTACATTCAGCTACAAGGACGTTAGTAAAGACAGGTACTGATGTAGGTGAGGTGAGGAGGCCTGGGGTACAGTCACAGGTGTTCAGTAGTGTAGCAGGAGATATTCCACTGAGCCATTTAAAGTTGATCTTCATGGAGCTGGATTTGTGCACAGGGGCATTGTGATGCTGGAACAGGTTTGGGTCTCCTAGTTCAAGTGAAGAGAAAATCTAATGCTACTACATGCAAAGACATTTTATACCATTCTGTGACATACCATTTGACCCAATGTGCAAGAAATGTACAAAAAAAAAAAAAAAATCAGTACCAACATCTAATTCACACCACAAGGTGTTCCAATATATATATATATATATATATATATATATATATATATATATATATATATATATATATATATATATATATATATATATATATAGGGGAAAGTAACACAGCAAAACGGCGGCTTAAAAATATTCTCAAGGCTGGTTTAAGAAACTTTAGACACAACATTTAAATTTTCCTTTATCCAGAGCAGCTTGGTGGTGATGGGATTTTAACCCATGACCTTCTGATCATAAGTCCCACATCTTATCTATTGAGCTACCACCTAGAAATTTCGCAAATAATATTTGTGTTTTTTCATATTTGTAGTATTAGTATGGAGAAGAACCATGTAAAGGGTATGATGGACAGATGTATGTGTGTGATGTACAGTATCTAAGCATATGTGTGTGTGTGTGTGTGTGTGTGTGTGTGTGTGTGTGTGTGTGTGTGTGTGTGTGTGTGTGTGTATAACTGTATCTAATCATGCATGTCTGTGTGAGGGGGTAAGAGAGAGAGATGTAATTGTATCTCTGTGTGTGTGTGTGTGTGTGTGTGTGTGTGTGTGTGTGTGTGTGTGTGTGTGTGTGTGTGTGTGTGTGTTTGTCTCACTGTGTGTGTGTTGTAACTGCATCATAGGTTTCTGTGTGTGTGCGCATGTGAGTGTGTAAAAGTGTGTAATTTACATTAGCATCTCACGACATTTGACAACTTCTAACAACTTTTTACTGGGAATTCCGAGTTGAGAGGAAGCAAGCTGACTGATGACACAAGCAGGAGATTTACACTAAAATGTTTAATGTTGTTTCATTGAAATGTTCTAATTTCTTTTTATAAAAATGTAATGATTAATAATGATTTTTTAAAATCCTAAACAAGTGTGCTTGATCCACTGTGTCCATTGGCCAGCGAACTCACCCAACCTAAACTCCATTGAGAATCTATGAGGTTTTGTAAAAAGGAAGATATGAGACACCAGACCCAACAACATAGAAGAGCTGAAGGTCGCTATAAGAGAAACCTGGGCTTCCAGAACACGTCAGCAGCATCAACAAACTAATCACCGTCCGAGTATTGAGTTCTGTACATGTTCATACTTTCCAATAGTCTAAGATTTCTGTGTCAAAAATCTTTTTTTCTTGGTCTTAAATAATATTCGACTTTTCTGAGGTACTGAATTTTGGGTTTTTATCAGCTGTAAGCCATAATCTTTAAAATGAAAAGAAATAAACTCCTGAAATATATATCAGTCTGTGTGTAATCAATCTATATAATATAAGTTTAGCCTTTTTAATTGAATTACTGAAATAAATCAACTTTTTAATGATATTCTAATTTATTGAGATGCATCTGTATATATTAAATTTTTATTATTATTATTATTATTATTATTATTATTATTATTATTATTGTTGTTGTTGTTGTTGTTGTTTTCATATTATTTATATTTAAAAACTTTTTAAAAAATCCATTCACAGCTCAAAAACAAAAAGTTTTTACTTCTTAAGAGAAAAAAATGTAATGTCTTGTGATGATGATGAGAATGATGATGATGATGATGATGATGATAAAGATGAGAGAATGTTGAGAATGTTGATGCAGGTAAAAGTCTTACATCTGCAACCTGAGCCGGAATGTTGCCGTAGCAACAAGCGTCACTTTGTTGTGATCGTCCATCATTAATGAAGAACATTTCACTTTACTGTTCTACTGGGTTGAGTTTGGATACAGTATGTGTGCGTTTGCGTGCTTATAAAGATGGAGGAGTGTGCGCTATTGGTGTGTGAGGCTCTGGGCGTACACATTGGAGAAGAGGTGAGTGTAGAGAAGATCTTGTCGCTCTATCAGGACGTCTACCACACTGCTGCTGAACTCCGAGACACACAGAGAGCCGTTACAAAGGTGAGAGAGAGGAACCAAGGGACTCATTCCACCTATGTCATGTCTATATGCTGAGCTTATGTGTGTGTGTGTGTGTGTGTGTGTGTGTGTGTGTGTGTGTGTGTGTGTGTGTGTGTGTGTGTGTGTGTGTCTGTGTGTGTGTATGTGTGTGTGTATGTGTGTGTGTGTAGGTTAGATCACAGAATGGCGGTTTGCCATGTTCAGGCCGATGGATCCTCTATGTTCTTCTGGAGATGGAAAAAGAACGAGAGAATCGGGAAAAGGTAACCATGCAAAAGCTTTCAAGAACTTTTTCAGGAACCCTGTTAGGAACTTTCCCTGACCCAGGAACTTTACAATAAATCATTTCATACTGTACCTGTGTGAGTGTGTGTATATACTGTATGTGTGTTAATTTGTGCATATATGCATGTAAATGTGTGTTAGTGTCTGTATATATGTGTGTGTGTGTGTGTGTGTGTGTGTGTGTGTGTGTGTGTGTGTGTGTGTGGTGTGTGTACTTCGAATTAACAATAGCATATCAGAAAATAGACTTAAATGTGTTTTCTCTGTAGTTATTGTGGGAGCTGCAGATGCTGAAATCAGGCGTTGGTGGAGTTTCTGACACAATAAACACACAACCGCTTTCCACACACACCAACTCCAAATACAACAAAGTGAGTCAGAGACGCACAAACATGTCGATAACACACAGTGTAAAGTGTAACGTGTGTATTAATCTGATAAGTAGTGTTTTTAATATAGATTTATTTTTAATAATAAACTTAATAGTGAATCAACATGACAAAAATAAACTGTTTTACGATCCAGCACAGAGGTTAATACGGGGAAGGTGTAAGTTTATGACTAAATTGTCAGCGACCAGTCTGCAGTGAGAGACATTTCACCTCAGATGGATTTGTAGTGAGACCAGGGGTTGTGGATTTGTCCTGTAACACTGCTAACTCCTTAATGTATACTAGGGGTGTAATGGTACACAAAATTCACGGCTCGGTTTGAAGTAACGGTTCGGTTGTTTCGGTAAAGTTAAAGGGTAGAAATGCAAAAATAAAACTGCTTGTTGTTTTTCATAAACGCAGTTTATTATAATTAACATTCGTAATCATCGACATTTTAACAGTTTACATTTTAAAACAATTATAAATAAAATGTCTGCTTGGTTAAAAAAATATATGTAATATTATTTTATAATATTTTATAAAAATAGAATACATCTAATTCATTCAATGCACTTTTTATTACATTGATTAAATTGAGTAAGTATTTAAAATGGCACAAATTGAATTAATAAAATTAAATTAAATACATGGAAAAATTATATTAATATTATAATAAATTATACGTTATATAAGTTGTATGTCCTTGTGTTTCTGGTCGGTGGCGTTTTTTTTTTGTTTTGTGGTTTTTATCGAAACAGACTCATTCCTAGCTTTCTGTTTAGCTTGTTTGTGTGGAGAAGATTTGCTTTGATTGCATGTGCAGAATTGACATCAATTTTTTCATCATGTCAACCGATTTGGTTTTGATTGACTATGTGTGTGTGTGTGTGTGTGTGTGTGTGTGTGTGTGTGTGTGTGTGTGTGTGTGTGTGTGAGTTTCAGAATCGAGACAAAAAAACATGTGGTTTGTCAGGACTCCTGAGAAGGGCTAGAAAATTATGTGTGAGGTATAAAATACACACAAACACACACACACACACACACACACACACACACACATACATGCAGACGATGTTCCTGTGAGTACTGAGTCTCATTAATCTGTGTGCTCAGGCTGGACAATGATGGTATATGGAGCATTCTCCCGTCTCCATCCCTCGATCATGTGACCTCCAGACGTCTGTGTCTGATAAACCCTACGAAAGCAGACGTCCTGCTCTTACAGCAGTATAAATATGACATCATCAAAGAGCGACTTTACAGAGAGATGCTGCAGGAGGAACACGGTAAGAGGAAGCCTTATATTGTGTATTATTAATATTACACATTATTTTAATCACTAACTTCCAGAAACAACAAAACAAACAAATAATAAATTTGGTAATTCTATCAGTAAAAAATGCATTACAATATTGTATAGTACTCATTTTTAATGATAGAAAGAGCATATGCATGCAAAACAAACAGTACATAGAATAAGTCAAATATATTTTTTAGCTACAAGTGTTTGACCATATGATCTTAATACTGTATGATTAAGGATACAGTTACACACCTGCAGACTTCAGACAAAACCTGTATCACACATTGCACTAAAGAAACATAGCATTAGATTGTTTAAAAAATGCATAAATTCACTCTAAACAAATATTAATTCAAAAGAAAAACTTATCAGTGGGACAGTCATCACCTGAAATGTTCATAATATTTATTCAGGTCTGCTTCGTCGAGAGATGGAAAAGTACACACATCCTTCACTCAAGTTGAAGTACAGATACTCATGTTTTAAAAGACTCTGGTAAAAGTTAAAGTACTGACTACATTTTTTCACTCAAGTAAATAAGTTTGGGCCTGACGTGTATTTAAGTGAAAAGTAGTTTTTACTACTACCTGTTTTAGCGTCACGCTGGTAACTGGACCTCACATCATATTAGATTAGATTAGATTAGATTCAACTTTATTGTCATTACACATGTACAAGTACAAGGCAACGAAATGCAGTTTGGGTCTAACCAGAGTGCAATAACAGCAAGTGCAGGATATATAGTTTTTACATGAATTTACATAGTTAAATAAAATAAAATAAAATATAGACTATAAACAGTAATTTAAAGATGAATATGTAGTATACAGATGAATATATATGTACTGAAAACACAATATACAGATGAGTATATATATGCACTATAAATATAATTACAGATGAATATATATATATATATATGTACTATGAATATAATTACAGATGAATATGAATATATATATATGTACTATGAGCAATAATATACAGATGAATATATTAATATATTGATACAAAAGAATTTTGTTACCTAATTAATGTATTCAGGCTGAATATCCACCATATAGAACACAAGCAGAGAAAAGATGATGATGATCAGGTGAGCAGGAATGTGTCTGTTCTCAGTCATATTTACATCACTGACTCCCTCTGTCTCATCCACATTAACCCCAGACTTCTTGCCTTCTGCCTTGTTAGCTTTGCAGTCTAGTCTACGTCTTTCTCGCTTGAGAGCCAGGAAATTATACACCACCTGTAGATTAAAAAAGCCGGGACAATGGCAAGAAATAGGCTGAAGGTCTAAAAACGGTGCGCAATAATAAGAAAAAATATTGATCATGTCACAAAATAGATTAAAACTCAAATTCATATTTGTGTATAAAAATACAATAATAAATAGTGACGTCAAGTACTGCTAGCAGAAAGATCTACTCAGGTACAGTAACAAAGTATTTGTACATTCTTTTCCATCTCTGGTTTTGTTTCAGAAAACTTTCAGTATATTAAAAAGCTTTCTTGCAGTTTTACGGATGTCATTGTAGTGAATGACCACTAGAGGGCGCGTACGGGAGGTAAAATAAACACACCGCAGCAGATATTTGTGTACTTCATTTAAATAGTTTCTTTTGAATTCCACACACACCAACGCACACGCACGCACACACACACACACACACACACGCACAAGTGGCATTAATGACTATTCTGAGAGTGTTTGTCTGTGTGTGTGTGTGTGTGTGTGTGTGTGTGTGTGTGTGTGTGTGTGTAGGTATTGGATGGTGGGAGTCGATGGACCCCTTGGAGCAGTCAGATTGTGTGTGTGATGTGGAACAGAGAGCAGAAGAAGCGTTTCAACTGAACGATGTACTGCGTATGTGTGAGCTGCCCGGGGCTTTTAACTGTTATAGGTACAAATGATGATAATGATGATGATGATGATGATGATGATAATGATGATGCTACTCCTCCTAAACCTTTCAAGCTACATCCATCAAACTCTCCAGAGACCTTCAACTTCTTCTTCCTTAAGTTGGTCAGGGTTCAAACTCCAGCTCACACACACTCAATTCATCGATCTATCAATCCCTTTTTAGCATGCAAACACACACACACACACACACACACACACACACACACACACACACACACTCTCTCTCTCTCTCTCTCTCTCTCTCTCTCTCTCAATATCTCTTTCAATCAATCTTTGTGTATCACTCTCTCACTTCTTTCCACTAAGACATTCTCTAATAATTAGCTATGTTCGCTAGTAAGCAAGCTAATGGTAGGCCAAAAGCTGTGTCTACATTATAAAATTAGCAGTGTTTGCTAGCAAGCAAGCTAATTCTAGGCCAATAGCTTTGTGTAAATAATAAAATGAGGTTGCCTTGAGTTGCTCTACTTTGTGTTGGCAATGATAATAGCCAAGTGACCGTGCCCACAGGCACACAGGCACACAGGCACACATTAGCCGTTGGAGTCTTACCCATCCTAGGACCAACATCTAATCACACACCAAGACTAGCCCAGTATACCTCTATTTCTCTCTCTCTCTCTCTCTCTCTCTCTCTCTCTCTCTCTCTCTCTCTCTCTCTCTCTCTTTCTCTCCCTCTCTCTTTTAATCTCTTCCTTTCTCTGGATGATGAAAGGAGCGGGGACAAGGTGCTGTTACACTCCAGTCCTGATGAGGTTGGAGTGACAGAGCAGGCGTGGACGTCCTCGACCAGTGGACAGAGCTGGACGTCTATCATCTTCCTCTCTGTGCTCCGGTGTCACTGTGAGGAGGAGAGACGAGCTCTCACTCAGCTGATTAACAGGTCTCTCTTTAACACTCCTGCACTCACAGTTTATACACTCTCACTGTGTGTGTGTTACTGTGTGTCACTTTATGTTATTTTCTGATATTTTAGGTGGTGTTTTATTGTGGTATTTTATGTTGTGGCATGATTGTATATTATTTTATGTTATTGTGTGTTATTGCGTTGTGTGTTATTTTATGTTTTTGGTTGTTAGGTTGTTGTGTGTTATTCAATGTTATTTTATGCTATTGTGTATTATTAGGATGTTGTGTGTGTTATTTTATCTTGTGTGTCATTTAATGTTCTTGTAGGTAACTAGGTTGTTGTGTGTTACCTATCTTATGTTGTATGCCATTGTGTAATTCTGTTATTCCATAATATTATGTGTGTGTGTGTGTGTGTGTGTGTGTGTGTGTGTGTGTGTGTGTGTGTGTGTGTGTGTGTGTGTGTAATGCAGAGTGGAGAGACTCGTCCTGATCGAGATTTATCTGAGTGTGTTTGTTTCCGTGAGGAGAATCGAGAGAGAAACACACACACACGCGGCACTTCTGACCGCCAGACAAAACTGGGACAACAAATGGTGAGTCTCTCTTTCTCTCACATGCACACACACACACACACACACACACACACACACACACACACACACACACACACACACACTTATGAAAAACACCATGAAATATGGTAAGAATAAAACATTGTGTGTGTGTGTGTGTGTGTGTGTGTGTATTTGAGAGAAATAATATAGTTTCATTCATGATTCAGGCCATATACGAGACGTTTGGATGTCGAGGAGTTAGGGAAGTTCTGGCTGCAGGAAAAACAAACTCCAGTCTCAGACCTAAGAGACGAGTCCAGAACATCACGCTGTGTATGGCAGGTCCTGACTGAACACACACACACACACACACACACACACACACACACACACACACACACACACACACACACACCCTCATGCATGTGTTTTAGTGACTGTATATATAAGTGGCCATTGTAGCATGGGAGTTAAAAGTGAATGTCTCTGAGGCCCTTTAGTATTCGACTGACTGCGGTACAATATGTAGCTCCGCCCACTTCCAGGTTAGGCAAAAAAAGTCTCAAGCTAAAATTCCATGAATGACGGATCATAAAATTGCACACTTTGACACTCAGTGGTTCCGTGTTCACTCATTTATAGTCATATCTGTGTATATACACTGCAGTGTGTGTGTGTGTGTGTGTGTGTGTGTGTGTGTGTGTGTGTGTGTGTGTGTGTGTGTGTGTGTGTGTGTGTGGATTATTACCGAGCAGGCTGTGCTGCAGTATGTTGTTCTGTGTCAGGAGAAGGAAAGGAGAATGCTGCTGGAGATCCTACAAAGTGTCTCACTGGAGGAGCTTCAGGAGGAGAGACACACATTTAGACCTGTCCACAGTGAGACAAACACACACACACACACACACACACACACACACACACACACACAGACACACACACACACACACAAATTAAAATGGTCACTGTTGTGAAATATACACAGAGAGAAAAAATGTGTGTCTGTGTCTGTGTGTGTGTGTGTGTGTGTGTGTGTGTGTGTGTGTGTGTGTGTGTGTGTGTGTCTGTGTGTGTGTCTGTGTGCAGAGATGACAGGATCGGCCCTTAGACAAGGTTGTGTGTCCCTCCTGAGGCAGATGAAATCCTCTCTGCAGTGCAGCTCTGTTTCGTGGGCCAAGTGTGCTGTTCATTTACTCACTCAGCTCACACACACACAAGACCTGGAGGTCCAGACTTTAATACACACACTTCCTGCCATGGTACACACACACACACACAAACAACGACCAAGAGGTTTAGGCTTTAATACACATACTCGCTGTCATAAAGCATAAACACACACACATATACACAAACACATACCTGGCGAGGAGGACCAGACTTTAATAAAAACTTCTTGTCATGGTACACACACATACATACCTAAACATATGACAAAGGGGTCCAGACCTGAATACACACACTTCCTGTCATGGTACACACACACTGAAGCATCTTTGACTGTACCATCATTTTTTACTGTGTTTGTCTGTGTTTGTACAATGTGAGTTGGACTGTTCGACCTTTGCAGGATTCTGCTGCTCTCATTGATCTGTTGCACAAATATGAGCTCGAGGTGCGTTCACCGAAACTACACAACCTGCACAACTTACTGCAGACATCCAACAGCAAGAACACATACATTGCCATCTCAGCACCAGTGAGTCACTCTTACACACACATTCACTCACTCGATAACTGTGTCAAATCCCTGGAGTGTGAGAGAGACATGTAGAGGTTGTGGACATACAGGAACAACATAAGCGTTCAGATAAAACAGACGAGATAAAGTCCTCCTAAAGCAGTTCTTCTGTAACTTTTACACACTCCAGCAATACGGTAAAAAATTGTTCTGTGTCCGTTCCTGAAGATTGCGTGAAATTCATACGCCATCAGAGACTCTCTCCTCTGAAAAAGTAGTTCCGTCTCTGAATGAAGGGATTCCCTCCGCAACTTTACAGCATTGTATATATTCTATTATAATATTATAATTTAAATAAACACCTCGAAGCTTTTAATTGAAATTAAATAAACAGTTTCTTCTGTTTTTTTCCAGGACGGTGAAAGAACTGAACAGAGACACAAAACTCCATCACATTGTGAGGAGCAAGAAATCTGTATGGGTAAATGAACTATGCACGTCCTCAGATGATTTCTTATTTTTATACCACTGCAGGTTTTACACAGCGACAGTTTTCATGTCCTAAAAACATCCCAAAACTTAAAATTACGGATTTTCCCCTCTGAATGTTACATAGCGCTGACACATTTGGGGGGTCCTTCCCTACATGTTACATGACCACATTGAGAAAGTGTGTGCTTTACACGTCCCTGGAAAAGAGTTTGTTCTTATAGAAATTATAATGTATCAGAACAAGCACAGCAATGTAAACCTGCAATGCCAGCTCCTGTTTAAAACACAAACTTTCTGTTTTTTATTATTCAATTTAAAAAGCTCGACTATAAGGAAATAAGAAATATACTCGTCAATGAAATGATTTTCTTTTTGAATTTAAATGGTAAAAAAAGATAATATAATGGCCACAATAGAACACGTGCATAATAAAAATAATAAACATAAAGATAATAATAATAAAATAATAATTATAACAATAATTGTAACCACAGATTGACAAAAATATTATAATTATTTTATATTTTATTCAGGCATCATGTTTTTTATACAACTTGTAACCTATTAAAAAATTAATTAGATGTCAAATGAAATTTAAATGCAATATGCATGAATAATAAATACAAAAAGAAACTTTTCCATAAAATCACTGAAGCAAGGTTTTTGTTTTTGCTATTAAGTTTGATGATGATGATGATGATGATGATGATGAAAATACACACACACACACACACAAGTACAAAAAAATGTCAAAGGAAAATAATATAAAAAAATATATTAAATAATAATATGAAATAAATATAAAAACTAAATTAAAACTAAAAGTAAAAAAAAAAAGAATTAAAGTCAATCTGTTTTTTATTTGCAAAAAACCCAAAAAAACGATTTACACGTATTTTTTAAATTTCATTTTCATGAAAGTTTGATGGATTAAAATGATGCTAATGACAATAACATGAAGTTTATTACAATTAAAATAGTTATTTCTATAAAAATATGACTACACATAAAAGACTAGGAAAATTAAAAGTGTGTGTGTGTGTGTGTGTGTGTGTGTGTGTGTGTGTGTGTGTGTGTGTGTGTGTGTGTGTGAGCGTGTGTGTAGGCTGCGGTGTGGTCCTTGTCCCTGAAGATACTCCGTATTTAGAGATCCTTGGTGTTGGAGAGAAGAGAGATGAAGATAGGAGAGAAGGAGGAGAGGAAGAAGAAGAGGAGAGGAGAGAAGGAAACTTTAAGGAAAATAAGGAGAGAGATAGAAGAGCAGCAGAAGAAGAAAGGATATGCAGAAGACAAGATGGAGAAAAAGAGGGAAGAGAAGAAAGAGTGGGAAAAGTGGAAGAGAAGAGAGATGAAAGAAAGGGAGAAGAGGAAGAGAGAAATAGAGAAAAAATTATGAGTGAAAGAATAAAGGAAAAAAAGGAAGTAAGAGATGAAGATGAGAACAGAAATGATAGTGCTGTAGAGAAACAGGGATCGCTGATTGCACTGGCATGGAGCAAACCAGCAAGCAACAATACACAGGTGTATATACATGCACACACACACACACACACACACACACACACACACACACACACACACACACACACAGAGGGAAAAAAAACAATTTGGTAATTAAATATTTGGTGTGTGTATCGTTACAGGACGTAACAGCGCTACCTGAAGCACAAATGACAGAGGCGACGTCTGCAGACACACACATTCCAGACCACACACACTCCGCTTTATCTCAGCTCGAACACACACCGCCAGCACAAGCACAAACACTCACACACACACTTGTGGAGACTCTCCAGGAGCAGTCCACATCCAGCATGGTTCTGTTTATACACTTACACTTGTTTTTTTCTCCTTTCCTTCACACTCTACCACTTTACCTGGAGTGAGTTGTTGCCTGTTAAAGTGGGCGGAGCTTGCGGAGCCTGCAGCAGGTTATGGCGCTCATTGCTCAATGTAATGATGGTGGATGTGTCAGAGAAACTGGTCGTCTTTTTAGGTTTTTTTTTTTTTTTTGGTGATTTGACGACTTCATGTGCAGATGCTAAACTGTGATTAGACAATGTCATGTGAACCTAATAATATGTGATTGGACGATGTCGTAAGCACCCAGTGGTCTGTGATTGGACAACATTATGAGTGTCTACTGAGCTGTGATCTGTGGATGATGTCATGACCTAGTGGTACCCAAGGGTCCTCATTATATGTGGTCTGTGATTGAAAAATATTATAAATACTTAGTCAACTGTAATTTAATGATGTCATGAGCACCTAGTACTTTGTGATTGAATGATGTCATGAGTACCCAATGGTCTGTGATTGGATTATATCATGAGCACCTAGTGCTACGTGGTTTGACAAAATCATGAGTCCTTACAGATCTGTGATTGGATGATGTCATGAGAACCTAGTGGTCTGTGATTAGACAATATCAGAATCACCATGTGGTCTTTGATTGGATGATGTCATGAGCGCCTAGTAGTATATGATTGGACATCGTGAGCGCCCAGTAGCATATGAATGGACAGTATCATGAGCACCTAGTGGTCTGTGATTGGATAATATCAGGAGCACCATATAGACTATGATTTAAAAAATATTGTGTGTGATTAGTGATCTGTGATTAGATTATGTCATGAGGACCTAGTAATCTGTGATTGGATGAAATATGCAATGTTATTTACTGAAAGTGCGCTCACTTCTAAACTATTTAAAAACTTTTTCAAAATCAGTCTACCAATAAAAACACATCTGTGAGACCGATCGATGTCCTACAGTATTATTCTGGCTCCGCCCACATGCAGTGTGTCAGCTACAAGTAAAGGAAAAGGGGAACATCTCCCTCCTCTAACCTTCCACTCTTCCTTACCTGGTTTATTTTTATTTGTAATTTATTACAATTAAATTCTAGCTTTAAATCGTCTCTTCTATTTTGTTTTACTGGAAATAAAACGTTACACGTTGCATGTGTAAAAGATGGAGTAAATTTCTGGATGATTTTTTTTTCCAGAACGAAAGCATCAGTAATGAACATGGATCATCAGCAGCAGCTCTGGAGATGGACCTGGAGAACACACCAACGAACAGAGAGATACACACAGAGGGCACAGTGTGTGATGCGGTGTGTGAGGAACAGCAGCTCCTGCGAGAGGCCACCATGCGCAGCCTCGTCGAAATCCAAAGAAGAGCAGAGCAACGTTGGCAACGAGATCGAGACAGACAAAAACTTAGAGTAAACACACACACACACACAAACACAAACAATGCTTCCACCACCATGCTTCAGATCTTCTTTATTCAACTAATTATGTAACTTCTAGTAACTATATGCACCAGAAACATGAGGTGAGTGAAAATGTATGCGTATAAGAGAAGTGTGTGTGTGTGTGTGTGTGTGTGTGTGGTTGGGTGTGTGTGTGTATAAGAATGTTTAACTCAACACACTTGTCTTTCTGCAGGTTCAAGAGCGACTGTCAATCATTCAGAACAGGAAGTCAGATGAGGACCTGCTGGGTCTGAGGCGTGAGGAAACGTTCAGACACCTGACCAACACACTCCAGCTGGTATAAGCACACACACACACACACACACACACACACACACACACACAATATTACCTATATTGTGTGTTTGTGTGTGTGTGTGTATGTGTGTGTGTGTGTATGTGTATGTTATAGGAGGACGAGCAGCAGCAGAAGGTGTTGGTTCGAGAGAAACTGCAGGAGCTATGGAGAGAACGCTCTTATATTCTACAGTCTAGAAGAGAGAGGTAACACACACATGTCACACATGTACCCATTCGCACACACATATATATATACACACTTAAAAACATTCACACACACACACACACACACACACACACTCTCTCTCTTTCTTGCTCTCTCTCTCTCTCTCTCTCTCTCTCTCTCTCTCTCTCTCTCTCACACACACACACACACACACACAAACACACAATTTATCTCTCACTTTCAATCACATCACACATTCACTTTCGCACTTTCGCACACACTCTCATTCACACACAAACACTTTTTCAAACATTCTCAAAAACACTCACAATTTTACACACACACACACACACACACACACACACACACACACACACACACACACACACATACACACACATAGTCAATCAAAACCAAATCGGTTGACATGATGAAAAAATTGATGTCAATTCTGCAGTAGAACAAATAAATTATCTTTCATCCACATGCAATCAAAGCTAATCCTCTCACACTAAAAATTTAATTGTTTTTGTTTCTGCAGGAACAAGAGTGAATTTGAGGAACTCCTCACACCTACAGCTCAGTTTGTGACTAACACAGAAGATGGCCTTACCACACACACTCACACCGACATGACCCTCCCACTCACACACCAACATCACCCACCCACACACACACACATGTGACAGTCCCTGTTGTATTTGTGTTAAAGTTGCAGTCTTTGATATATAAAGGTGCTTTTAAACCTATAACTATCAATGATTATTTCCCAATCGCCCACACCAACCTGAACATTTCAGGATTCTGGTGACATTTTTCTGGCCCTGAAATAAACAGAAATGTTTGTCAAACTGCAGCTTTACATTTCTATCACCTTCAAATTACTTTGTAGAATTGATCTACAAGACATGCTAGCATGCTAATATTAAAGTTACGTTCAGTGATTTTTTCATCACTTCCATCTGCATCATCTGATCTCTGTGGTGCTTCAGAAACATGATGTGAGATCACCAATCCAGCCAATCAGAAAAAATGGGGTGTGACTACTAACTGGTCGATAATGTTACATTCGTGTGTGTGTGTGTTTGTGTGCTTTGTGTGTGTGGCTTTCAATATTTGATGCACAGTGTTTGTATGTATTTTGGGTTTCAAATGCTACATTGCTAATTTTTCCTGAAGGTGCCTTTAATGCTAATGTTATATGAAAAATTAATAATAAATGACAGACAAGGGTGTATTAGACACATAAATGTTATATTAAAATTTTTTTCCACACCACCCTTGTCTCCATTCTGGAACTATTTGTGTGTGAGGGGGTTGTTTTCAACAAAAACAACAACAAAAAATCATTCTACATATATTTCTATTTTCTTTCCTAACCTTTTCTTTTTGTTATTCATTTTAAAATGTTATTTTTGGGGGGATTCCTGATGATGGGGCTAGTTTAACTTTTCAGTATTAGTCAACGTGAATGACTCATTTGGAGTGAATTTAGCAATTTACAAGACAGGAGAGAACAGAACAGTAAAATAACAAAACAGACAAAAGGAATGAAGATAATCCACATCAGCTACAAGCAGGAAAAATAAGATTTTTAAAAATAAGATGTCTGCTGGGGCCTTCTACAAAGACGTTGGGTGGAGCTGGCACTCATGGTCGCTTGCCATCCAGTGAGGGACGAATCTGTGTTTAGTTTTCTTTTTTACTTTGATTCCTATTTTTTTCCTTATTTTTATCAATGGATATACACACACAGAGCACTTCCTGAACAAACAGAAGCTAGCACCGGTTTCACTCCATGTGCTTTTTATGGCTTCCTGGTTGTGACATCACCCCTTTGGTGACACTGCGCTTTCCATTGGACTGATTACACATGTGATTTAGAGCATGGACAATGCGGAAGCGTTCCCAAGCCGTTGTTGATGCAGCTCGAGTTCCTGTAGGGGAACTGTTTTACAGCCATTCATTGTCCAATTCTTGTGCGTTTTTGCCTTTTACCTAGTTAAACATATAAGCATAAAAACTAAATCGTGTCCCATAAACAATAAAAGATTATTTTTTTCCAAAATTATAATAAGCACAGTATCTCAAAGGTATATTTTAAATACATACGTTACCCACTTTTGAATGTCATTTTACCATCAATGTTATCCTGCAATAGAACTTTTGTATAAAATTACATTCTTGTCTGTGGTTGTCACACACTTGCACAGATGCACTGGATACACCTTTCTCAATGGCTCAGCAGTGGCAACCTTTTAGTCGTGGAAAAGATCACAGGTTTAAATCCCACCACCAAAAAGTTGCCACTGCTGGGCCCTTGAGCAAGACCCTTAACCCTTGCCCATTCAGTTGTAAGTCATTCTGCCAAATGCTGTAAATGAATGAATGAATGAATGATTGAATGAATGAAATGGATACAGATTTGTAATCTGCTTTAATGCACACACACAAAATTTCCTATCACCACACTTAATGGCTCAGTGGGTACTTTGTTTACAGGTTACCACTTACCCACGTTTAATCTTCGTCTTCCACATGGTGGCAGCAAGTAGCTGAGGAAAAGCAATGCTAATAAAAACAATGCGTTTCTCTCAGATCTGCTCCTGGCACTTTTAAATGAAAAGGCTGAATAACAGGTTAGTGAGATGCCTAAATTTTTTTCGACAAATATATTTGCACTACATTCACTAACAATTTCAGCTTTATGCTTCATTTCATTTACATCTTTGGCAATTTTAAAACTAACAATACAAAGACATTTTTTAAGTTGCATATCAGCAGCACAACGCAATCCTATACCATATATTATAATCTTACATTTTGCACCCACATGGGCCAGGAAGATGTAATTGCTGTGACTGGTTTGTAACAGATATGTCTTGAAACTAGAAGTCAAATGGAGAATATAAATATATTGACACTAATGCACATCATATGTTGAGATGTACAGTAACTACAGTGCATCTGGAAAGTATTCACAGCCCCACATTTTATGTTACAAAATGGATTAAATGTATTATTTTCTTTAAAATTCTATGAACAATACCCCATAATGACAATGTGAAAGAACTTTGTTTGAAATCTTTGCAAAATTATAAAAAGAAAATTAAATAAAGGCATGCTACAAGCTTGGCACGCCTATATTTGGGCAGTTTCTACCATTCTTCTTTGCAGAACGTCTGAAGCTCCATCAGGTTAGATTACCAGTGCACAGCCATTTTCAGATCTCTCCAGAGATGTTCAAACGGGTTTAAGTCTGGGGCATTCACAGAGTCGTCCCGTAGCCACTTCTTTAATATCTTGGCTGTGTATTTAGGGTTGTTGCCTTGTTGGAAGATGAACCAGTCTGAGGTCCAGAGCGCTCTGGAGCAGGTTTTCAGGATGTCTCTGTACATTGCAGCATTCATTTTCTTTCGATTCTGACCAGTCTCCCAGTTCCTGCTGAACTGAAAAAACATCCCCACAGCATGATGCTGCCACCACCATGGTATTGGCCAGGTGATCAGCAGTGCCTGGTTTCCTCCAGACATGGAGACTTGGCATTCAGGCCAGAGAGTTCAATCTTTGTTTCTCATGGTCTGAGAGTCCTTCAGGTGCCTTTTGGCAAACAGCAGGTGTGCTGTCATGTGTCTTTTGCATGACACATGACAGGTGTGTGTCTTTCCACATCATGTCCAATCAACTGAATTTACACAGGTGGTAAAACTTTTTTCAATTTTCTTCAAGCTGCTTTTCCTAGAGACCACAGAAAAAGAATGTCTAGTTTTATTCAATCTTTTTTTCTTTTTTTTTTTACTACAAAGGCGTGTTTGTGAAAGGGCCATGCGTTAGAAGTCAGAAGGCACTTAAAATTATTAAATTGATGAATGTATAATTAATAATTAAAGTAAATTAATGATTTGCTGTCTGTCTGAACCAAAGAAATAAAAGTAAACCATCGGTACCATGTTGATTTGCATAGCATCATATTTTTAACATTGCATCGTAATACATTGAATCGCATTGTGTGGAATCAAATCGAAATCATATCACGCTATTGCTGGATGGATGGATGGTTGGATGGATGGATGGATGAATGGATGGATGGATGGATGGATGGATGGATGAATGGATGGATGGATGGATGGATGGATGGATGGATGGAAAAAAGGACATTTTGACGTTATATGTAATTTAATGCCAATTTCTGAATCTCTACCCACTTCCTTTTTGTTTGTAGTTGTTGTCACGTTAGTAGCTTTTGCACTAAAAAAACATAATTCTGTTCATTAATTGGTTGATAAGTTGGTCATTTAGTTAATTGATTCATTTATTCATTAATAATATGGTTGCTTTTGTGGTTGTTGTCAGGACTATGGACAGGAACTACAATACCATTGGTCATTGCACATAACCTAATCCCAGCATGCACTATGTCATATGATTTTCACACCTAATTCACATTCATTTATTATTTGTATAAAGACTCACTTTTCACAGACCTCCGTTGGATATGAGTCTACTTACCGTTGTTTTCACCCATGCTCAGTTTATTTTGTTCATGTTTCTGGTCAGTTTGCATTATACGTTTATGCTAAATATCTTGCCCTTGCATTGACCTGTCCTCATTACATCACTCCGTCTCATCACACAAACTCATAATTATACTAAACTGGGGATGTGTGGTGGCCTGGGTGTTTGTTGTTGTTTGCTTATTCAGCTACAGTATTATTTTTGTACCTGTCATCTCTATGCAAATCAATCTTCCAAAAATTGTTTCCAAGATATAAATGAATAAACAAACATATAATTTGAATTAAAGATAAATGAATGAAGGAATGAATGAATGAATAGATGCATCAGTGGTGTCAATGCTTTATGCAGCACTGCACATATGCCTTTGTTTCTCACTTGAGCTTCATATTTGATCCCTCGCTCGCACTCATAAGGAAATAAAAAAAAATCATATTCTCAAGTCCATTTTATTGCCTTCCACAGTGTCCTCGTCAGAATGCACATTTCTGATCTCAAACAACAAGCTTTAAAGTGTTCGGGCAAGCAAAAAATAATACTCTGCCTCTATATTTGTATTTGTTTAAAACATATTAACTGTTCATTTTAAATAACTAAATGAATTATATTAATTTGCATTCCAATGCTTACATATAGCATATACATGTTTTTACAGTCCAAAGAAATGACAAGTGTGAGACTGATACCTTTGCCAAAACGTGGTTGAGAGGAATATTTTGGAAATAACCACCCGTGCACCTGTTCCAATTTACTGTGGGTTCATTGAGCGTTTTGTGTATTTCTGGAAATTTACATATCCCTGTATATGCGAGTCAGTTATTAGGTTAAACAGACTTGAGGGATTGGACAGGCATGTTTCAGCTTTTTCTACACACAGGCTAATTTGCATTGATTACCTGCTTATTTGGATATGGTCTGGCAATGCACATGCTATGGAGGGGGAAAAAAAATTAACATAGCTGCCATGAATGCACCAAACATGTCATACCAGAAAGATAAGTGAAATACTGGATGCTGTGTAATGCTATGAATGTCTAAAGCTAGCCATGCAGTTTTGAGCTCTGAGGCGTTCACAATGCGGCCAAAAAGCTTTCTTTAGTTATACAATGTCAATACAGCACGAACTATGTGTTTCTACATACACCGATCAGACATAACATTATGACATAATAACATTATGACCGGTAAATAAGACATTATCTTTTCATCATGGCACCTGTTAGTGGCTGGGATATATTAGGCAGCAAGTAAACACTTTGTCCTCAAAGCTGACATGTTAGAAGCAAGAAAAATGGGCAAATGTAAGGATTTGTGCGAGTTTGACAAACTGTGATGGCTAGATGACTGGGAGAGTGTTTCCAAAACTGCAGCTCTTGTGGGGTGTTCTGGTCCACAGTGGTCAGTATCAAAAGTGGTTTAAGGGACAAACAGTGGTGGGACTACTGGATCAGGACTGTTTTGGCAACAAAAGGGGGCCCAACCCAACACAATATTAAGCAGGTGGTCATAATGTTATGCCTGATAAGCAGGACGTGTGTGTGTATTGATAAGATTAATACTTAATCATTAGGATAAGGTAGTTACTAATATTGTGCAATTATCCAAATGATTTAAAACAGTTCAGAGATGGAGATGGCCACAAGTATGTGCGCTGTGGGAAATGTATATAATAGTGATTGTTATTCATTAAAAGGTGATTGAACATGTGCTGGAAGCATCACTGTGTGCCTAAGAGTCTTCGCAATATGGCAGTTGATGGATTTGAGTGATCCAGTTTGCCATTTGGACACTAATTGAGATGTCAGACCGAGCAGTGAAAGTGCTTGCATGTGCTGACGTGTCCCTTAACTGTTATTTATTATGGTTATTAGAACACTTTGCACTACCATCAATTAATCTCTTCCACATGCTCAGTGAGGGTGCAACATGGAGCCAATGTGCTAGAACAGCCATTATGGGTTTATGACATTTGCTTCATTGTGGCTTTGTCTCTTTCTGTCGTAAAGGAAATGGTTGTGCGCACACACTCTGAAGCGCAAGCTGTTAGAAAGAAAAGAAAAGAAAAGAAAAGAAAAGAAAAGAAAAGAAAAGAAAAGAAAAGAAAAGAAGTCTTTTGACTTTGAGTTATTTGGGTTTGTGGTACTCCGGAGCATCCCGGATCCCATCTGTGGCTTCATCCAACAGTCTATTTCATTCAGAGAAGTTCATATAGATTACGATATGCCTACGTAACAGGAAATGGTAGTCCTATTCATGTCTTCTTTTTTACAGTGTTATGCTGTTGACAAAATCTTTGAGCACTCATTGGAGAACACACAACCCCCTCATCCTGCCCTGTACCTACCCATCGCACCCCACACCACCTCATGTCCTACCAGATTGTCTGCGAGCTCTGTATTTGTTGCTTTAGGTTGTATAATATTAATTAACATTTGCACAAAGGGCCCCAGTGTGGACATTTCTTTCTGAGATAAAAAACGCTATTGAAATTTCCTCCTACCTCCAAGTTGGGATTGAATCCTAGTTTGGATGTTAGGGTAGAATTATTGTGCACTTTAGGGCATTGATCATATTCGTTTTTGTAAGTTTTTCATTATAGCGCTCTATGCGAATAAATTATTAGAAAAAAATAATAGTAATTATAATTTTCTGCTCTTAAACAATAAAAAAGCTGTTTTCTCCTTTTTTATTTCAAAATGTAAAAGAAAAAGGGCATCGTAATTCCAATATTAGTTTTTCAACTGTGAATAAAAAAAACTAACTGTGAATGAGGTACATGGATCACATATTTGAGTATAAAATATATATGTTATAGCTTATTGAAAACAATTTCTTGTTTTTTTCCCCCTTTCTAAAACATTGTAGGTAAAAATACATGATAACTACATAAGCTCTGATAATTTATATTAACATTTTTAAATGTCTAACAGGTATTGTAGTTTATGAAGTTACAGGTCACCTGTCATAAATCTCTACAAACATATAGTATATAAAGGTAGTTTTAATCATACATTAGATCTCAAATAGATTAATTTGCCATTGCTGGGTGACTTACTTTCCATGCACATGTCTTTGGCAGTATTTATAAAGCTGCTTCATCACTTTATATTTTTGATTAAAAAAAACAAAAAAACATGCTTTTTACTTATTGGTTTACCTTTATTGATGCTTCTCGGGTACTTTTTTTTAGCATATAATTTTTATGACCTCCATGCAATTATATAAACCGTGAAATTTATTAGATTTAAAAGTCAGATATAATGCACATAATTTCTTGTCTTCAGAGTCTCATATGGATCGTCAATGAACATTTTACTAAACTAAACTAAAATTTTATTTCTCTTTAGGAGCTTATACTTGTAATTGGAGCTTATACACTGTAATGATTTTCATGTAAAGGTTTAATACAACAGGTCCATATGTCAATGTTTTCATTAAGTGCTAAATTCAGGAGACACTGCAGAGCATCTCAAATCTGCAAATCATTTATAGATAGATAGATTGATTGATTGATTGATTGATTGATTGATTGATTGATTGATTGATTGATTGATTGATTGATTCAAGTTATACAGTACAGACCAAAAGTTTGGACACACCTCCTCATTCAAAGAGTTTTCTTTATTTTCATGACTATGAAAATTGTAGAGTCACACTGAAGGCATCAAGGGCTATTTGACCAAGAAGGAGAGTGATAGGGTGCTGCGCCAGATGACCTGGCCTCCATAGTCACCGGACCTGAACCCAATCGAGATGGTTTAGAGGTGAGCTGGACCGCAGAGTGAAGGCAAAAGGGCCAACAAGTGCCAAACATCTCTCGGGGAACTCCTTCAAGACTGTTGGAAGACCATTTCAGGTGACTACCTCTTGAAGTTCATCAAGAGAATGCCAAGAGTGTGCAAAGCAGTAATCAAAGCAAAAGGTGGCTACTTTGAAGAACCTAGAATATGACATTTTTCAGTTGTTTCACACTTTTTTGTTATGTATATAATTCCATATATAATTCCACATGTGTTAATTCATAGTTTTGATGCCTTCAGTGTGAATCTACAATTTTCATAGTCATGAAAATAAAGAAAACTCTTTGAATGAGAAGGTGTGTCCAAACTTTTGGTCTGTACTGTACATCCTACTCCATAGCTGCTTAATTGTTTGAATTCATTCAATTTGGATAAGAGATCCTGCCAAATGCCATAAATGTAAATATATACTATATTTTATATTATGTATCTTATGCATTCTTTATAACTTAATCTTAATGCATAGGCCAGATTAATACATGTGGTGTCTAATGTATGTTTATATATGACTAATTTTCATTAAGGTTTTTTGACATTTCCGTATTCAGAGTGTGGCAGAATAATGAAGGCCCTGACGATGATGATAATGGTGGTGGTGTTTGTTTAAATAGTAAACCCATATCTATCCAAAAAATAAGCTAAAAGGGACAGAATGATTTGACAAATTAATTGTGTGCTGTTCAGTATGTGTATTTAAAGTGTCAGCCGCAGATAATGTATAGCGTTATCTCGGCGTGTTTTTATATGTGTCTGGCGTCACCATGGATGTCCCTCCAAGCAACACAGAAGATAATGTTTCTCTCTTCTCTCATCTCTCTTTTGCTGCCCCTCGCCCTGTCGGCCCCTCGCCCTCCCGTCACACTGCTGGCTGCATCACAGCTAATCGTCTCCCTTTGCCCCAACGGCAGCAACGTGCTGAGAGAATTAAAGAACCTCAGCCATCCTTCTCGCTGCCCTTCTCCATTTCATCTTTTATTTCACCTTCTCGGCCTGTTTTGTCACAGCTTTTATATAACAGTGAATTTGCAGAGGCACGTCTACATTTCATACTAGAGGTATGAAAGTTGAACAGAAGGAGGACCTACTAAAGCTTAAACAAATTTCAGAAGAGCTCATGGATTTTCACCACCCTTGTTCTCTTTATCTCTCCTCATCTTTTTTTTCTCAACCCCCTCTTTATTTGAGACTCTATTCAGGCCTGGCTGCAGTCTAATCAGTTTCATCATGGTTTCCATTAGTGCGAGAGAATATGAAGTAATTAAAGCATGGCCAGTAGAAAGACAGATAGAGAGGGAGAGAGAGAGAGAGAGAGAAAAACAGAGAGAGAGAGAAACAGAGAGAGAGAAACAGAGAAACAGATAGAATCACCCATCCGTAGCCAACAGACCGACAAGATGAAGAATAAAGGGTGTGGCATTCAGGCCTGTCTGTGTGTTTGTTCCTGTGCTTGGTTTGAAACCAGCCTTGCATGTTAATGAATGAGGTTATTAAGCACTAATGTTGCCGCACATAGCATGGAAAAGTGGCATCAGTGCGTGAAGATGAAAACAAGAGCCAACAAACGAATACAAACTCTATGGATGCAAGGATATATTTTTTCAGACCAAGTTTGAGTCCATGTATGAGTCGGAGTACATTTGCTTTTTGGTGTTTTGGTGTCTTGAGGCATGTTATTTAGCTCTGTTTTTACCACAATGCTGTTAACATTAAAACTCTTTGCAGTTTTAAAGTTAGTTTTATCACAGTATTTTTAATAACAAGAACTTCAGCAGCCAGCATTATTAAACAGAGAATTGTCAGTGAGTGTGGCCATTTAAAAGAAATGCAAGGTTATTTTGAGGAGAAAAGAAGTGTACACGTCTCAGTGCTCTCACAACTGAATTGCTCTCATACACAGCAATTTAATGTTTTTTGGTTGTACTCTCAGGCCAGCTGTCCTTGGGTTCTTTATTAAAGTAACCATACGAAAAATTGTTCATCGGGTTACTTTAAATTGTACTTGAAGACGCTGTCGTTCGTTCTCCTTGTAATTCTCCATAACACATTTTTGCAGTCTGCTTCGCTTTGATCATTAATCATGAAACACATCCAGATTGCTGTGACATCTGTTCAATAGTGCAACAATGTACACTTAGCTTACTTGGCATAGTATCGAGGATAAGCACATGGGGAACATGAGGAGCATGGTGTTGGATCAGTTTCTGTTATCAGACTTGTCAATACATGTCTATTAAACATGAATAAGAACAGAGGCAGGCTGTATACTCATTGTTTAAACATGAGTGCAGTCATGTAAAAATTTTATAATATATATATATATATATGTGTGTGTGTGTGTGTGTATGTGTGTGTGTGTGTGTGTGTGTGTGTGTGTGTGTGTGTGTGTGTGTGTGTGTGTGTGTGTGTGTGTGTGTGTGTGTGTGTGTATGTATGTCAGTAAACAGGGGTGGAGACACGATACAGGGCCAAAATATTTGGCAAATATTTGGCAAAAATCTCTCTCTAACTCATTACTGTCATGTGAAGTGTACATTGTGCGACACAGTATTTGTGATGTCTTTCATATAATCATTATTCGTTCATTAGCCGTTAGAGGTCCCCTGGTGGTCTAGTGGTTAGGATGCGGCGCTCTCACCGCTGCGGCCCGGGTTCAATCCCCGGTCAGGGAACCAGCCCCAGCCACTCTTAGTGCCGGTCCCAAGCCTGGATAAATGGGGAGGGTTGCATTAGGAAGGGCATCCAGCGTAAAAGCGTGCCAAATCAAACATGCGGTTAATCCGCTGTGGCGACCCCTAATGGGAGAAGCCAAAAGAAAGCTTGTTTGTTTGTTCATTAGCCGTTAGCAGGTAGTATTCGGGAGAGTATGGTGTTTCAAGGGTTGATGGTAAATGTAGTATAAATGCAGTGTTGTTTCATGATGTGAAGAAGAATTTAAGTACTGTCTGGGTAGTTAAAAATGCAAGTATGAACATCAGTTCAGATGTAATTATATAAAAGTCATATCCGGTGTAATGAAGCACGTTAAAACAATACTGGTGCAAAAGCAGGATTCAAGTTCTGTAGAAAGGTTTTTATTTATATTCATTATATTTGTCTGATTCACTTTCATTCTCAGTTCATTTCTCTGACAAAACCGATTTATTTTTTGGTAAATTTTGACTTTTAATGCAGCTTCAAGTATACTATTTTCACCAATACTGGAATGAGTTGGTCATGGTACATAACTCCACATGCTCAGATTGACTGCCCTGAGGCTCAATAGACTTTTGCTGCATCGAAAAGCCAATTGTTTTCATTTTCACTTTGATCAATTATTCGCTCAAGCTTAGCATGTTCTGAATCACAGGGCCTGCTGCTTTGATGAACTGGCAGGCAGAGAAAGAGACAGAGAGAGGAGGGGAATGTGAGTACAGGAGACAGTTTGAAAAAGAAAGAAAGGTTCCTTACTGTGGTGGAGGACAATAGAAAGAACAGTGTGCTGTGGAGGCGATGCTTGAGTGTCTAACACAGCAAATCACTCTGCAATTTTCCTTGCACTTCTGTTATCCTCCTTCTCTCTCTCTCCCCCTCTCTCTCTCTCTCTCTCTCTCTTTCACTCCCACTACCCCTATTTTTTTCTCTGCCACCAATGATGGCTGTCTCAGCACTCTTTTTTGCCGCAACTTCACAATAGGTGCTTATTTGAGGAGGCACTCTGGCAGCAGAAGCTTTCGCCATGACAAGGTCTTATTATAGTGGAGGTTCAAAATGGAAGAACACGCCCACTCATACCTTCTGTGTCCTACAGTATTTTGAAAATTTGCTGCAGAAGCTGGGAAGCCTAAATAGTGCTGTGCTAAGGCAAAGAAAATCAACAGCTTTATTACAGCCCATGATGGAAAACTAAAGGCATCCTTTTTTTTTTTTTCCCCAGAGCACAGCATGAAGATGACCGATAATAAGAAGAGTCCAGATATTCAGTTCTTAGCGGACAGCTTTCTTTGTGAACACACATACAGATGATTTCATTCTGTACCCGGCGCCTCACTGACAAGCTGGGAAATGAGCATATGGATCAAATAATGAGGGCTGAACCTCAGATGAGTTTTAAATTATAGCTTTTATCCAGTGTGAGAAAGCCTTGTCAATATCTGTGCGAGAAAGCCACACTTTCAGGGCTGACTTTGTTTTGGCCTCATCTCTGATTGCCATTATAATCCAGCAGCCGCACCACTTATGAGTCCAAACACATACACGTAGCATTCAAGTCTAGGCAAGACGATTGCCTTATATTTAAAGCCCTTTTGTGTGGCTTTGGTATGACAAATGCTTTTCCAATACCAATCACAGCCGAGCGCACTTCTTTGGATCAGTGAAAGGCGCTTTGAGTCCATCAGGAGAAAGTTCCTTCACGCGAAGCGAATACCATTCAACAATCTAGTGCACAAGAAAGAGGGGAGAGGGATTTCACACTTTATTCAAGGCATAAGAATGTAAATGTAAGATGAAACATTTTCAGGTCAAGCAGGTCATCTGTTAGCTTAGCATATACTGTTATTGCACGACATTTAGTTCATTTCAGGTTTATGTCATTTAAAAGCAGTATTGTGTTTGGCAGGTCCAAATTTAAGAAAATAACTGCATCGATTTTTTTCTTTATACAGTATGTGAGTGTTTAATGTATCATTTATATTAACATATATATATATATATATATATTTATAATTCATTTTAGGCTTATCTGTATATATTATATATATATATATATATATATATATATATATATATATATATATATATATATATATATATATATGGCTTGTAATAATTGAACATTGAATACATTTTTTGGATGTACAGCTAACTAAAAACGTTACATAGTACAAAAAAGTCAAAAGGAAGAAAGTAAAAGGGAAAAATGCTGAGAAAGTTTCAAACAAAGTCAACAACTCACGACCTCAAACTAACGTGACTAGACTATAAAAGGCATGCTCAGATCATGCACAGCATGCCCAAGTGAAAGAATAACTTGCTGATGGATTGATTATCTGATTGTGTGCTTTGTGAATTGGCCTAAACAGGCTGCACTCCCAAGACAAAATAGGGATAAGGAATTATAAGGAATAATGGTGTAGGTAAAAGTACTCTTTTCCATGAAATGGCATTTAATGCAGTTTATATATGTCTTAGCCGGAGAAACTGGTGTCCACCCTCGAGCTTGATTAGCTTCTACAGATTAAATCTTTAGTTTATTCTTGTTCTCAACTATGGTAAATATCAGCACTTAGGTAATTCTTATCTACAGTTATTTACAGTACTAATAAATAGGTAATATACTGAATAAGTCCCATCCAAAATAAAGTACCGGACTATAAGAATCAGTGAACCACCTCTTTAATGAAGTACTGTACCAATAAAATTAGTGATTCCCATCCTCAATAAAGTACCATACCTAATTAAATGAGTGATTACCATCCCTAATAAAGTACTGTACTAATAGAATGATTGATTTCCATTCTCAATAAAGTACCAAACTCATAAAATGAGTGATTCCATCCGCAATAAAGTACAGTATTAAAAGAATGAATGATTCACATCTTCACTAAATTACAGAACTAATGAAATGAGTGATTCCCATCTTCAATTAAGTACCGTACTAATAGAATAAGTGATTCACATCCACAATGAGGTACAGTACAGTTGAGTGATTCTCATGATCAGTACAGTACAGATATATAAATGATTAATTGTTATCCTTAATTCTGAACAGTATTAATACATTACAGTCTTAATAGACTGAACAATTCTCATCTTTAATATAAATATGTAATTAAAATCTAATAATATGTTATTAAAATAATTTTTTTAGCTAGCCTGATGCATTAGCTCACTCTACCTTCCATGATGCATTCCCACACACTCTCATCCCATTCACATGTATCCCATGTGTTCAATAATACTGAGAATATATAACAGCATGAGTCTTTATTCTTATGCTCTAACCATTTTATTAAAAAAACATGAAAGCTTAATTGTATTAATTAAGTCAGTTGTGTTTAACGTCTCTGAAAAAATGTGCCATTTGAGGTGTTACTAAACAAGAATATATTAATAAATTAAAGCATTAATGTTATCCAATAGTGCATGAAGCTGATTGCGAATTGTAACCTTAGTTTTGATTAGTAGGGACCCAGAGATTCAAGAAAACACAACGTTGCAACCAGCAAAGGGTTTGATAAATGGAATATCAGTTGACCCTCTTTCTGCCCCATTTTTGTATTATGATAATTGCCACCTCATATTTTCTGTGGCTGTAATTAGTGAGGTCTTCACTCTAAGTAGACACAGCGAGCAGTGATGAACTTATACACACATGCTCACACACACACACACACATGCTCTCACACACACACACACACACACACACACACACACACACACACACACACACCACACACACACAGAGTTGCAGAGCATTGGCATGCAATTACACTCCTGCAATTATAGTTCTATTGTAAAGCAGGGATTTAAGAGGGATTTATGCACGGTTGGCGCTCCAATGCAATTAAAAATGGGACAAATCTGGTTCAGTCCTGTAAAAATGTGTCATGTTTTTCACATATCTGTCCTGTACAAAAGCTTTTTGTGAACATAGTTGGTAAAAATACTTTTATCTTGCTGTGCATGTTCAAAAAGTGCACATCTTGAATTGTACCTATAAAACCACTTTTTGAACATCAGTGGTATCATTTAGTATGATTTATTCATAGAAGAATTACTGAAACACTATCTTATCCTTGAGGGGATATTTGGTCCCAATTCCACACACACATACACATACACATACAAACACACACTTACACTTGACATTTCCTACGCTTTCGACCGAGTTAGATGACCCAGCTCCTCGATGCAGTATGACGAAGGAAGCAGTGACCCAGTAAGAACAGGCACTGCAGGAGAAAGCCACACACACACACACACACACACACGCACAGTCTTTCTCCGGCTCTCTGAAGGTCCTTTATCCATCTGGTAACATGCTGAATAGAAAGTCTTTACATGGGGGTCTTGGGGCCGATAAACAATCACATTGAGAACCACTCTTGCATAATAACGTGTTCATTTCAAGTGAACAGATTGCTAAGTGGTCCAATGGCCTGCGCCTGTTCTCTGTAAACAACATCGTTCGGTTGTCTTAGTAACATCAGAGGAGAAATGAGTTGCCATTAGTATGTTTGGCTTCACTGAAATGACAACATTAATGTCTTGCGCACAGCTGGTGCAAAAGGGCATGGTAGGAGCTGGGAGAAAAACCTAACCCAGTCTAAAGCCAGAATCCCAAACAAACTACTCCAGCTAGTCAGCCTGAAAGAAAGAAAGAAAGAAAGAAAGAAAGAAAGAAAGAAAGAAAGAAAGAAAGAAAGAAAGAAAGAAAGAGTTTCTTTTTTTTTTTTATTAGAATGACAATTTTCGTTCTTCGGAAACTTTTTTTACATGCTATATGAAATTACCGACCAATGCATTATAACTTAAGAAACATTTGTCATGCATTATGAATACAAGATTTATTTAGCAGATTTTGTATCGTTTAAACAACCAACATAAAGCGAAATGGCTCTTTTAGAGCCTGTATTTTAGCCATATTCAATCAATTTTACACAAATAAATAAATAAATAGAAAACACTGATTAGTCAGTCTACAGCCCCTCTTCACATCTGCATGTAAGCCTTTTTTGCTTTCTGTGTTAACAGTCTGGTTTTTATCAGAAATTATCAATAAACCCCATTACAGATAGCAGAGCTCATATGGAAGAGAGGCTCTCGGTGCAGCTGCCATTAACAGATAACGACAACAATTATAGAGAAGTGTTTAAGTGAATTTAGAGGTAACAACAGTGTGCAAACTCATTTAGAAAATGAGAATGCAAATCACGCTTTGTTTAAATGTATTCATTTGCTTACCAGGCCATGTTTTTTTAGAACACTTTCGGTGCGGATGTTGCTAGAGATGACTCACTTTATCAAATTTGATCAAATTCATTCAGATTAAAGTCTGGGGTGCAAAAAAAATAAATCAAAAATGACTGCAAAATATCATGAATTCCTAATATATTTTGGAATAATCTTTGCTGTCAGAGTCTTGTCAAATTTGAAGGTATCTGACAACATTACTGCATAATAAACACCTTTTTCTTGAGCCAGGGTACAATGCTCACATCTGCATTGCAGTGTTAAACTGGAGAAAATTGAAAAAAAAGAGTCACTGAGGGAAACTTAATGAGACAGAGGTGTTTCTGGAGTTATGGCATGATAATTACACCCCTTCTGCTCCAGGCAAGCCCTTTTTCTTTTTCCATTTTCTGTTTTATCATTCCTCCACTCTTCTTACTGCCTCACTCCTTTCTTTACTTCAGTAGATGCATCAAAGTGGTTCATAAAGGGCTAAATGGTGACAGCACTAGATGGAAGAGGGATTATTGATATTTGCTGCCTGGTATGTTTTCTGAATTGAAGACAAAGCAACGGGTGACATATGAACACACACACACACACACACACACACACACACACACACACACACACACACACACACAGTCTATGTTTTTGTTTTAGAGTCTGTGAACCTGTCATGTGGATGATAAATGCACATTGTCTGGTTGTGGCTGAAGGTATTACTCGTCAGTGGAAAAACTTTTCATTAAATTTCCAGCAAAAAAAAAAGACTCTGGCTGTGTTTCTTGAGTCCATGTTTCTGTCTGTGTGTGATAGAGTGATACTCTTTCACAAAAACCTTCTGGGAGTTTACTGAACTGGTTTAAAATAACGTTACTGAAGCACAGTTTTACCACGTAACTAGCTAATCCTAGTTGCTGCTAGCCAGCTAGTGGTAGCTCTCTAACCAATAAAGTAAATAAGCACATGTTGCATGTGGCTAATGTAATGTAGCTTTGTTTGTAACATGGACTAACAAAGATTGGTAACAAAACTATCAATATCAGAATATTCAGAAATGTACATCTTCCAATTTTTACCCTTAGTGACTGATTTAGGGTGCAACCCAATCAGTTCCCTATATAATACAACCTTATATTATATACAGTAGTTGGGGCACTAGTAAGGACCCTGGCTCACATATATTGGGTACTCAATTTTCAGTACTTGTACATGTTTGCATTCCAGAGGTGCAAGTAGCACAGTACAAATACTTAATTACTGTACTTAAGTAGATTTTTCTGGTATCAATGCTTAATTTCACAACTTAACTTTTTACTTTTACTCGTTAAATTTTTTACTAAAATATTTCTACTTCTTACATTCTCAAACCAGGCTCGTTACTTTAGTTTGGTGACATGGTTAATATTTTTTCTTCTCAATGTGTGCCGTTTTCAGCCCATCAACTAATTTCTTGTCATTGTAAGGCTTTTATTTAATTATTTATTTTTTTGAAAATTTGCTGTCATTTCTAACAATGATTCCTGGTTTGGTGGTGAATTGCGCGATTTTTTTAGGTCACTTCAAAGTTCAGTTGCAGTGAAAAGCCTTTGTGATTGAGACAGCACTTAAAATGGTTGACTCAATGATCAGAGCCCTGAATACTGAACCAAGGAACAGATTGAGGTGCATTTTTAGGTGCTTTTTCTTTGCAAACAAGCTTTTATAATTCAAACAACATTAATAAAACATCAACCTCAACATAGCACAGGCTTTCAACGTGTTTTTTTTATTTGCCTCACGTTTTATCTCTTTGCTTTGTATAGGTATTATTTGTTAATTCTTTTGGATCACAGATGGTAGCAGTTGATGTGATTCACACATTTAAACTAGTCTTAGTGCATATGTATTGAAACCCCCCATCACCACCACCACCACTCATCATTCTAATGCTTTTTTTGTACAAATTAATTCTGTCATGGTGTAGGAACTTGCTGTAAAAGTTATGTGGCATTATCCATTTACTTGTCAAAAAGAAGAAAGCGAGAGAGCTGGTTCCCCTCAGGCAGCTGTGCATCTCTTTATGAATGATGAGGGTAATTTCTCCCAAACAGCCGAATGATCACTCTACTACACATCGCCCCCCCACCATCCTGCTCTGTTTGGGAATTAATGAGAAAGCTTGTTGACATGTATACCTCTCCAGACAAAGTGTGTGCAAGTAAAAAAGAATCAGATATAAAAATCTGATACTGCACTTACACAAACACACACAATTGAAGCAACGGAAATAATTGAGGTGATTCAAGCTATTTAAATGCAGGCACAAGCAATATAAATGTTGGCACCCCACTAATTTAGTGGTGCCTCTAATACAAAAATAGCTAACACAACAGGGGGTCTGCCACTAGAAATCTGTTGGCGCAGTGGGATTTTCAAAATCATTTGATCCAAACTGATGTTAAAAGAACATCTACTGGGACCTCATCTTAACTCAAAAGCAAGGGCAAATTTCTGACTTCAAGAAAAAAGGTTTAAAAAGTCACTGTGTATGAATAGTCACATAGAAAATCTGGTGGCTCTGTTATGGAATGTGTTTATTTTGCTGATACAGTTTGGTTCTACTTGTTATTGCAAATCTAAAAAAATTCTGACTGATCACCTTTAACCTAAGGTGAAAGATTTCTTATATATTCAGATCAGATTGGTCTCTTCCAGGATGTCTGTGCCTCCATCCACAGTGTTCTAGGGCTCGGTTTGTTGGGGTTGACAACGATGGCAATCATTTCCTCTAACCTTCACAATCAACAGATCTCAAACATATTGAGCACCTATGGGAGATTTTGGAGTGACAGATGAGACAGAGCTATCAAAATACCAACTCAGGGAAGATCTGTGGCAAGGTGTTATTTTTAGGTTGCTTTTTTATTAATATTTAGATTTGTCACTCATCCATATAATCCCAGTTTAACCTATAGATTAAATACTAAATACAAAAATATACTTTATATTTAACAAATAGTGAAATGTTTATGAGAGGCAATAAAATAAAAATACAACTGTAAACTAACGTAAACCTACTGCCATTATAGAGACAAGCCTCTACACACAAACAAACACACACACACACACACACACACACACACACACACACACACACACACATATATATATATATATATATATATATATATATATATATATATATATATATATATATATATACATATATATACAGTGCCCTCCACAATTATTGGCACCCCTGTTTAAGATGTGGTCGTGGACTTCTAAAAATTCTCCTTTTTTTTAAAACAACATAGAACCCAAATGCAAAAAAAGAGAAAAACCTTTCATTTAAGTACATAACTTTGGTGGTAAAAAAAATCATACATTTAGAAAAAAAAAAAAATTGAAATCATGTGTCCCACAATTATTGGCACCCCTAACAATTTTTTTTTTATATATATTTTTCTGTAGTTGCTAAGGTTGGTCAGGGTATCTAGGGACTTTTAATTAGTAATTCATGATTTCCTGTTTCCCTGGGGTATAAATATGACGTGACACAGAGGCCTAATTCTCTTACCCATTTGTCAACATGGCAAAGACAAGAGAACACACCATTCAAGTAAGGCAGATGTGTGTCGACCTTCATAAGTCAGGCAATGGCTACAAGAAAATAGCCACTCGCCTTAACTTGCCGGTATCTACAGTCAGAGGAATCATTAAGAAGTTTAAAACAACTGGAACAGTGACAAACAAGGCTGGAAGAGGTCCCAAGTTTATCTTGCCACAACGCACAGTGAGGAGGATGGTAAGAGAAGTAAAAAAATTTCCCAAGCTCACCGTCACAGAATTGCATCAAAGAGTGGCATCTTGGGGTCACAGAGTCTCCAAAACAACCATCAGACGCTCTCTACATGCCAACAAGCTGTTTGGGAGGCATGCAAGGAAAAAGCCTTTTCTCACTAACACTCACAAACGTAAACGTCTGGAGTTTGCTAAGCGGTACTGGGACTTCAACTGGGATTGTGTGTTTTGGTCAGATGAGACTAAGATTGAGCTTTTTGGCAACAAACACTCTAAGTGGGTCTGGCGTAAAACAAAAGATGAGTATGCCGAAAAGCACCTCATGCCCACCGTGAAGTATGGTGGAGGATCTGTGATGCTGTGGGCCTGTTTCTCTTCCAAAGGCCCTGGGAACCTTGTTAGGGTGCATGGCATTATGAACGCTTTGAAGTACCAGGATATTTTAAATAAAAACCTGATGGCCTCTGCCAGAAAGCTGAAGATGGGTCGTCATTGGGTCTTTCAGCAGGATAATGATCCAAAACGTGGCAAAATCTACACAAAAGTGGTTCAGCAGTCACAAACTCAAGGTCCTCCCATGGCCATCTCAGTCCCCAGACCTCAACCCAATCGAAAACCTGTGGGGCGAGCTAAAGAGAAGAGTGCATAAGAGAGGACCCAGGACACTGGATGATCTAGAAAGATTGTGCAAAGAAGAATGGTCAAAAATCCCTCTCTCTGTGTTCTCCAATCTTGTGAAATGTTATAGGAGGAGATTAAGTGCTGTCTTGGTGGCACACATGATTTCAATTTTTTTTTTTCTAAATGTGTGATTTTTTTACCACCAAAGTAATGTACTTAAATAAAAGGTTGGATTTTTCTCTCTTTTTGCATTTGGGTTCTATGTTGTTTTAAAAAAAAGGAGAATTTTTAGAAGTCCACGACCACATCTTAAACAGGGGTGCCAATAATTGTGGAGGGCACTGTATATATATATATATATATATATATATATACAGTACAGACCAAAAGTTTGGACACACCACCTCATTCAAAGAGTTTTCTTTATTTTCATGACTATGAAAATTGTAGAGTCACACTGAAGGCATCAAGGGCTATTTGACCAAGAAAGAGAGTGATGGGTTGCTGCGCCAGATGACCTGGCCTCCACAGTCACCGGACCTGAACCCAATCGAGATGGTTTAGGGGTGAGCTGGACCGCAGAGTGAAGGCAAAAGGGCCAACAAGTGCCAAGCATCTCTCGGGGAACTCCTTCAAGACTGTTGGAAGACCATTTCAGGTGACTACCTCTTGAAGCTCATCAAGAGAATGCCAAGAGTGTGCAAAGCAGTAATCAAAGCAAAAGGTGGCTACTTTGAAGAACCTAGAATATGACATATTTTCAGTTGTTTCACACTTTTTTGTTATGTATATAATTCCATATATAATTCCACATGTGTTCATTCATAGTTTTGATGCCTTCAGTGTGAATCTACAATTTTCATTATCATGAAAATAAAGAAAACTCTTTGAATGAGAAGGTGTGTCCAAACTTTTGGTCTGTACTGTATATCCTGTCCCTCAGCCCTTACAAAGCCTGCTCATGGGAATAAAAACGTGTTTTTTTTACACTCCACAGTTGTTTTACTCCTTTTTTTACATGTAGATTTTTCAAGAATGAGACATGTCATTCATTTATCTTTACATAGAGGGTCTACGTTTTTTTTTTTTATGTACCTACTTACTCATGTATTTATTTTAAACACATATAAGCTATAAGTATAATTCAACCCCATTTTAATTTCCCCAGTCTTCCTCCTATTACTGTGTAAATAACAAAAAGATATATATCATTTGCACAGATACTTCATTGTTAGGCCTTATCTTTACATCCTTTATACATTATAACAATAAAAACTTATGAAAAACATGACTATAACACGGTAAATACAATAATAACACATATACAGTATTTAACTAGGAGTGAATTACTCTTTTCTGGCTGTGTATCTTCATTCAATTACCCAATGAACTATAAATAGAACATGCGAAAATAGCAAATGTAGTAAATACAAGTCTTTCTCTCTTCTCACTTTCTCTCTCTCACACACACACACACACACACACACACACACACACACACACACACACACACACACACACACACACACACACTATCTGAGACAGCTCATTGTTCCAGACTGATTGGCCTGCCTTTACCTATTTACCCACCTGTCCATCACCTGGGCTGACTAAGCCAGCTGTTCCCTGGAGAGTGGCCTGAGACTATATCCGCCTATGCAGGTACAGCCACTAAGTGACAGTACCAAAACAGAGAAAACAAATGTACATACTAAATATAGTGTTATCATGCATGACTGAATAATCAGTCTATTTAAACTGTAAAAAATGCCAATACAACCTGACAAAACTCAAGACAGAACTGTGGAATTGCACCAATCAGCTTTTGACAAGGCAACTAAACCAGACACCAAAGAGAGATAGAAGGAGAGAGATAAATATAGTGATAGAGTGAGATCGAAAATGCGAGAGAGATGTAAATATCAGCTAATAAAAATATTTAAAACATATGAGATAAGCATTATGGCTTCACAGCACCACAGTCTGTATTTATGCCTGTTCTCTCTGGAGTGACATATCATCCAGTGTGGAGACCTGCTTCTTTCCCATTCTTCCAATGATTGGTTTGGAATCCACCAAATCCCTGACCAAGATAAAGCAATTACTGATGACTAATGAACAAGTTAGTATTTTTGGAAGGTTTATAGGAACAAGTATTAAGTGCAGAAAAATCTTGTGGGGAAATCGGGTTGTATCCCATCCGTGCTCATGAGTGTGTGTTTTTATTTTTTTACATAAGAAGACTAATGTGAACCTACTTATTACTAGGAATTACTACTTATACTAATATACCACTATTACTAGCTATAATAAGTTGCTAAGTTGTAGTTTTTTATTTTTATTGAAGTTGCAGCATTTAGTCAGTGCCCTTATTCTGAATGAGGGCTCTATCTAAATGCTATAACTCTTATTAGAAATAGGATGTGATTGTGTGATTTGAAGCTTCTGTCAAAAACACGACCTTGTGCAAGTTTATTAGATCAGAGTGTAATACAGAAATAACAAAAGCAAGCCAACACATAAAAATTAAGAAAAAATAAAACCAATTATTCAATTATGAAAAAGAAATTGCATTTTATAAACAGATCTGTCTAAGCTGAAAACAGAAGCCTAACAGAAGATTTAGCAAACATCTCTTTCTGAAGGAAAGACCAATATGATTTTATTTAAATGATAAAAGCTGTCTTAGAAATGGATTCCATTTGCCATGGCTTTTCTTCTTTCACGGCTTTTTAACGTTTTACAATTTTAAAATAGCAGTTTCCCTGTGTGATGTGTTTGTGTCAAGGATCACCTGTGCATGGTGCAAATATTTCACTACATTCAGTTTCACGACATTATTTGGTGAAGTACAGTGTACGCCTTTTTCTCTTCTCTATTTTCCTGTCACGCCATTTTCTTTTCACCTCACTTAATTCTCATCTAATTCACCTTATCTGTAACTTATATTTAGATTTCGACCTTATCAGCTGCTATTATATTGCTTTCTAACTTCTGATTCTTACTTTCTGCTTTTTTCTTTTACCGTTTAGAGTTTTTTAAAAATATTTAACAGTCCTCTGAGCACCATTTACAGCGAATTGTGGACAGCATTCATGCAAATGGACTTGGTTCAGGAATGTGCCAGATTAAACCAGATTAAAACAACAAAATAAGAATAAAGTCAGAATAAAAAAAAAATAAAAAATTGCAACAAAAAAATAAGAAAATACTAACATTTCCCACAGCAGGATGGCATGCTGTTTGGCAATATCAGATTACTCAGATTAATTCGTAAAATAAAGAAGGATTGAGCATTGAGAAGCATGCTCACATGGTTTTCTAGCAATGTAAATAAAATGCACATCAATAGAGCTGCTTTTTCTTGCAAATGTATAATATAATATAATATAATATAATTTAATTTATTATTATTATTATTATTATTATTATTATTATTATTATTATTATTACATTATATGCTTAGTTATAGTCTTATTATATCCTCATGGTATATATTATAATATACCAAGTATGAATACCCCAAAAAAATTTATAAGGCACATTGTTGCTTATCTCCAAATGCCTTCTTTATGTCAGTATCTGTGTTCTTCAATGGTAACGTTCTAATAAAGGTCGTCCCTTTGCAAAAAAAAAACATGAACTTTGCATTATGCAAATAGTTACAAGGAGGAGAAAAAAAGAGTGCAATGCAAAGTACAGTGCAATTTAATGCGCCTGACTTTCAGCAGGTCCGTGAAGGATGATTTCAATTAGAAGTGAGATAATTTCATTCATTGTTACACCCGCTGAAATTGCACTTTTACAAGCTTGACTAACTTCCTATTTCAGAGCTGCAGGTTAATGAGTCATGTACATTGAGCACATGCACTGGAACGTCCTCTAAACAGACTGACACAAGTTGCTTAAACCTGTGCCTTTGGTCTTAAAGAAAAAAGGCTCCTACTTTTCACCAATGTGAATTAGCTACTGAGGGGAGATATTTTGTCTTTCAAAGGAGGCTTCTGTACCTTTAAGAAGGATGAAATATCTCAGTCTTGAGCCACCCCCTGCCTATCCCCCACTAACTGGTACAGACTCTCCCCCTGGTTGCATTTATGAACCAGTGCTGCTTCTCTCTGCATCACTAAAAGGGATTGGAGTGCTGACTTTGTCACATGAAAAACCTTAAGAGAATGCAGTGCATGTCCCAACCAAGCCTGAACCTGCAAAAAAAGGAGGCAATTTTTCCATCAGAGATTCTGCCTCATGGTTTTGAGCAAAGAGACGACAGAAGAGCAAGCAAGGGGAGTTAAAGGCACTACAAAAGAGTAAAGTTGTGTCTTGACCAAAATTTTTATGAGGATAAAATGAAAGTTATCTTCCTAAACAGTAGCTAATATTTCATAATCAGCCTTCAGTTTTGAAGAAAGAGGAGGAAGCATGCAAGAAGAATGGATCTGAAGTTCATCAGAAGACCACATAATGAGATTTGTTATTGAATAGCAAATCTTTGGGACTCTAAAGAAAAGGTAATGTCTTTCCTTCAATTTGCATAAATTGCTGTTTTATTTGTCCATGTTTCTTATAACTGTTTGACGAGTAGTTTTCTGTTTTTGCAACTAACTCATTGGCAGTGTATACAGCCATTAGAATATTTAAATGTAAACACTACTGCTCGTGCTGAACTAAAGAATGGTAGTTAATTTTTAGAGAGAAATTGTTTTACAAGTATCAATGAGCTAGTTAGATTTTGTGTGAATAAAATAAAAAGCACATGCTCCAAGCGTTTTTATGGCTGCAATTGTTTCAGAGACTCATCTTGACTAGTTAAAGCTGCCAAGGATACAGAAAAAAAGTGTGCTTATGGATCTAAGCATCGTGCATGATGAGCATCTGCCCTTCCTGGGAGAAACAGCCCCTGCTCAACACACCTCAGCACCTCCTACCCTGCCCTCCCAAAGTCCACTCCTGAAGCAGGGTCTTGCGGCTGGCTTTAAAAGGGTTTGTCGGACAGAAGAGGAGAGCCCATGCCCTTTTCCAGGGCTTCTCCCAGGCGTCTTGGAGATGCGAGTGAAAGAAGGCAGCAAGATTCGCAACCTGATGGGTTTTGCAATGGCACGGATGCAGTGTGAAGAAATAAACAGCAAACAGGTCGGCCTGAGGCAGGTGGTGTTTACAGGTTCGGGCCGAGCAGTCACCAAAACCATTACCTGTGTCGAGATAATGAAGAGAAAAGTTGATGGGCTCCACCAGCTGACTAAACTGCGCTATAAAGGTGTCCGGGAGGTATGGGAGAGTCAGGAAGGAGGCGGAGCCAAAATGACCGTTCACAGGACTGTGCCATCTATCAGTATCCTTCTCTCCAAGGACCCTTTGAATCCCCTTGAGCCAGGATATCAGCCTCCTGAGAAGCAGAGCTCTCTCTGGGAGGAGAGACAAGATAGTAATGCAGTGTGTAGTGAAGCAGGAAAAAGGCAGTTTGACTACACTGTCATGCAGAGTGAAATACAGACAAAACGATTCTGTCCTCAAGGTGGAATCTCTGTAAATTAAGAATTTTTACTAAAGGGCAGAACTATTTACTGAAAAACTATTGCAGATGAAATCTAAAAAAGGAATTTCAAAGGAATTTTTTTAGTACATTTTATTATAAAAACACAGATTGTGCTTTTAGCTAATTGTAATTGTATCAAGCCTTGAGCTCGAGTTGAATAGTTCATCTGATCATTTCTAATACAGTGTATGTGCACTTGCAAATCACCTCATTGGTGCCGCTATTTCTTTCTACTCACTGCCCCGGGTATTTCCTTAATGTTTCTATGGATTTGATTAGTGTTAAGTAGTTAAGTAGTCTCTCCCATACTTAACATCTGTATACCCTCATTTTATTGATGCATACCCTTTTGCAAGAGTCAACACATTGTGAATGAGTTTTGTTATCAGGAAAAAAAAAAAGAAAACTATATTGTAACACTGTAAATACAATGACATGAAGACAGACAGAAAATGATATTATGTTATATGAATATACTGTATGATTACAATTTGTGGTTTGCATTAAAACAATACATTATAAACATATGCAAATAAATGATTTGCACAAGAACAAGTTTTATTATTTTCATGACCAACTGAATGACAAAATAATGTGATGTATATACATGCTTGCATTTTAGTGTCAATCTTATCCTTCCAAACCTCAATACCAAAATAAATACAATTATATTTCCTAATCAGTATTAAAGTCTCAAAGCCCATGTGATCTTAAAACCGACTTTGCTCCAGTGGTTATCGAGTGTTAAGGACATTAATCATTGTAGGACAAAGATGACAGCGTGTCTATGGAGCATCTCATTCGATTGAAGTTTTTGAACCATGAGTGACTTTATAATAAATGTTTTAAATGTAACCTGAGGATATTCCCTACGATCGTAATGAAAATCTCTGAGGCTTGACGATCACTTAATGCATTTAATTTATCGCTTTCCCTCATGTAATGGATTTGTACAATACATCGCAATGAGATCCAATTTTGCCAGTGTACTTGCGGGCTCATTATTGGCTTGCCTTGACCCCTGGATGAAATACAATAGGAATTCCTGGGAACATCGAGTGGTATTTGAGTGGTCTTTAATGGTTTCCTGAGATCCTTTTGTCTTCAGTAGACACATAATTAACCTTTGTGTTCAGTCCGGGAAATGAAAGAAAGTGCTTTTTTGAATCAAGGGTTAGAAGTGTGCAGTGACTGAAGTTGCTTAAGAACTCAAATAGAATAAACTTTAGGGTACTGAGGACGGGCTAAAGGTTATCTGCGAGTGTTTATCGCTGACTTTACAGCTTTCACTCTGCGCACAGCGCCATCTATAAAGTCCTCAGTTTCTATCGGATGCATTCCTTACATCAGCTTTAAGATACAGATTGGACAGCAGGGTTGAACAGCTAAGGAAATGAGCTTGGGAGAAAAGTAATTAGAAATGACACATACTAGACTCTAGAATAATCCATTTCGAATAAATCCAGAAGGATAATGCATGTAAGTGTGCTTAAATGTGCATAACCATTTTCAGTAATACTACTTGTAATAAATTTGCACTAATCTTGGATGTGATTACAAAAAAATCGGAAATGTGGGTGTCTCCAGCACACATTCAAATCAATTACCCAAAATCCATTAAACAATCAGAACCTCCCAGAATGCTCTGTTAAATCCATTGTCCATTTGCAAAACCGAATACATTTTAGAACATTTTTATAATCATAACCTGACCATTTTTGATAAATATAATCTAAATATTTTGTTGGTTAAAAGCAGTGTCTCTTCATTTTGTACTTTAAAAAATATTTTACTATACAACCCTGACGCACTTTTGAGATAGAGAGAGAGAGAGAGAGAGAAAGAGAGAGAGAGAGAGAGAGAGAGAGAGAAAGAGAGAGAACATCATTAAATAGTTCATGTATTGACAGAGGTAGATAAAATACTGAATTAATTACTCATGTGATGCGATGGATATCTGTGAGCTGGCATTGAGAAATAATAAATCTTTCTAATGAAGCTTTGATGGAAGTCTGAACGATGAAGAAAAAGAAGGAGTCATACCTATAAACGACTTTTGTATTTAATGTTTGCGGAGGCACTCTTTCTATGGCCTTTCCACGCTTGAAAATAAATTCAGGTGACCCTCTGATAACAGTAAGCACACTTTTTTGTTCTCTCTCTCTCTCTCTCTCTCTCTCTCTCTCTGTGCTCTCCATCTCTCCCTCTCTTTCTTTAGAGGATAGCACTAAGGGCTCTGGGATGGCGTGGTAGTTTGCTATCTTCCTCCTTCCAGATGGTGCAGTCTTTTCTTATCTAGAAGAATGGCCACTGCCTCAATTTTTCAGACTGTCTTATCTGAAAATCCTTTAAATTGAATATTTACTGGGCTGATGTTTACAGCCAGTGTTTGACTGCTCAAGGCGCTGTTTTCTCACTCTCTCACTAGGACAGGCCAAGGGGGCCATTTTTCACTCTCATTTTCTCTCTCGCTTTCATTTTCCTATCCCCATTTCTTCCTTTCTCTCTCTATGAGAATAAGACTTTCTCCTTTTACAGAATAAGACTAATTGACTATTCACTACACTGGAGAAAACATTCAGTATGAATAGTTGTAAATGAATGTTTAGATACGCCATACTACCAATTTGTTGACGTGTTCTGTGACGTGCTCAGGCTAATGCATTTATAATGCAATCATACTTCATTATACACTTTGTTATAATTATTGATGAATACACACTACACTCTATAGCAATGTTTACTATGGATTTGAATATTATTCAGCGTCTGGTAGTGACTGTGTTATAGTCAGTAGATTATAGTTCATGTTGAGGTTGAGACAATTGTAAGACCTGTAATAATGTGTATTGCTTTATGTTTAATAATAATCTTTAAAATCTTTCTAATTTTACATGTAGCTTGTAAGCCATTACAGAATGTTAGAATATGTATGCCTGTTACAGACAGGCATATCAATTTTGATATCTTGGTTGCAAACTAATGGCTGCGTTAAAACTAGTATTTTGCTTGTGAACTGAAATCTAAAATTAATTCTAAAATGTATGTTTCTTTAACATGGATAAACATGGATGCACTACTTATAATGGATTATTTGAACAATTCATAAATATTTTATTATAGGGTAAAAAGTTACATTCCCAGCACCAATGCCAACCCAATCTGCTCCAGGGAAGCTGAATCAAGACTGAACCTACACTCTGACCCCATCATTCTAACATGCAGGGATACATAACATATATTATTCTAATTACTGCATTAAAACATATGCAAAATATAAAACATTTAAATATAACACTATACAGTACTGTTTGACATGTTATGAATGCATCCAGAGATCATTATAGACATGGTCTTCAGAGACAGTGTTCAGATCAAATTTCTTAATTAAAGATGACACTGAATATATATAAAAATATATATATATAAATAAAATGTGATGGAGATGTTCTTGTGCTTGACTTTATGTCTGTCCACATCCAAGATGAGAGCCTTACTGAAATTATTTGGAATTGCACTTTACAGTTATGGGAATAATAATAATCATAAATAATGATAGACTAATAAACTAGCATGGAACATATTTAGGCATATTACAATAAATTACGGCCAGTGTCATTATTTTAAAAAGGCTGTATGAACAGTGGGGGAACAAAATGCTTTAAATATGCCTTTTCACTGCCGCCATCTAGTGGTGAAGAGGCTGAACTTCAGTGTGAAGCTCATTGTTTTGAGAATACATTTTACTTACTAGCTATATAGAATACTAAATGTTGGAAAATAAATAAAAAAAAACAACACACATTTGTTTTGTTTTTTTCTATTATTTATTTGTATATTATTTAAAACAATGGTAAGTGTCCCAAAGCAGTTTTTATAACATTTCTGAGATTTTCTTTAGCAAAGTAAATTTACAATGAGACAACAATAATAGTAATAATAATAATAATAATAAATATTATTATTATTATTATTATTATTATTATTAATAAAAAAAACTAATTCAAATATCTAAATTTGTATTTACATAAAATAATATATATATTAACAAAATTATACTAAAAAAAAAAAGTAAATAAAACTATTTTTAAAAAAATAAAACGCTCTAACTTCTTATAAAAGATGAAAAAGGCCCATCTGACCAATACAAAACCATTACACATGAGCATCATTAATGTTCATGGAAGTCTTTTTGGTGCATCCTGATGCTTACAATCTTCCTTCAATCAGACCCACTGTATTTTTGCTGCATTCATGTTGACTTAAAAGTTGTAAATTGCAAGTAATAGTAGTGCTGTTTCACACTTGGGGACGATTGAAAAAAAAAAAAAAAAACTTAAAAGCTTTAACTTTTCTGAGCCCAGGCAATGCTTTCCATTGACTTACCTATGCACGCTTTACGTGACAATTATTAATCGGGTGAAGGTTTCTGTTGATTGTTTACTGGCACAAATACACACCTGTAATAATTGTTGCAAATATGCACAAGGATAAATAGCTGATCCAAATGTCCCAAGAGATTGTTTGTTTTTGCGGCCAAAAAAATTGTATGAAAAAAAAAATCTATTTGGTATATAAAAGTTTTTTCTAGGTTATTATACAAAGTTTTGCCTTTTACTGAAGTACATTACATATTGCATATACACATTTCATAGACAAAATATACATATACTAAGATTCTTTTACATTCTAGTGGAAAAGTTCCTTAAATAAAACTTCTTTTCGGCTTCTCCCATTAGGGGTCGGTACAGCGGATCATCCACATGTTTGATTTGGCACATGTTTTTATGCTGGATGCCCTTCCTAACGCAACCCTCCCCATTTATCCGGGCTTGGGACCGGCACTAAGGTTTATGCAACCCTAATGGTTGGTTCCCTGACCGGGGATCGAACCCGGGCCGCAGCGGTGAGAGCGCCGCATCCTAACCACTAGACCACCAGGGAAAAGTTCCTTAAATCCTAGTAAAAATTCCTTACATCTTAGCGGAAAAGTTAGTTACATCTTAGTGGAAAGGTTTTACTAAAGCATGGACATGTTTCACGAAAACATGGACAAAAAAAACAAAATTTGCATTAGTCAGGCCACAACAAACAAGTCACAGGCCTGTATGTAAAACCAAGAAAATCTCAATGTAAATTTTCTCTCAGAAGAAGAAAACAAAGTCGATTTCTAGCACTTACTCCAATATGTTTTTTCAAATAAGGAAGTGAGGCAAAAGGATGTCTCATTCTAAATATGTATTTAATTAAATTAAAGTCCAGTATTATTGTATGGTGGTTTCCATATTCAGATGTAGACACTGAGATATACAGCTAATTACACTGTTGTAAGAGAGGGTCACTATGAAGATTTCAATATTTGTTCAGTAAAGTATAGATGAACCAAAATGCAATTATTGTCAGAAAACTGGATAAGAAAAAAACAAAAAAACAACAAAAAGCTCATCCCCATATGTGTTTCTTTATATAAACCTGACCTTCTAACCTTCTTCGATCTTCATTAAAATAGTTTAATCTTTTTTAAGTAACAAGGATATGTTTTTAAAGCTCTTTAATTTGTGAAAAACACAATTTCCCGTCCTGTCCAAAAGTGTTTCATATGACAGACTACTAATTCTTTACCAAAATCTAACAAAGCTAATATAAAACACCTTTTAATATTTTCTTTGCTATTCTTTTATGTTGAGTTATTTTTAATTTAGTATTTAAGTCTATCTAATGTTTATTTTGGACTGTTTGTAACATGCCCACATGCTTGATTTAGTCTGAAAAGTCTAGATCAATCTATTTAAATCAAGTGAGAACAAACATATAATTTTACCTCAATATCTGTTTATCTACAAAAAAATATAAATTCTTTATTACGTTGGATCACCTGCTTTTTAACTGGTGCATGCTTTTAATTTAACTTTTAAGATTAGCTGTGACTTTGGTCAATAAGTTTTAATTTATGCCCTTTTCCACGTTTTGATGTGTAGGTGTTTTGGCCTTACAAAGAAAGCACCAAAACTGAAATAGAAATGATCTCTGACTTTAACCATGGCAAAGGTGTTTGTGCCAAATAGGTTTGTTTGAGTATTTTAGAAACTGCTGATCTGTTAAGATTTTCACAGACACAAAATTGGGTGAAAAACAAAAAAACGTTCAGAGAGTTTTGTTGATATTAAATGAACTTCACATAGCAGATAGGAGACATGATTAATAATATATTGAACAATGAACCCATGTTGGCGAATGAGCTCAAATCACCACAACCACACTCAAAAATCTAGTGGTTATAACAGCTAATGTATTAAGATGTGGATTGTTTCAGGTAGGACACAACTGAAAGCCTAAGTGTGAAAGCCTAAGTGTGAAATATATATATATATATACTGTATATAGTGTTCTCATCCCATCATTTTGATTCCACGGTTTGAGAAACCACCAATACTACAGAGAAACACAGACAGGTAACAGGTATCTGATGCAGTGAGAATGAAAGCCATTACTAAAGCAAGAAACCCAATGAACCCAATGCAACACAAGTCTCCTTTCAGCCACAGCTGTACCACCCGCATACATCATCTCTAGCAGAACATTCAATGTGAACCTAAGTGCGATTTTCCGTGCATTACAGTTTTTCTGGTGATTTGAAATGAAGGCAAATTGTGTGTGTCTGTGCAAATTCTACAGAAAACACAAGTATAAATGGTTCATGAAAAAGTACAACTGTTTTGAACACTTTTGGCTGACCTTTCCACACAATGTCAAACTTTTTTTTAAAAGTCGGTCGTGTAAATGTCCTTGTAAGTGTATCTGCTACCAAATCTATTTCTTTTGCTATTAAATCATTAAATTAAATCCACACAAATGCAGTATGTTTGAGCTTGTGCAGTTTGCAGCAGATGCAGGTTGCTCTGACTGGCGCGCTTTGACTATCCAATTAAAGGATGTGAAAATGCAGACGTGTTCGTATGTCTGCGAGGGGGCTTTAAAATGGTCAAATCGCAGTCTGATTGGTTAAAGCAACAGCTTCAAGCAACATGTAGTTTATAATTATTGTATATAGTGTATATCTTATTGCAATACTTGATGTGACGGCTAAGATCTAATTGAATAGAACCGGCAAAAAAACCTTTCACTTTCACTATTGGGAGCAGCGCACTCAGGAGAAAAGCCTTGAAATAAAGAGAATGGACAGTTGGGATTCATTTATTATATATATGCAGAAACTAAAGCAAAATATATAAAAACGTAAGTAACTAAAAAAGGTCCTTCTGGCCCTCATAGCCTGCCACTGATGATAGATAGATAGATAGATAGATAGATAGATAGATAGATAGATAGATAGATAGATAGATAGATAGATAGATAGATAGATAGATAGATAGATAGATAGATAGATAGATAGATAGATAGATAGACAGACAGACAGACAGACAGACAGATAGATACATAGATAGATACATAGATATACAAAATGCAAAGTAAGCAAACAACAAAAATGTGAAATGCAATTCTCAAAAAGCAGTATACTATACTTACTTATACACTATTATATACTTATGACCAGGTGTCTGCAATCCTTTGGCAATATAGTGTGTCTATACTGACTGTGTGTGTGTGTGTGTGTGTGTGTGTGTGTGTGTGTGTGTGTGTGTGTGTGTGTGTGTGTGTGTGTATATATATATATATATATATATATATATATATATATATATATATATATATATATAAAGTACAAGTAGTGATTGAATTAAATTATTTCGAATAAAAGTACCTAGTCAACACCTTTATACATGTTTGGCAATATGTCGTCAAACATCACAGTCTGAACCACAGGATTTATGCAAATAATTCAACTTCATTTCAAGAACATACTCAAACATATGTAAAGAAGCTCTAAGACAAAGTTTAGCATTATTTCTTGTGATTCTTTTTTTTTTTTTTTTGGCCTATTAGATCAATAGTTGGAGAAAAGCTATTGGAGAAAAGGATATGTAGTTACTATATTGTACTATTTAATGATCATTCTTAAAACGTGAAATACTACTGTACATGTTAAAAAAATGATAATACTGCATCCATGCACATTCTACCAACATGTGATATGATTGATGGCCATTAACATGCCATTTTTCATAATTAGTACAGCGTCTAACTAGTACAATCATCTTGTCTGTATAAGGTTGCAGAAAATCTTTTGTTTTCTGAAGGACGTGAATGTAAATGCAATGCAAATGTGAAAAATCTGAGCTATATAAATAGGACACCTGCAAAAATGTACATTTCTTAGAATCCTCACTGCTGAAATGAACGTTTCTGTTTTTCTTTTGCTCTTCCTTGGTGGGATAGCTGAAACTCTGAGGAGAGATTATGTTTATGTTCCTAAAAGAGTGACTTGGACTGAAGCTCAAAGGTACTGCACACAAAATTATGGAGGCCTGGCTACCATCACTGCTGATGAGCAAAACTGGATTTTTCTGGGTATTGAAAACTTCACTGATGCCTGGATTGGGCTAATTAGAAGCCCAGTTAATACAAACATTTGGCTCTGGTATAATAGACAACCAAGTGTTTATTTTAAGTGGTGTCCTAATCAGCCGAATAATTACAACAATGACCAGAACTGTGTGGTTTTGACCACATGTGGCTGGAATGATTTAGAGTGTCGGAACCCTCAATCTTTTTTTTGTAATAATGTCTCTGCTATATTGGTTAAAGAAGAAAAGACATGGGAGGAGGCACGTGAGTTTTGTAGGACACATTACACTGGCTTAGCCTCTATGTCAAAATTACACCTGCCGGGCAATGATCCCAAACAGATCCCAGATAACAGCGTTTGGACGGGCCTACGTTTCCTTAATGGAAATTGGACCTGGATGAGTGGGGAGCTGCTGGGGATACCAAAATCACTGACATGTACACCCCAACTCAACAGCTGTGGAGCTTACAACGTCAGTAATAATGTCTGGGAGAGCAGAAATTGCTACGAGAAGCTTAATTTCTACTGCTACTGAGGTAAAGTAATATATAGATCTCTAAATAGATGTCAAAATATTAATGACACAATTTGTTGGTGTAACATGTATTTTATTTAATCTTATCTGTCATCTTTCTGAACAGATCTCCTTTCATGAGTGAGAACAGAGTCCTTAAAGAAGAATATGTACATATGTCTCATTGCTGGATTTGATTTATAACATATTATATATTAATAACCAAAAAACAAAAATGTTAGAACTTTTTTGCTGAAGGACAGTATAGTGAAAAATGATAAAAAAATTATTAAATCAGTCAATCAGTCAGTCAACTGTATAAGAAAGCATTCAGTTTGTATAGAGGAAAATTACTGTGCAAAAGTCTTAGGCCATAATTAGATTTGTTGTTTCAGCATTGGTCTACTGACCAAAAATCATTTTTTAGTTTCCCATTTATTTATTTAGTACAATGCAACCAGACAATATAGAAAAATTGTACTGACAATTGAAACAAAAAGAAAAATATCTGAAAAAAATGCCTATTTAGTGTGACCTCCCCTTATACTTGAGCAGTAGCAGGAACCTGGCTCTTGTAAACCTAAATGAAAAGGAGGCCTAATTAATGTCATTGCTAACACCTGTATTTGTCCATGTAAAAATGGCTGCTGTGGAAAAAGTCTATTACACCAGACTTGTGCAAGACACGCTTGAGCATTACATTACATGCACATATTGTATGAGTTGAATTGATTAATAGCTTGCTAATAAGACCATTACATCACATTATTCGATTAAAAATGCCGAAGATCACAGAATTTGACAGACGAAAAATTATACTTTTGCATCAGCAAAGCCACTTAAGAATAAATCTAGAGGAGGCCTGAGACTTTTCCACAGTATTGTGCACAGAATTTGTTTAATTGCTTTGTGAAGGCAATATACATGATGAACTACAGTATACAAACATATATAACAATTTAATTGATTCATATCATTAAAAACGTTGTAATAATTATTTATGAATATGCATTTTAAATTATAAAAATATTTATTATGCATTTAAATATTGCTCATTGTCTAGTAATGACTATGGTATAGCCAATAGTTTTATGTTAATGTTTAATCTCATATCTATAGTGTAATTTTTGGCTTAAGACAATGTCATTTTATATTGCTGTATGTTTAATTATCATTGTTTCTTCCAAAATGTCTCTTTTTTTGCTTCTTCTATGCCAGTATATTATTATGCATGTTAGAATATGTATATTAATCATGTATGCATGCTCAATCATGGTTGCAAACAATAGACGATGCATTATAAAGGTAATAAGCTGGTGAGCTGAAATGTACACAATAAAAAAATCTAATCTGCTTTTAAGTAAACATAATTCTGAACTTGTGTGTCTTTAACAATGACAAAGTGCTATGTCAAATACTTATAACACATTGTATTAACAATCCATACACTGCTCATCAAACGTTAAATTCCTAGCAGGGGAGCTGAATTTAGACTTGCGCTTTCACCACATCTAAATCTTATTAACAAGCTGGGATACATATTATTATTGTCATTATTATTTATAATATAAACACACACACATATATCTAATATATACAATACTTTTTTTTTTTTACGATCTAATAGTGGCAAAGCACTTTCATCTTTTTTTTTTTTTAATAATCAGGCCTGTACTGGTCAGAACCAAAACTCATCATGCAGGAAACGGAACTCTCTATAAAGTTGGCAACGGAACTACTGACCATAAATGAAACTCATGTGAACATGTTACATTATTATCCAGCAGATTGATCAGTACAATAGACATACAAATAACTATAAACTAATTCAATACACTTTAGGCAAAATAGTTAATACTTGTGTCATTAAGCCAGCATAAAATTATCCAGTGTATCTTGAATAAAGTCATATTAATGGAGTAAAAAAGGAAATAAGTGCATATAAATTATCAGTAACGTGAGTACAATCAAACTTAAAAAATCCTTCTACCAGTACCTTCAACATAAAAAATAATACATTCAAACAATACTTGTGTATGTTCCAGGATATAAGTGTAGATGTGTAAAAACATGTATAGTATATATGTGTATGTGAGTATGTGTGAGTAATTTATGAATGTATATGTGTCAGGATCTGGACATTTTGGGTTGTTTGTTTTTACTTTGGCCACCAGATGCCGCCACTGGGCCCTTATCCCTACTCCCTAACTCCTATCTGTTTAATGTCTCCCACCTGCTAATTTTTTGTTTTGTGTATTCATTATATTTGTCTTGGTAATTGTCTGTCTTTATATTTGTATTTGAATCTGGATCTGTGTGGGTTTGTTTGTTGTCTCTTTGGTGAATGTCTTGTTATTTATGGTTGTTAGATTTCTTGAGTCTTTTCGAGGCCTCTGTGTTTTCTGAATCCAATGTATCCCAGTCCATGTTCTTATCTTGCAATATAATACCTAAAGAAAAATCAGTGAAGTCCTCTCTCAACAAAAGTATAACCTCTAGAGGCTCTGTAAATCTTACACTTCCTGTGACAATATTTTGTCTGTCTTGACCGACACTCAATATGCTCTGCTGTAATTTATTCAGCAGAGGTGCCGTGGCTGCTACGCCTTCTAGCTCATCTTTCACTAGAGCTGCTGGCTATTCATGGATTCCATTCCTGTCCAGAAACTCATCACTCACTCCAGACCTCTGGGAGCCATTCGAAAGCATGTTTTAGATTTCCAGCTGACTCTGGAGAGTCCACAAGCTGCTCATCTGTGCCTGGAGGTCCCCACATCACTGCCATCTGTTTTATGGTTGCCCTTATAAAAAGAAATCTGATAACAGGAATAATGCAATAAAACAGCAAACCTAGAACGAGTAATATTATACCTACAACTGTTCAGTTCCAGCATCTCCTTGCCAGCTTTAGCAACTAGCAATATTAGTGTATTACAGAAGTTGGGTGTCTCAATTAAAACTTCAGCCTTTAGGAAACCTTCTATAGTCTTATGAATACCCTGTTCTGCTTCAGGGTGTAATGGATGCTGTTGCCTTTGAGGCAAACAAGCACCTGGCCCAACTTCAATCCTAATGGGGCTGACTGACTGTACCAACCCTTCATCTGTGTCATGCTGAGATCATAGTTCAGCTGGCACTTTATTCTCCATTTCAGAGAATAACTCATCATATCTGGATACACTTGTAGTTTGCATCTGCTTACCATCTACAAGCATTACTTCACTAGGAGTACCCATCATTGGAGTACCACACACAATTTTAATATACATCTTATGTCTTGATTGAGAAATCAAAGAATGTTGTGTAGACTTCCCATGAAATGTTTTGTACAGATTTCATCATGGGACCAGGATCTTTTGCGTCCCATCCTTTACCTATATACACAGAAACATGCAGAACTGAATGATGCATTTAAAACAATTTCTCAAAAAATTTACAATTGCATTCTTGCATGGCTGCCACTTGTTTCCCAATGATTAAATACTGACACATTATTGGTACCTTTATTTACTCCGTTTGTTGTTGCCAGCCTCTTCAGGTAGTTGTGCTTCAATATATTTAGCCCATTTATTCACATTCTTCTGTACATCAACCCCTCACCGTCCCAACCGAAGTCATCACCATCTGTGTCTTTACACGTTCATTATCCACATGCAACCCATATCTGTAACTGTAATTTACAAAGAGCATCTCTCCCTATTAAATTAATAGGAGTTCGTTAATATACCAGAAAGGGCAGAACAGCTGTTCTATTTTTAGTTTTGAGACACACTGGAGCTGTGGACGGGGAGGTGTTTTGCATAATTTGGACTAACACACATGTAAGTTGCCCTAGTGATGCCTAACGTGTACGATTTTTCCTTTTACATATACCTCCAACATAGGTTCTTGTTCTGCCCTAGTTGTTAAAAGTGGCAGTTGAGCCTCTCCTTTAGGATTCTCTGGGCACCCTTATAACCCTGATTGTGTGCACCACAAGGACTTACTTGTTCCTGCGGTTGAACAGGGACCTGAGACTGATCTATATAGGATGGTTGCCAACTCCTTCCACCCCCAAAAGGTTGTTGCCATGGATTGGTGGGGCAATTCCGTTGGGGACTAACTATTTGAAATCAAAACTCTGTTAACTGGTTATATTCTTAATAATTAATAACTAATTGTGTTCTTTGGTTAGAAGAACCATTACAGGTGTTTTCACTACCACAGACAACCCCAAGTCTGTGACAGTGAATCCACCGGGGCCCATGGCATGCCCTGGCTCCTTGCCTATCCTGCCGACAACGCCAATTAAATATGTCGCGGCTAATTGAGACAAGAACAAACTAATTCAGTAACAAGACAATGACTTCAAACAAAAACAAAAGACTAAGTATTGAATCGGAGATTTTGGTAAAAATACGTGTATTGTAAGACCCCTAATATATATATTATAGCAGGGATTACACAAAATCTCAGATGTTAAAAATACCTAGTCAAACTTCAGTAATATGTCAATATGCCTTCAGTGAAAGTTCAGCAATATGTCTTCAAACATCACGTTCTAAACTACAGGGTTTATGTAAATAATTCAAGTTCAAGAGTTTAAGTACATAGTCAAATATATTTAAAGAAGTTCTGAGACAAAGCTTTGCATTATGTGTCTGGCTTTTTTGGAAAGGCCACAATAATTTGCTTTTTTGGACCAGATCATCAATTTATTCTGATGCCTTCAAAAAGACAAGGCCTGCTCCACCAAGTAACTTCACAGTATATACTGTTCTAAAATGTTTTCTAAAAAAGCTAATTATGAATCGATGCACATATTGCCCCCTTGTGAACTAATTGATGCCCTTAAGCATGTTGTTTTCATTAATCAACTCAAGGGAATTAAAAAAAAAAAGAAAAATTAAAAAGCTATCATTTATCCAATTATAAATTCTACACTGATATTAACATATATCCCATACAGGTGAGACAAGATTTCTAGATTATTCTAGAAAATTATGGAGGCCTAGCTACCATCAATATAGATAAGCAAAACCAGAATTTTACTGGGTATAGAAAACTAATGCCTGGATTGGGCTAATTAAAAGCCCAGTGTATACAAACATTTGACTTTGGTATAATTGACAACTAAGTATTTATTTTAAGTGGTGTGTCAATCAGCCAAATAAATACAACAATGCCCTGTGTGGCTATGACTAAATGTGCCTGGAATGATTTGGAGTGTGTTATCTCTTGAGCTTTTATTTGTAATAATGTCTCTGCTATATTGGATCAGGAGAAAAAGACATGGGAGGAGGCATGTTTTGTTGGACACATTACATTGGTTTGGCCTCTATGTCAAAATTACATGTCTGCTTGTTAAAGATGTATAGAAATGTTGATCAATTATGGTTAAAACTAATGACAATGCATTAAAAAAATAATATGATGGTGAGCTATAATATAAACAATAAGAAATAGGTGAGTCTGCTTTTAAGTAAACATAATTCTAAAATTGTTTCCTTTGCGATGACAAAGTGCTATGTACACTATTTATAATGCATTATAGTAAAAACCCATACATTGCTGATCAAAAGGTTATCTTCTCCAGTGGAGCTGAATAAAGACAAGTAGATAAATCCAATATAACACAATACATAGTGACAGTTATAACATATTATAAATGTAGACTATCATATCATTAGATTATCATTGACATGGCTTTAATAGAAAATGTTTAGATGAAATCTCTTTTTTAATGATCCCACTATGGTCCCACTGTGCTTGACTTTATGTCTGGCGATTTTTTGGCCACTTTCTAGCCGAAAGCCTTACAGACATTCTGGCATGTAGAATTAAACTTTAAAATTAAAAGAGTAATTTGAAAAATAGCAGTGTAATCTCTACATAATGAACTAATAACTAGTATGGACAATATTTAGGCATATTGTAATAAATTAGGGTCAGTGTAAATACATCATAGAATGCCTTTCACTGCTGCCATCTAGTGGTGAAAACAATGAACTTGAGTATTCATAGGTATGAGTATACGTTTCACTTACTACTATTTAGAACACTCAATGTAGAAATAATGAATAAATAAATGAGAAAGCACACATCTGTTCTTTTTCATATGTCCCAAAGCAGTTTCAGAGATTTTATTCAGCAAAGTGTATCTACAGAAATAAGACAATGTATGCCCTTAGTGTAAATAATATACATTACAGTAAAACAAATTTAAAACCCCTCCTTTTTTCAGTTTTTATTGAAATGTATGCAGTGTACTCAATGTAATCTGAAATGAATTGGAATAATTGGACAAAAATAATAATTAATTGAATTGTTTTATTTAGCAAAATCCTTTTTTGGATACGTACTTTTGACTCAAAGCTGCCTATTTGTAGATCTAAAGCTTGTAGCATTCTTTTACAAAAGAAATCAAATATTGTTCAAAAAGTTCTTCCAGAACTTGCAGAAGTTCTTATAAATGTGTCTTCTGTCCAGTTTAGAGCAAAACATCTAGACGGGGCTTAAGTCTGGAGACAGTCCTGGCCATTTCAAAATTTGAAGCCTACCATCCTGCTGTTTTCTTCCACAATAGTAGCCTTGAGGCATGTTTTAGGTCATTATCTTGCTGTAGAAACACTTTCTAAGTTTGCTTTGTAAAAAAAAAAACTCAACAAAGTTTAGGCTGATTTATCTTAAAATGGCTATCTTCAAGCGACGGTTGGAAACCTACCTCTTCCTGAACCATTAAATTAGCACTTTCGTAAAAACAAGGGCTCTGAACAAGGGCATCTGCTAAATACCACAAATGTAAATGTAAATGTATAGTGTCACAATCCCCTATTAACTCCTAGGGGCATGCTGTAATTGTGATGGTATTTAGAAGACAAGGACATAAATAAGAAAATAAGCTTTGTTTACGAGTTCTTTCATCTGTTTATAATGCAAATTACAATAATTATAAACAGGACTATATACACAACAAGATAAGAAATGAAAGAACAAACAGCAAGGATTAATGGAATGCAAACAGAACAGTGGGTAATAGCAGAGATATGTGGACCCTGAAACAAACAGCATTTATAATCATCAACCACTTACCACTTTGTCTTAATGCCTCCACCCCTTTATGGGAGGTGCTTTAATCCTGAAATCCTCCCTTGTGATGTCAGCATCCCTGATTGGTGCAGCAATCCTCTGCAACTCACCAATGAATGGTCGCAGCACCTGAATTTGGAGAAAGCCAAGACAGAAGGGGAAAAAAAGGCAAAAGAGAAGCAAACAAACAGAAAAAAAAAACATGCTAGTATGGAATGTAACAAAGATCTACACTTTTAAGGTTTATAATATTGTGTCTTGTCATTGCCTTTTTCAAAATTATAACAGCAATATACTACTTCCTGGAGTACAATACTGTCAAAATGTTGTAAAAGAGGGTGTAGTAACACAATCTGTTCCAACACAGCTTTTAGAACTTTCTTTCAGCTTCTCCCATTAGGGGGCGCCACAGCGGATCCTCCGCATGTTTGATTTGGCACGTTTTTACGCTGGATGCCCTTTCTAACGCAACCCTCCCAATTTATCCGGGCTTGGGACCGGCACTGAGAGTGGCTGGGGTTGGTTCCCTGACCGGGGATCGAACCCGGGCCGCAGCAGTGAGAGCGCCGCATCCTAACCACTAGACCACCAGGGACCTCCAACACAGCTTTTATAGGGTTTGTAATTTTGGGTAAGCAATCAGCAACATTTGAGACACCTGTAGCAATTTTTTTAATCAACTTGACTACTCTGAAATGTACTTTATTTTTCACTTTTTGGCAACCTAAAATCTTTTACCTCTGACAGTTTATCGCTAACCTTTGTATCATTTTAAGCTATTCACTGGACTTCATTGAACTGCTTAAATTTCAATGAAAAAACTGGAAAATGGGGGTGTTCTAAAAATATCTAAACAGTCTTTTCTCTAATGGAACTAGACAAAGGCCAAAAAAGGTCATTATTGTAAACTTTACACATCATACATGCATTATTACTGTTCATGGAATTTTACATTTTTGATGATTTCAAATGGTTTGAACCTTCTTTCAGTCAAACCCACTGCATTTGTGTGCCAAAGTCATTGTAAGTGGTAATTTGCAAGTCATAGTAGTGCCATTTCACAGTTGGGACATTTGAAGGGTGCAAGAAAAATCAATGAAAGTTTGCCTTGTGAACATATTCAACTCATGAAATGCTACTTCAAAGTGTCCGATTTACAGTGACAGCCCTGACTGACATAAATATTTATGTAAAAAGCTGATTTTCTCCTTAGTGAAATTGATTTTTAACAATAACTAAACCTTTGAAGACAGACCTGTTGTGAGCCCAGGTTGAGTCACTTGTATGAACTTATGTTAAACCCATTTCTTTTCGCTTTAATTCAACTTGTTCAAATTTAATCAATTAATTAAATCTATTAGTTAAATTTTTTTCAACAGATTTGAAAAAACTACATTACCAATGATGCTGTGCAAAACAAATTCCAACAATCAGCGAGTGATATCGGACAACACGCACCAAAAGAAATCTTCAGCTAAAACATCACAATGACGTCATCGAGGCGACTGTATTACTGATTCATTCGTATTCATATGCATGTTCATTTTTAATTCAATTGTGTCATTCTCAGTGGTGCGGGGTTTATATTTCTATACCTTTGCAAGGTTGTTAACTACACAGTCTTGTACCTTTGTCTTTTTGTTTAATTTCGATATAATTATTTGCTTTAAGTCAAAGATTGTAATGTGATTCACCTCGTAGCTTGGTTTGGACTAGAAACCTTTATGGGAAAAATAATAGTGAACATACTTAATAATTAATACCACAATTATTAAAATTTTGTCTAATCATTTTTGGAAGGGTCCAATTTTTAATATGTGACTGTTTCACCAAATATTACAAAACATTTCTGACCAGTTGGGTGTCCTGTATGAAAATGTAATTTTTTTTCATATTAGAAAAAAATATTTTTAATTAATTTTGTATTATTTGTTTGTTTTAAGGAGAGTGTCAACCCCTAGTTAACCTGATGGAAAAAATTAAGAATGGTTGTGCCTTTGACAGTATACTACTTTTTGCGCCAGAGGGAGCATTAGGAAAAGAACTCAGCAGATGCTGACGACACTTCTTTTCTTGACCTGGTAAATACACAATGTGTCATTTTCGCTAGCCACATATCAACCTGAAGTAAATGATAATTGTTCTTGCCTTTTTATGTTACACTCCTCTAAAGCATTTGCTAATATGTAGTTTTAGATTACAGACAATGTTCAGCAAAAGCAAATGTTGCTGGGATTGTCTTCTGTTATGACATCAAGTAGCTGCTTGATGTTAGACACATGGTGCTTCTCCACCTTCTGGTTGAGGATCCCCAATGAGGTGCTAAATAGGGTTCAGGTCTGAAAACATACTTGGCCACTACATTACCTTTACCTTATATGTGGATTTGGCAGGGTTACACGACGTACAGCTTTTATCACTTTTTATCACGTTTTTTTTTGCAGTTATTTTTAAAGCACAGTAAATCAGTACTTCTATACAAGCTGCACATTGACTCTTCTAAAATATATCCAAGTTTCATTTCTATACTATTGTCCATTGCAGGGGTCACCAACCTTTTAGAAACTGAGAGCTACTTCTTGCGTACAGATTAATGTGAAGGGCTATCAATTTAATACACACTTCTGAAATAACAAATTTGCTCAATTTATCTTTAATTATATGTTATTATTGCGATGATATTATAATGATATTCATCTATATCTAGTCATCTATATATTTATATTGTCATTTTTTAATTCACACCAATGCAAGTGTGATTTTGTCAGGGAACCACCAGCCACGCCTCCCTCCAAGGCTCTAACTCTCACTCAGGCCACAATAAAAAAAAGTCACAGGCCTGTATGTAAAAACCAAGGAAATCTCAATGTAAATGTTCTCCTAGAAGTGGGGAAACAAAGGCATTAGAGTTTCTCAAATTAGGAGTTCATGCCCTCCAGGAAAGCAAAGAGGACATTTCCCTTTCCATTTATGTCTTTGCTCATTTGAACAGAGATATGGGCAAGAGCTTTAAACTTTTTGGTTAGCATAACTGTATAGTAGTTTCCAGATTTAGATAGATATAAAGCTAAATACAGTTGTAATGAGAGTGGGTTACTAGAGTACAGAAATTATGATAATACTTCAATATACATGTATAAAATACAATTATTAGATAAAAATCAGATTAAGTAAAAAAAAAAAATAATATAAATTTTTTTATCCAAATAGTTCGTTAATCGTTAATTCTATCTTTGTTAAGTGTTAGATTTTTGTCATGGCCAAACAAAAACTTAATTCTTGAAAAGGTTTTCTATAAGATCACACAGGGCACAGAATGGCGCATGTTATTTAGTTTAATGCAGATAACAGACAAGTATAGATACACACTAAAAAAAAAAACTGAGCTAAAAGTGTTCCTGATTGGGTAAGAAAACCAGAGATGTGTGAGCCCAGACAAAGACTTTCTGTATAACTTACAAACTCACATCGTAAAGATCCTATACACACTGAACACACAACATAGGAATATTTTTTGAGAACTAGTGTGAGGCCCATCTTAATACTAAAATTAAGTAACATGGATTTAATTTTAAACCTTTTTCCTTTGTAAAAAAACAAAATTTCTTGTCCTGCCCAAAATGTCTGATATGACAGGCTGCTAATTCTTTACCAAAATCTAACAAAGGTGATGATTAACATGTTTTTATTTGTTGACTCATGTTTGATTGATTAAGTCTATCTAAGATGTCTATAGTTTAGTTGGTTTGTGTCATGCATGTGGGTAACCCAGCCATTAGGGAGGCACAAGCCAGTGCATTCTTAGTGCCGGTCCCAAGCCCGGGTAAATGGGGAGGGTTGCGTTAGGAAGGGCATCCAGCGTAATTTCATACCGGATCGGTCGAGGCCCGGGTTAACAACGACCGCCACAGGTATCGTTAGCCGACAGGGTACCGGTGGAAATTGGGCTACTGTTGGCCGAAGGAGGAAAAGGAGAGGAGGAAGACGTCTACAGAGACGGCAGGGAAAGGAGCAGTGTAGGAGAGTGGAGGTTAGGGTTGGTACTTTAAATGTTGGTACTATGACGGGTAAAAGGAGAGAAGTAGCTGATATGATGGAGAGGAGAAAGGTAGATATGCTGTGTGTTCAGGAGACCAAGTGGAAAGGGAGTAAGGCCAGGAACATTGGAGGTGGATTTAAACTGTTTTATCATGGTGTGGATGGAAAGAGAAATGGTGTAGGGGTGATTCTGAAGGAAGAGTACAGTAAGAGTGTAGTGGAGGTGAAGAGAGTTTCTGATAGGGTGATGATCGTGAAGGTGGAAGTTGAAGGGATGATGATAAATGTCATCAGTGCCTATGCTCCACAAGTTGGCTGTGAGATGGAGGAGAAGGAAAGATTCTGGAGTGAATTAGATGAAGTGGTAGATGGTGTACCTAGGAAAGAACGGTTGGTGATTGGGCGGACTTTAATGGGCATGTAGGTGAAGGGAACAGAGGTGACGAGGAGGTGATGGGTAGGTATGGTTTTAAGGAGAGGAATGTGGAAGGGCAGATGGTGGTAGATTTTGCTAAAAGGATGGAAATGGCAGTGGTGAACACTTATTTTAAGAAGAAGGAGGATCATAGGGTGACGTATAAGAGTGGAGGAAGGTGCACACAGGTGGACTATGTGCTATGCAGGAGATGCAACCTGAAGGAGATTGGCGACTGTAAGGTGTTGGCAGGGGACAGTGTAGCTAGACAGCATAGGATGGTGGTCTGTAGGATGGTTTTGGAGGCGAAGAAGAAGAGGAGGAGAGTGAGGACTGAAAGAAGAATAAGATGGTGGAAACTGAAGGAGGAAGAGTGTAGTGTGAGGTTCAGGGAAGAGGTCAGAGAGAGGCTCAGTGGTGTTAAGGAGGTGTTGGATGATTGGGCAAATACTGCAGGAGTGATGAGGGAGGCAGCTAGAAAAGTACTTGGTGTGACATCTGGAAATAGAAAGGAAGACAAGGAGACGTGGTGGTGGAATGAGGAAGTGCAGGAGAGCATAAGGAGAAAGAGGTTGGCAAAACAGAAGTGGGATAGACAGAGTGATGAGAAAAGTAGGCAGGAGTACAAGGAGATGCGGCAGCAGGTTAAGAGGGATGTGGCGAATGCCAAGGAAAAGGCATATGAGGAGCTGTATGAGAGGTTGGACACTAAGGAAGGAGAAAAGGATTTGTACCGATTGGCCAGGCAGAGGGACCGAGCTGGAAAGGATGTACTGCAAGTTAGAGCAGTAAAGGATGGAGAGGGAAATGTGTTGACTAGTGAGGAGAGTGTGTTGAGAAGGTGGAGGGAGTATTTTGAGCAGCTGATGAATGAGGAAAATCAGAGAGAGAGAAGGTTGGATGATGTGGAGTTGGTGAAGCAGGATGTAGATAGGATTAGTAAGGAGGAAGTGAGAGCAGCGATTAAGAGGATGAAGAGTGGAAAGTCGGTTGGACCAGATGACATACCGGTAGAAGCGTGGAGATGTTTAGGAGAGATGGCAGTGGAGTTTTTGACCAGATTGTTTAACAGGATTTTGGAAGGTGAGAAGATGCCTGAGGAATGGAGAAGAAGTGTGCTGGTACCGATCTTTAAGCATAAAGGAGATGTGCAGACCTGCAGTAACTACAGGGGTATTAAGTTGATCAGTCACACCATGAAGTTATGGGAAAGAGTAGTGGAAGCCAGGCTGAGAGAAGAGGTGACCATCTGTGAGCAACAGTATGGTTTCATGCCGAGGAAGAGCACCACAGATGCCTTATTTGCTTTGAGAATGTTGATAGAGAAGTATAGAGAAGGACAGAAGGAATTGCATTGTGTATTTGTGGATTTAGAGAAGGCGTACGACAGGGTGCCAAGAGAGGAGTTGTGGTATTGTATGAGGAAGTCAGGTGTGTCAGAGAAGTATGTGAGGGTGGTGCAGGACATGTATGAGGACAGTGTGAAGGCAGTGAAGTGTGCAGTAGGTACGACAGACTGGTTTAGAGTGAAGGTTGGACTGCATCAAGGATCGGCCCTGAGCCCTTTCCTGTTTGCAGTGGTGATGGACAGGTTGACGGACGAGGTCAGACAGGAGTCTCCCTGGACTATGATGTTTGCGGATGATATTGTGATTTGTTGTGAGAGTAGAGAGCAGGTTGAGAAGAGCCTGGAGAGGTGGAGATATGCGCTGGAGAGAAGGGGAATGAAACTCAGTAGGAGTAAGACAGAATACATGTGTGTGAATGAGAGGGAGGGCAGTGGAGTGGTCCGGTTGCAGGGAGAAGAGCTTCAGAAGGTGGAGGAATTCAGGTACCTGGGGTCAACAGTGCAAAGTAATGGAGAGTGTGTTAGAGAAGTGAAGAAAAGAGTGCAGGCAGGGTGGAGTGGGTGGAGAAGAGTGACAGGAGTGATTTGTGATAGTAGGGTATCTGCAAAATTGAAAGGGAAGGTTTATAGGACTGTGGTGAGACCTGCGATGTTGTATGGTTTAGAGACAGTGGCATTGAGTAAAAGACAGGAGGTGGAGCTGGAGGTAGCAGAGCTGAAGATGTTAAGGTTTTTGTTGGGAGTGACGAGGATGGATAAGATTAGAAATGAGTTTATTAGAGGGACTGCGCATGTAGGATGTTTTGGTGACAAGGTGAGGGAGGCGAGATTGAGATGGTTTGGACATGTGCAGAGGAGGGACATGAATTATATTGGTAGAAGAATGCTGAGGATGGAGCCACCAGGTAGGAGGAAAAGAGGAAGGCCAAGAAGGAGGTTCATGGATGTGGTGAGGGAAGACATGCAGGTGGTTGGTGTGGGAGAGGCAGATGTAGAGGACAGGGTGGTATGGAGACGGATGATCCGCTGTGGCGACCCCTAATGGGAGCAGCCGAAAGAAGAAGAAGAAGAAGTGTCATGCATGTGGGTCTTGATCTAGTCTAAAAAAATCAAGATTTATCTATTTCAGTGAGCAGAGCACGAAAACTAGTTTGTACTAGCACATTTAGGTTAGGTGTGACTTTGGAAAACAACTTTGAATAAAAGCTATTTTCCAAGTCAATCAATGCAAATACCATGTAAATGTAGGTTGTGAGTTCAGTTTGTAGGGTAAGAGAATGTTTTTGTAATAGAATGTTTTTTTAACCTTAACAAAAAAAGCATCGAAACAAAAATGGGGTTACTGTGTGTTGATAATATGCACTAATGTCCACTTTAATAGGGACACATGTACACTCTGTTAATGTTCACAAAAAGAAAAGGGGAAAAGTGTAAACTCTTTTACCATGACATAGTTGTTTGTGCCAGATAGTATCGTTTCAGTATTTCAAAAACTGCTGACCTCCTGGAATTTTTTGTGTCTAGAGTTTACAATAGAATAAAATAAAAAAATAAAAACTGAGTGAGAGACAATTCTGTGCATGTAAAATCAGCACTTGCACATAGCAGATATGATTAATTTCACAATTGTATACACTTACATTGTTTTTTATTGATTTCGAATATAAAAATAATAATATACAGATTTTTATGTATATTGGAACCAATTATTAAATATTTAAAATAATATTTGTCTTTTATTGTTGTTTGCTTTGTTTGTTTTATGTTCTTTTTTATTGTAAACTATTCTATAATGAAAATGCAAGAATTTATGTTAATCCAATCCCTTTTGTGTTTTATTGCTAAAAAATCACATTGAATTCAGTAGCAATACATTTTCGCTTTGAATAGCCAAGGAAACCCAAACCTGTTCCAGCATGACAATGCCCCATTGCACAAAGCCAGCTTCATGAAGATATGGCTTAGATAAGATGGAGTGGAAGATCTTGAGGAGCTCTGATCTCAACTCTACTGAACACATTTGGGATAGATTGAAATGCTGACTGCACCCCAGACCCCCTCGCCTAAACCTACATCAGTATCACAGTTACATATTATACATATATATGTATAAAAATGGGGAAACCAGGTCACCGTAAACAATTCCTCATAACATTTTTAATCTATGATGTACAGAACAGAAAATGTACTGTACCCAAACATTTTGGATCAAGAAATGTAAAAAAATAAATTACATAAAGGCCAAACTGCAGGCAGGATTTGCAGTTTAACACAATGCAACATCAATGCACTGAAATACAATAAAAAAAATTATTACCAGAAATAAACAATGAGACCTTATTAAATCTTCACAGAATCTACCAGATATTGTTCAATATAAATCACTGCTGCTGGGATGCTCCTCTGTAGTTCAGGGATCATGGAGAGTGAAACTTAAATATGTCACAGAGGTGGTTGGATTTGTTCAAACACATTAAAAACATTTATTAAAAGCTTCTTTTTTTTCAAATTTGCATGTACAGCACTATCATAATAGGCTTCATAAAACGTATTGGTAGAAAACCGGTGGTTCTGTAGTAGCTATTGCACACAATATTAGGATGTTAACAGTACCTAGTCAAAATTACAGACATGTTTTTCAGTATGTCTTCGAACATCACAATTTGAATAACAGGTTTTATATATTTGATTCAACTTGCAAAGTACCCCGAAACAATTCAAGTACATACACCAACATACTTCAAGAAGCCTTGAGAGAAAGATTTGCATTATTTTGCATTATTTCTTTGGATTTTGTTTGGTAAGGGCACACTTATTTGCCATTCTTCTGAAATCTTTCAGTCTTAAACTTTTCTGGACCAGATTAACAGTTAATCCTGATGCTGTTAAAAAGACAGATAACATAATAAGAGTCAGAGGAGAAAATGACATGCAGTTATTACATTAGACTATTAAATGATTATTCTTGAGACTGGAAATAGTACATGGGCCAAAACAGTAATTGTTGCTTCCCTCTACTTAACGAAGTACAAATACTACTTTACTGTACTTGAGTAGATTTTTCTGGTATCAGTACTTTACTTCACTATTTATTTGTAGGGACAACTTTCTATTTTTACTCATTACAGTTTTACACAAAGGTCTGTACTTTCTACCTCTTACATTTTCAAAACAGACTAGTTGCTTTAGTTTTAATCTATTAATTTGGTGAAATGTCAATATTTTTTTATTTTCACTGCGTGCTGATTTCAGCCCTGTTTCCTGCCATTGCGTAGCTTTTTCAATCTACCACTGTGTATCATTTCCTGGCTCTCACAGACCACAGACGTAGACTAGTTTACGAAGCGAACAATGAGCAGGAAGAAAGCAACAAAAAGTAAATCTAACGTGGATAAGACTGAGGAAGTCAGTGATGTAAACATGACTAAGAACAGAGACGTTCCTGATCATCATCATCTTTTCTTTGCTTGTGTTCTATATGGTAGATGTTTAGCCTGGACACATTCTTTAGAGAACACAATTTTTAATTCATTTTGTATTATTATATATATTTATTATTGCTGTCAAAATTCAAACGCAAATTCCTTTATAAGGGCACTAAATTTTATTTATGCTATCAATGCAGCACGCATTTCTGTTTGACAATTTTTATTAAAAATATAAATACATAAATATATCACTAAATATAAAAGAGTCAAAATTAAAACCTTTAGCGCAACATACATTTATTCACAATGATTAGATTAGATTAGATTCAACTTTATTGTCATTACACATGTACAAGTACAATGCAACGAAATGCAGTTTGGGTCTAACCAGAGTGCAATAACAGCAAGTGCAGGATATATAGATTTAACATGAATTTACATAGTTAAATAAAATAAAGACTATAAACAGTAATTTAAAGATGAATATGTACTATAAATGTTGTATACAGATGAATATATGTTATATAGGTAAAACACAATATACAGAGTAGTGTATATATATATATATATATATGTACTATGAACAATAATATACAGATGAATATATATATATATATGTATTATGAACATGCTATACAGATGCCTATTACTATACACAGAGATTTACAGAAGAATGTGAGCGGTGAACATAATAATATTGCTATAGCTATAAACAGAGGACGGGTATATATACAGTGGTGATAAGTTTATGGTGAGCAGCAATACAAAGAACAGTGTGCAAATGAGCAAGGTTTGTGTAAACAGTCCGTGCAACAACAAAGTGTGAGGTAAAGAATATCAGTGTCTTGGTGAGCATAAGTTTTGTTCAGAGTCCATTAGCAAAGAGTGTGAGGTGTGGGGGGAATGTAGTAGTGTATCAGTGATTGTCAGAGTTCACTAAAGAGACAGCTCTAGGAAAAAAGCTGTTCTTTAGTCGGCTGGTCCTGGTCCGGAGGCACCTGAAACGCCTGCCAGAAGGCAGAAGAGTGAACAGTCTGTGGGCGGGATGAGAGGAGTCCTTAAGAATGCTGCGAGCTCGACGCAGACAGCGTTTCTTTTGGATGTCCTCCATGGCTGGGAGTGGAGTCCCTGTGATGCGCTGGGCAGTTTTCACCACCCGCTGCAGTGCCTTACGCTCGGCAGCAGAGCAGCTCCCATACCAGACTGTGACACAGCTGGTCAGGATGCTCTCTACTGCGCAGCGGTAGAAGTTCACCAGGATATCCGAGGAGAGCTGATTTTTTTTAAGTGTCCTCAGGAAAAAGAGGCGCTGGTGAGCCTTCTTGACTAGGCTGGAGGTGTTGATGTTCCAAGACAGGTCTGCCGAGATGTGGATCCCCAGGAACTTGAAACTGGAGACACGCTCAACAGCCATCCCGTTGATGTGGGTGGTGTCATGTGTGCCTCTTGCCTCCTTCCTGAAGTCCACAATAAGCTCCTTTGTCTTGGAGGTGTTAAGGAGCAGGTTGTTGTTGTCGCACCATGTGGCTAGGTGCTGGATCTCTTCCCTGTAGGCAGTCTCATCATTGTTGGTGATGAGACCAATCACGGTAGTGTCATCTGCAAACTTGATGATGGAGTTAGATCCATTCACAGGCCTGCAGTCGGAGGTGAAGAGGGAGTAGAGGAAAGGGCTCAGCACACAGCCCTGTGGTACACCAGTGTTGAGTGTGATGGTGTTGGAGCAAATGGAGCCAGATCGAACCTGCTGGGGTCTTTTGGTCAGAAAGTCCATGACCCAGTTGCAGGTGGAGGTGTTAATGCCCAGATCTAGAAGTTTGCATATTAACTTGGATGGAATGATGGTATTGAATGCTGAGCTGAAGTCAACAAACAGCATACGTGCATAGGTGTTCTTATTGTCCAAGTGTGTGAGCACAGAGTGCAATGCCATGGAAACTGCATCTTCTGTGCTTCTATTGCTTCGGTAGGCAAACTGGTGGGAGTCAAATGTGGTTGGCAGAGAGTCCTTCAGGTGTGCCAGGACCAGCCGCTCAAAGCACTTCATGACAATGGGTGTCAGTGCTACAGGGCGGTAGTCGTTCAGGCACGTTGGGTTAGAGTGTTTAGGCACTGGCACAATGAAGGTACATTTAAAGCAAGTGGGAACAGCTGCTTGGGCAAGAGACAGGTTGAAAATGTCAGTAAAGACCCCAGCGAGCTGCTCAGCACATGCCCTAAGTACGCGACCAGGGATGTTGTCTGGTCCAGCGGCTTTGTGAGCGCTGATCCGGCTCAGTGCATTGCAGACATCTGTGGAGGAGAGTTTGATTGGAGAGTGATCAGCCGAGAGTTTGAGCTTTGTGGCAGTTTCTTTGTTGTCTCTCTCAAAGCGAGCATAAAAGTCATTAAGCTCATTCAGAAAGAGGACATCAGTGGCAGCGGGGGTGGAGTGGGGGGATTTGTAATCACTGATGGCCTGGATGCCTTGCCACATGCGTCGAGGGTCAGAGTTAGAAAAATGCTCCTCTATCTTCAGCTTGTAGCAGTGCTTGGCCTCTTTGATGCCCCTCTTCAGGTTAGCTCTGGATGTGCTGTAGGCCTGAGCGTCACCTGACCTGAAGGCAGTAGTGCGTGCCTTCAGCAGGAGGCGCACCTCCTTGTTCATCCATGGCTTCTGATTAGGGTATGTGATGATTTGTTTCTGGGTAGTAACACTGTCTGTGGTGGAACTGATGTAATCCAGAACAGAGGAGGTATAGCAGTCAATGTCTGTGTGAGAGTCACTGGTGGCCTGAGAAGCAAATGTACTCCAGTAAAGATGTACTGAGTAAAGATGTACTGATGTACTGAGTAAAGATGTCCCTTCTTTACTCAGATATAAAATAAATAAATAAACTTTACCAAAAAATATTTTTAATCAGCAAATAATATAAAAAAATTAAATAAAGTAAACAAACAGGGTGCGCTCTCTGCCATGTCATCTCCCTTCACAAACACATAAATACAACAACCTGAATCTTAGTGAATATTTGACTCACAGACAATAAATATATGTATAGAAACCTGGCAATGTCTTTTACAGTTCACACTGAATACAAATATTCTCTGATTATGTAATCGGTATGAAAGTTAGTAGAGGTAGAATTGCTCCAGTGTCACCTCATTAACTGTCCGTGTGGAAACATAGCAAAGGTTCTGTTTGGTGTCTTGATGATTTACGTAATTTAAACCACCATGATTATTTTAAAACATTTACAAGAATATTTTGTCTTCATGATCGATGTTGAGTTTGATTTCACTAATAATAAACATACATTTGCATAAAGCATACATATTTCTCCATATCCATATTGCTTAAAGTATTAAAAATATAAAGTATTAATATATAGTACATTTAGAACAGATAGAAATGTGAAATTAAGTTGCAATTGAATATTTTAATCGATTGACAACCCTATCATTATATATATGACGTGACATCCAGTTACCAGCGTCCCACTAATACAGGTAGTAGTAATGGCTACTCTTTACTCAAGTACCTGTCAGAGCCCAAACTTCTTTAACTTGAGTAAAAGAGCATAGTCAGTACTTCAACTTTTACCCGAGTATTTTAAAACATGAGTATCTGTACTTCTACTCAAGTGAAGGATGTGTGTACTTTTGCCACCTCCGGATGTAACTGGTGACAATGAACAAGCCATTTTCATTAATCTATTATTAAGGGGGTTATACAGTAAGTAAACCAAACCATAACCTAACCTTAATGGAACTCTATTGTTTATTGTGTAATATAATGTTTGTAAATAGGTTTGTAAAAAAAAAATCCTTTTTTTCTTTAACGCACCTGAATGTAAATGCTATGTAAATGTAAAAAAGTAAGCTATATAAGTGGGACACCTGTAAAAAGATTTACATCACTGAGAGACATTACTGCTAAAATGAAAGCATCTGTTTTTTTTCTTCTGTACCTTTGTGGGATAGCTGGAGCACTGAGAAAAGGATTTATGTATGTTACTGCATCAGTGTCCTGGTATGAAGCTCAAACATACTGCACACAAAATTATGGAGGCCTGGCTACCATCACTACTGCCTACGATAACCAGCTTTTAATGGGCATAACAAACTTATCTGCAGCCTGGATTGGACTAATTAGGAGCCCAGAAAATGCAAAAACTTTTCTCTGGTATAATAGACAACCATTAATTTATTTTAAGTGGAATGATACACAGCCAAATATTTACAACAATGGCCAAAACTGTGTGCTTTTGCTCCCAAATGGCTGGAACGATTTAGAGTGTAAGCAACCTCAAGCTTTTATTTGTAATTACGGCTTGGATATCTTGATTCAGGAGAAAAAGACATGGGAGGAGGCACGTGAGTTTTGTAGAACACATTACACTGGTTTGGCCTCTATGTCACAAGTACACATGCCTGAAAATGAGGCCATACTGATTGCAACTGACAGCGTGTGGACCGGTTTGCATTTCCTTAATGGAAACTGGACTTGGATGAGTGGGGATCTGCTGGGGATACCAGAATCACTGGCTTGTACACCTCAACTCTACAGCTGTGGAGCTTACAAAGTCAATACTAATGTCTGGGAGAGCAGAAATTGCTACGAGAAGCTTTATTTCTACTGCTACTGAGGTAAAGTAATAGATATTCATATCAGTAAATCCAGGTTCTAAATTTTAGCCTAAATATTAATGCCACTATTTGTTGGTGTAACGTATTTCATATAATCATATGTATAATTTTCTGAACAGGTGGCTTTCCATGAGTGAATGAAGATACTGTTCATTCAGCGCTCGATGTGCTCCTGCTTGATTTGCTTCATTTCTGGTATAATTTGTAAACCTCATTTTTTTCACTGATAGAAATACAGTTTTTGGCTTTATAAAATTGTTTAGTAATAATTAACTGGGACTAGTTTACTGCTTTATTTTTCACATGTAAGACAATATCTTATGTATTGACTTCGCATTTTGGCTTTGTTTGTTAGGCATTAAAAATAAGTTAAACATAAATTATAAAACAGTTATTTGTCTTGAAATGTTTGTTTGTGTTGATGAAGGGTTGTTTAAGTAAATTAATTAATCAATCAAACAAGTGTGCTGCTCTGGGATTAACTTGGTGTCCTATTCAGAGTTGTTCCTGCAAGGACCCTTCATGACCAGGACAAAGAAGTTATTAAAGATCAATAAAAAAAATAAAAAAAAGTTCAAAACCTATAAAATGATTTAAAGCAAATATAAATTCAGTATATTTATCCAAAAATATGTGGAAATGTTATTCAAGCTACTTTCTACAACAGTCAGACCATCTCACCCTGTGGTTCTCAGCATAGGCTCTGGATCCACCTTAACCCTGAGTAAACAAATGGATGAATAAATAGAAAATGCTTGAAATTTTTGAGAAAGGTTATAACTAATGTTATTAAAACTAACTATACATTAAAAAACATATAAAACAAATTTGCTGTGTGTATGTGGTTATTTGTTTGTAACCTATTTTAGATACCATTGGCTTTATTTTTTGGAAGCTATTAAAAGTATGACGTTAAAACGGCAAACCTGGCAACCTCAGCTTCATCGATGTGGTTTTCTCCGTCTGCCTCCACGTGCCTCCCATTCCGGAGTTGGCTTTACGCACGCACCACATTTGTTACACGCATGCGCACATCGCACTACCTTTTCTCTCCTTTACTCTGTATATATCCGTGTAGTCAAGCTGTCGGTAGGAGAACATCATGTTTTCTGCCCTCATTCGTGTTTCTGCGGCCGGAATCAGAAATTTAGCACGAACAGGTCCTCAATGTACAGGTAAGTGAATTTTGTTAATAGTAATAGCCATATTTTATTTATATCTTTGTACGAACATTGCTGCTCTCCAGTGTTGCTTAGATTCCATAGTAGCTTCATTTCCGACTTGAAATAAAATAGTTCCGAAATGGTTTTATGAATTGTATTTGTGCATATAACATAACAAAATAAAACTGACAAGGTGCTTTGACTTTGGTGTGTGTAGTTATAATGTAGATGTCACTTAACATTCAGTGGTTAGCATGCTAGCTAACAGAGTTCATGCCCTTGTGATGACCGAACCCAGTACATAAACGATTCAGGTCCAGTTAATTGATATTTGCACATAATTATATAAATATATATACACACACTATATAATATAACTACTTTAGCCATGTTCACTTCCTCATCAGTATTAGATTCATTTAATGGGTTCTAACTGGTCCAATTTCCTTCTAAATGGTTATACCTTAGTGCACCAGTGATTCCACATGAACATCTAAAGATCCATTAAGTTATCTAGAATCTCAAGAACCATGGATTTGGACTGTAATTTATATAAACAGCGTGTTAAAATAGCTTAGGACTGAATGGACAGTTTTTTGAATTTAAGTGCCAATAGTACACCTTAACAATGATAAAACATTGTTTTATAATGAATGGACATTCAGCATTCCCCCAGGTGGGTTCTCTCTTGAGCCTGGTTCCTCTCATGATTTGGTCTTCATACCGTCTTGGGGAGTTTTTCCATATCACAAACACCACTGGCTTGCTCACTAGGGATACATTTACATTTAGCAGTGAATAAATCACCTGGTACGCTAGATTACAAACGGACTAAACCTTTATATTTTTAGGATGCAAACTTGGAAAGTGCTAATTTAAGTGTTTCAGAAAGAGGTTAGTCTTCAACCGTCGCTTAAAGATAGCCAGGGATTCTGCTGTTTGGACATCTAGGGGAAGTTAATTCCACCACTTTGGTGCAGGAACAGATTAGAGCAATAAAGTATATTTACTTCTCATTCTTTTAGAGACTAAAAATTACAAATTTTAATTTGTATGACTTAATGATGTTATTTCTGGAAAGCTGCTTTCGTCCAATTTCTATTGTTAAAAGAGCTATACATATAAAATTGGATTGAAATAGATCTGATCATAATTGAGTATTATTGTAGTTTATAGGGTTGTATCAGAGTGTGTATAATAATCATAATGATGGTGATGAAAATGAAAGTCTTTTAAATATCTGAAAAATATAAAAACCCGTCCACTTTTTTGTATCTTCTATACGGGTCTCGTCTATCGAGCTGGGTTTGAATACATTCGCATGTCCAGCTCGATAGACATCTATGTCTAGTACTGTTGTAGTGTGAGGAGGCCTGGGGTGCAGTCAGCCCTTTCATTTTTTCCAAAGGTGTTCAGTATGGTTGAGGTCAAAGCTATATAGCAGGCCAAACCCCAACCATCTTCCACTCCACCGCATGAAAACCCTATCTCCATGGTGCTGGCAGGGGCATTTTCATGATGGAACAGGTTTGGGTCTCCTAGTTAAGTGAAGGGAAAACTGAATGTCGCATCCAGACATCCTACACAATTGGGTTGCTTTAACTTTGGAAAGAAGCACATATGGGTGGAAATGTCAGGTGTCCCAATACTTTTGTCCATTTAGTGTTTAATGTGATATTTTATTGGCATTTAATAACGTGATTCAAACTTTAGTCTCCCAGTTCCTGCTGCTGAAAAACATCCCCACAACATGATGCTGCCACCACCATGCTTCACTGTAGGGATGGTATTAGCCAGGTAATATGTGGTGCCTGATTTCCACAAGACATGACGCTTGCCATTCAGGCCAAAGAGTTCAATCTTTGTTTTTGGTCACCTCCCTGATTAAAGCCCTTCTCCCCCTGATTGCTCTGATTGGCCAGGCAGTTCTGCTCTAGAAAGAGTCCTTGTGGGTCCAAACTTCTTTCATTTATTGATGATCGAGGCCACTGTGCTCATTGGGTCCTTCAATGCTGCAGAAATGTTTTTGTCCCCTGTCTGAGGTCTACAGACAATTCTGACACGCACTGTTAACTGTGGGATTTCATATAGACAGGTGTGTCCCAAATCATGTCCAGTCAACTGAATTTACCACATGTGGACTCTAATCAAGTTGTAGAAACGTTTCAACAATGATCAGTGGAAACAGGATGCACCTGAGCTCAATTTTGAGTGTGATGGCAAAGGCTGTGAATTCTTATGTAAATGTGATTTTATTTTATTTATTCATTTTTTATTATTAATAAATTTGCAAATATTTCAATCAAACTTTTTCACGTTGTCATAATGGGGAATTATTTGTAGAATTTTGAGGGAAATAAGGAATTCATTTTGGAATAAAGCTGTAACAAAACAAAATGTGCATAAAGTGAAGCGCTGTTAATACTTTCCGGATGCACTGTATCCTAAGGAGTGAATGAATGTGTTTTTTTTTTTTTCTATCTCAGCTCCACTGGTTTCCCGTTGCTACTCTCATGCCAAAGCAGAGACCGATGAGGAGTTTGATGCTCGATGGGTCACTTACTTTAGCAAGCCCAGCCTTGATGACTGGGAACTTAGAAAAGGTAAAATGTAGGGTGCATGCCAAACGCTTTGCACACACCTATATTCATGCCATTTTGTTTAAACTATAGAGAGAATAAAAATCACAGAAAATCAACAGTTTATAAAATATTCAATCCAACCCATTTGGTACTAACAAGCCATGCCAAGTAACAGAGATTACACTTTCCCTGTATTCTTAGGTTTAATATCAACATTATTTAAAACGTATTGCTTGTAAATGCATGATTTTTGAAATTATTGCTATTAGAGGAGTAAAAAAACAAAAACAAATATTTTGTAAAGTCATATATGTGCTTAATAACAATTCAGGAAGACTATCCACTTTTTTTTACTCATACCCTCACTTTATAAATGTATAGGGATGCACCGAATATTCGGCCACCGAAAATTTTCGCCCGAAAATGGCCCAAAAGTGCATTTTCGGTTTTCGGCCGAAATACTTTGATCACCGAAAAAACACGGCCGAAACAGTTTGTTGTGATGACGCAAACAGAAACCGCTGCCTGCACGTGCATGTCTAAAACAACATGTATGCAGTGTGGACGTGTTTCAGTATATCTGAGAAAGACCCACGGATAGCGATGTGCAAAACATGTAATGTCGAAATTTCGTCTGCAAAAACTTTCTCCACGTCGGGTTTAATTTGAAATCCAAGCATCCTGATCGCTATGCTGAATATCAGAGGCACGCAAACGCACAGAAAAGCGAAACCCCTCCGAGCACGCGCACTCCGTCTGTGGCGTACGTTTTTGAAAAGGCAAGGAAGTTTCCCAGTGATAGTGTTGTATTGTTGTATCTTTAAGCAGTTGCACTTGTTCTAAATGCACTTTGTTTTTATGAAAGAACATATTTAATTGTACAACCTTTTAGCAGGCCAGAGGGCCTGTACATTATTATTTAATGTACACATGAGTACATTTAAGTTAAACATTTAAGACAAAATTTTAATTTTTTTATCCTGTGCATTGTTGCAATGTGCTATAAATAAATATTTTCATAATTTGTAATTGATTAATTCTTTGAAACTTTAATATTAATTTATGCAATTGAAATGCCTTGATTTTAGTAAGTTTAGTACACAATCATAGCCATTATTGCAATGGTAAAAATAATTGCCATAATTTCTTTCGGTGTTTCGTTTTTTTTCGGTTTTCGGCCTTGATTTCCTCCTTTTTCGGTTTCGGCCAAGAATTTTTATTTCGGTGCATCCCTATAAATGTATTCACAGTAATAAATAAAATAGTGCATATTTTTTTTTTTAAGCATTTGCTGATTTATTTTTTTCCCCTCTTTCTTTAAAACTATTCATCATCAGGTGTGAACACTCTGATCGGCTATGACCTTGTCCCCGAACCTAAGATCCTCGACTCTGCACTGAGAGCCTGCAGAAGGCTGAATGACTTAGCCAGTGCAGTTCGCATTTTAGAGGCAGTAAAGGTGGGTTTGTGCATCTTGTATGCATGATACAAGCCATAAATAACTAAGGTAGCTATTAGGTTCTTTATAATAAAGTATAGTTATATATTATATAAAAAATAAAAAAAATAAAAATAAAATGTAGTACCTTGGTATAACTTTGAGTGCAAATTGAGATTAAGATCTGAGTATTATAGTGTACACATTTTGGATGTTTTATTCTGCTTCTGTTACTAAAAACTTGTGATATTAATCATCTTCTCAGGATAAGTCTGGACCACATAAAGAGATCTATCCATATCTGATTCAAGAACTTCGCCCCACTCTTATGGAGCTGGGCATCTCAACCCCAGAGGAACTGGGCATCGATAAAGTTTAAACAGGTGCCTTCAAGGAGGATTGAAGTGTGTTGTATTTTCTTGTTTTCTGAATAATTCAAGGAATCTACTTGCATTTAACTACATTTTAAAAATTGGCAGCTCAGTGGTTAAGGCTCTGTTTACTGAAGTTTTGGCACTCAAGCCACAGCGCTGCCACTGTTTGGCCATTGAGCAAGGCCATTTACCCTCTCTACACTAGCGGGTGCTGTATCATGGGTGACCCTGTGCTTTGAACCGAATTTTCTTACAAGCTGGGATATGTATAGAATTTTACAGTGCTGTAATGCATATGTGACAAGTAAAATTATTAATATATATGTTAAGAAAAAGTGTTCTATGTTCACTGTTTAGCTGTTTGTTTAGTATTTTGCAATTGTTAACATCTTAATTTTATCCTCTATAGGTCTTGAGACACGTCCAGGAAGGTTGTTCACTGCACTTCAAGCCCGCCTTGTTTTTATTGGCCAGTGTTCATAAAGTTCTGTAGTGTCATGCCTAAACTTTTTGACTTAATAAACAGAGCAATATCTAATTTTGTTTGTTTGTGTTTGTCGTTTTCTCTTTGTTTTTTTATATTTACACAAAATGGCATGCAAAATGCAATATACTGTGTACCAGTTACATATGCTATGGTGAGAATTTGACATGCTCTTTAGTGGTAGTTGTACTGGTAGTGATAATTAAAGCTGCAAGCAGCATTATTTTGAGGGCCATGCTGCCAGACTTAAATTTAAACGTGATGTGTAGTTTCATTACGTGTTTGTGTAACGATCAATCACTATTCAACCTGGATGGAAATTCATATATTACAGCAACACAGAGAATAAAAAGTATAGTAAAAACAATCTTTATTTTAGATGAAGGAGAATAAGAAAAATATATTTACAGTATATAAGAAGAACAGATAAGATGTGTAAAGAGAGTGAGGGTGTGATTGGTAGTGCTGTATAGTGTTTTGTGTAAACATTGTCCACCTTGCTTGTATACCAAAGTGACTGTTTAGTGCAAAAATTATCAAACTAAACATCGTAATACAATAGGCTGCATGGTGGCATTGCTGTTGCAGCTGCCCTTACTGCTGTGGCCTGTGATCTTCACTGCTGCTGCTTTTGCATGGTCCTGAAGATGCCTAACAAGAGACTTGTTTGATTATGGATAAACCCCTTGGAATATAAATATTCTTTTGCTATTATTGCTTTGATTGTTCTGAAGATGTACACCAAATCTATTGTGATCAATCCAGATTATATATCTGGGACCATCTACAACAATGAAGGATCTACATGGGAGACCATCTCATCTAGAGGTTGAATAATAGCTAGGTTGGATTGTACTTGCTAATAACCTTTTAATCGACCGATATTTATGTATAATAATAAAAAAAGATACTGGATAACCAAAAACCAAACACTCCATGAAGAATAGTACTAAACTTGACTACAAAAAAACAAACAAACTACTGAATCATAAAATGTGCTTAAAATAAATATGAATATATTAATTATATTAATGAATATTGAGGGGAAAAAGATGCATTCAAATTGAAATAAAACCAGTTGCATCCAAGAATAATAATTTAAAAAAAAGATAACGTGAAACGGGAATTTTAACTAGTCCTGTTAAAGAGCTGCAAGCTATTCAAGTATAACATGGTCCATTTCTAGTTCTATTTTAATATTAAACATTATACTGTTGTAAATTATACTGGAGAAGGCAGCGCTAATGTGCATGGCTTAGAAAGTTGGCTCCTCTCGGCATCCTACAGGGTCATTTAGGATATCTAGGGGCCCAATTACAACAATCTTTAGGGTACCCAGTTAAGCACAAACAGTACGTGGCTTCAGTGATTTGCCTCTAGAGGCCACTTTTGTACTGTATAATGAAAGTGGACCTCAGCAGACGCAACCCGGGAAAAACTATAGGTATTGATTTTTGCAGATAGTTCAGCAATCAACTACTGGTGCCAATTAATCAGCAAAACTGATGAATTGTTCGAACTCTAATCTTATCAATCTCTGACCTGCCTCTTTCCAGAGCTGATGTCAACCATACCACAGGTTGTCCATGAGGTACTATCAATAACACTCTTAGGATATAAATTGGGGACCATCCACAACAATCTTTAGGGTATCTCTGCTGGGAAACATCCATAATCACTCTTTGAACTTTCCATATAGGACCCTCCAAACTGAGCTAAGGTTACAGTGGGGGACGCTCAACAACAATCTTTAGGGTATCTATAGAAGAATCATCAGCATTTAGGATATCTAGGGGCCCAAGTACAATATTCTTAAGGGTATCCAACTGAGACCATCTACAGCCTTTTTTGGGAGTCTATGGAGGACCATGTGCAACCTTTTTTTGAGTGTCTATGTGGGAGCACATGAATTTGAGAAGTTTAAATTTTCATTTTAGATTTGTCCTTCCTAGAAAGTTATTAAAGAATATGAGCATACTGGAATGGTTTATAACAAGAAGGCAGATGGTTAATATCCATACTGCATATATGCACGTTTTTTGATGTGACTTAGAGACTTTTTTTTTATATTTGAGGTATGAGACTTCGATTGCATTACCTATGGTGTGGTATGGCATGGACCCTTGCATCTATATATATATTTCTTTTACATCAACACTGATTTTTGGAGATTTTTGTTATGTGATTTGTGAGCACTTAATGGTTCCGCTTGTAAAAATGCTTTGCTTTCTGTTTTCTAATTATTCAAATAAATTAGCATATTTTGTAGTTTTATGTTCTTTTCTGGTCCTGAGTGAAGTTATTTACAGATAGAATACATTGTATGTTTTTATATCAAATTCTAGCTTTTCATACTGCACAAATGCACTTTCCAAAATTTTGGAGAGAAATTTCAAGAGACTCAGCTTTTAGTTTCTTATTGTTTATTAAGAATAAACAGAAATTCAACAGCAAATCAGTTAAACAATTAAAGATTTCAGAACAAATTACCAGTGAACCCGAAGGAAGAAAAAGGTCTGTCATATATGGAGGTTGTTTTCACCAAACTACCCCACAAGTTACCTAAAACAGGACTATAAATTAGCCAATTTTTGCCCTTTAGCACACATGAAAAGTATAGCAAGACACCTTATGTTCCCTGAATTCCCATTTTTTTAGTCTCTCTAATGGAGAATCATAATGCAAGCTTAAACAAACCAAAACTTTCCTAATGTAGATTGTTGCCCAAACAAGCTACCATTCACAAAAATCAGCCCAGACTTTGAAAAGTAGATCCTGGACGGCCTTATCACTTCATTCCGCAGTTTTGCATAGATAAAGATTTTTTTTTTTCTGTTCCCATTGGCTGATATTGTTAAGTTTCCAAGCAGGCTTCATAGCAAACTTGAATTTCCGAATTAATATTTGATCTATGTATGGTATAGTATCAAACAGTTATTTCAATTTAATATGAAAATATGAATTGCAAAACTCTGGAATGTGATAAAAGTCTGAAAGACATTTTTCCATTTAAGAGAGCAAAGCTAACACAAGAAAGATGAGACTATGGATTTAAATGTTAGCTGCTCTGTCGGTTAGATTGTTTATTTTTTCTTTTAAATCAATACCTACTTAAAAATAATAGCAAAAAAAAATGACTGCTGCAAAAACTTAGATGTATTTTTTTCAGCCTCTGGAACTTCTTCCCCATGTACGTGCTTACTCATGTTCATTTATTCACTCTTCCAGTTCTAGTGAAAAACAAAACCAAGAAAATATGTTAAATAATGAAACTAATCAATGAAACATTTTCAAGAAGCAGAAAAATACTTTACTTACTTCAATAAAGCCAATGAGCTGAAGCGCAACATCTCCATTAACACCAATCGCTGAAACGTTCTCTAGTGGAATGCGATGTTTATATGTGCAGTGGCGCATGTTGTTCGCATAAACCTGTTGGGGCATAGAAAATATTTTAAAAGGCATCGTACATATCTTACATTCTTTTTATTATTATTGTAAAATAATTTTAAAAAACAGACCTCATAGCCCTCTGATTTAAAGACAACAATAATCTGGAAGGCTTGTCCCTTGGCGAAGGGTTTATCAGGTGCATTTTCTTGGGTATCCCAGTTTCCGTTTCTGAGGTTGTTCAGGGCAGTAAGGTTACCAATGCAAGGGTTGTAGTGAAAAGCGATGTCCTTACTCCCGGTTGTAAAATCTATAATAAAGCTGTGAGGGGAAAAAAGTATATGACAGTTTCAAAATGTTTAAATATTGGGGAATATGGGGTATTTATTGTTCAAAAATGTACAGAGTAACTGAAAACATACAGTACCTATTGCCATTTTCAAGAACATTCCCTTGAAAAAGCACAGCCATGTCTTGCTTTACCTTGACCGGTATTTTTCCTTCAAAGGGAATCACCTGAAAAGGTAAAAGACAAAGTGTTATCCACATATTTAAATGCAAAAGTGTTATCCCTAACCATTTGCTCGTGTTTTATTTACCGGGTTGCTGATTGGTTGTGAAACCTGTAGTGTGACGGTTGTTGTGGTTGAACTCTGTGTGCTTTGGAATTTCATTATTTCTGTACACATGGAGGAACTACTCCAGTTCTGGTAGGGAAAGAATAAGAATATATATATTTTTTCCAAGAAGAAGCAGAACACAAAACATTATAGCCAAGGTGGCATCAAGATACTGTTTACGTACATAAACAAAGCCACATATGGAAAGCAAAATGTGTCCATCAATGGCAAGTGCTAAGACTTTCTCTAAAGGTAGACGGTGCATAAACACACAATGCCGTAAGCCGTTCACGTAGACCTGCAAAATGAGGAAAAATGTGGTTAAAAAATGTTTGTTAATTGAAAACGTATGTCTGCATATTATCATAAAAAATCCACCTCGTATCCCTCAGAGTTGATGACTATAATCATTTGGAAGGCTCCTCCCTTTGTGAAGGTATTATCGGGTGCATCTTCCTGCTTATCCCAGCCTCCATTTCTAAAGCTGTTCAGAACGGTAGTACAACCCATGCGAGGGTTAAAGTGAAAAGCGATGTCATCACCTTCTCCTCGGCCCGTTTTAAAATTGATATAAAAACTGTGAAGAAAAACAAACACACTTTAATTATCTGTGTCCACTGTACTTAGCTGCTCTAAACTACAGTGTGTTAAGCAAACAAAGCACGCTTGTGTTCACTACTCTAAATTTTGCACTTGAAGCTTCCAAAGTTGTATTACGTTTACTTGCTGATTTTCTTACTTTTTCAAATGAATGTTTTTTTTATTTTTTTATTCAGGTTTAAAGCATACCTCTCGCCATCTGGTAGAACAGACCCTTGGAAGAATACAGCCATGTCTTGTTTCAAACCTCCTGGTATTTCACCCGCATAGGGAAGTGCCTGAAGAGTACAAAAAAATAATAATTCATCATGATTCAACCATAATCATGTTATTATAAAGTAAGTCAGTCTACTCTAAAGAGATTTTCCTGACAATCTGCAGTTTTTATGGTTATCTTATGTATTGTTCAACCTACTGGGTTGCTGATTGCATGTGAAATCTCCAAAGCTCCAGATTCCATTATCTGTGAACTCTCTGTCATTACAACTTCCTGAAGTTGTGTAAAGAATGAAGAAGTACTCCAGCTCTGAAAAAAAAAGTAAACGTTCTTTAAATACAGCAAAAATAATTTGATAAAATCATTAATTATGCCATTATTAATATCAAAGAAAAAAAATTAAATGAAATAATACATACATGTATAAATCCGCAAACGAGTAGGGAAACTTGTCCATTAATTTGAAGTGTTGAAACTTTCTCTAGAGGAATGCGGTGTTTGAACGTACAATATCTTAAACCGTTCACATAGACCTGCAGAAAGGGAACATAGTTGATTTTCTGAAGAATTTTCTCTCAATTACAACAATCTTCTGCAAATTATCATTATAATTTTACCTCATAACCCTCAGAGTTGATGACTATAATAATTTGGAAGGCTTCTCCCTTAGCGAATGTTTTATCGGGTGCATCTTCTTGTGTCCCCCAGCTTCCACTTCTAAAGCTGTTTAGGGCGGTAGTACAACCCATGCGAGGGTTAAAGTGAAAAGCGATGTCATCACCTTCTCCTTTGCCCGTTTTGAAATTGATACAAAAACTGTAAGGAAAAAAAAAAAAAATTCAAATATCCAAATGGTGTATTTATGTGATCTAAACCACAGTGTGTTAAGCAAAACCAAACACACATGTTTACTACTCTAACTTTTACTCTTGAATACTAAAAGGCTGTTGTACATTTACTTGCTGATTTTTTATTTATTTTTATCAGGTTTAAAGCATACCTCCCGGCATCTGGTAGAACAGACCCTTGGAAGAATACAGCCATGTCTTGTTTCAAACCTCCTGGGATTTCACCCACATAGGGAAGTGCCTAAAACAAAAAAAACAAACAAAAAAAACAAACAAAAAAAATTTCATATATTATAGAGTAATTCAGACATCTTTAAAGAGTTCTTCCTTTTATGTTCATCTTAAGATTTGCTTAACTTACTGGGTTGCTGATTGGATGTGAAATCTGTAAAGGTCCAGATTCCACTCTTGTTGGTAAACTCTCTGTTATTTTCTGAAGTTTTGTAAAGAATGAAGAAGTACTCCAGCTCTGAAAATTCAAATATTTTTTTATGCTTTTTAGCGTCAACAGACAAGCAATTTAGTGAATAAATTAAAATAAAAACAAATCTATGCTATTAATTGTACAAAACCGTTAAACATACATGAATAAATCCGCATATGAGCGGGGACACATGACCATTAATGCGAAGTGTTGAAACTTTCTCCAGAGGAATACGGTGCTTGAACGTGCAATGTCTTACACCATTCACGTAGACCTGTGAAAAGAAAACATGGTTGATTATCTGAACTGTTTTCTGTCAATTACAAAAGCCTTCTTCAAATTATTATTAAAATCCTACCTCATAACCATCAGAGTTGATGACTATAATCATTTGGAAGGCTTCTCCTTTGGTGAAGGGTTTATCAGGTGCATTTTCCTCCTGATCCCACTTTCCAGCTCTGAAGCTGTTCAGGGAAGTATGCTCACCAAAGCGAGGGTTGTACTGAAAAGCGATGTCATCACTGTCACCTGGACCCGTTTTGAAATTTATATCAAATCTGTGAAGAAAAACAACTTGATAATTACTCCCCTGTACCTTGTAATATTTTAACCTGAAACTGACATAGAATTGCTAAGGATACATTAACTCTAAAATCTAAATATAATTGTATTGTGAGCTGTAATCTAAGCTGTTCACTCAGTTACTGGGAAATCTCTCATTTAAAAAATGATGCAATAAGCTATCATCAAAATTGTCATAATTAGATGGATTTATCAGATTTTTAGGTAATCTCAACATGCATTAAATATGGCTGTTTATGTCAGGAACATATGCAAATTAAACAGTATTATCCAAGGCCAGGGGGTTAAAAATGCCAATCTTCTTCAAAAGTAACAATAAAGATTTGTTTAAGAAAAAATAAATCACCTGAAAATTGTCCCAAAATATAAATCCATATATAAAAAATGGTGACTTTAGACAAAAGGAGGCTGTCTATTACAAGTCTTGACATGTAACAAGGCAGGCTTTTTTTATGAATAAAATAAAAGAGTAAAGCCATATACGTTTGCTAAAATACTTGCTAAGTTACAAAGCAATTAGTTCTCAAAAACATGAGTTTAATTACTGTATAGCCTTAGCACCAAGCATTATGTTTGACAGAAATCCAGTAAAGCAAGAACACTCCCACTTTAAAGCATGATCACTAAATGATCATATTATGGCAATGCTTTCTATCACCATGGACTGTGAAATTTTACAGAGGATCAAATCTTATAGACATTATATGTAAACGTAATTGTAAAAAAATAATGATAATTCCATTAAAATGTTCTATATGAAATTGTTCAATGGTAGAGAATACTCAAGCAAAAGACTATACATAATGATATCCATGTTTCTGTGGGGCTTGGCAGCATACCCTTTTGCATCTGTAGGAACGCTGCCTTGGAAGAATAAAGCCATGTCTTTATTTATCCCTCCTGGAATTTTTCCCACATAGGGAAGTGCCTGGTGACAAAATAGGTGCAGTGATGATCAGATAATCATAAGTGGAAGAACAAATATTGAGAGGTAGAAGGTAAAGGTAAAAGGCAATAATTCTATCAAAGAGCACATTTGGTTACATTTATGTTGTGGCCATTCATGCCTAATGAATATACTTTGGTATCGTAAATACTTTCGTTCTTACAGGGTTAACAACTGGCTGTGAAATCTCTAAAGGCAATGATTTGAAACTCGAGGCAGAGCTCCAGGTGCCTGCGGATTTCTTTAGTTCTGAAAATGATGAAGTAGTACTCCAGTTCTGAGGGGGAAATCAAGACATCGAGAAGGTCATTGAAATGAAGATTGTAAACTAAGTTATAAATTAATAAAATGAAAATCTGATTTTAGGTACAATATGAATAAAAATAACTTGTAAACATACATTAATTAAGCCACAGACTTGGAGGGAAACATTTCCATGAACGTTAAATGTAGAGACTTTATCTAGAGGAATGCGGTGCTTGAATGTGCAATGCTTTAAGCCATTCACATAGACCTGGAGAAAGAAGATACATTTGATTATTAATCAGAAAATTCCACTAATTACAACAGTCCTTTTTTGATTATAAGGAAAAAGTCATACCTCATAGCCATTAGCAGTGATGATGAAAAGAAGGATGAAGTTGCCTCCAAACCTGAATGGTTCGTCAGTTGCAGTTTCCACCGTCTCCCAGCTTCCATTTCTGAAGCTGTTCAGGGCGGTATGCTCACCAATAACAGGCTTGTAGTGAAAAGCGATGTCATGACCATCAGCTGGGCCGGTTTTGAAATTTATTTCAAAGCTGTAAAGAGAAATTTTCCATAACTATTATATTTCCATACATTAAGCATGATCATTAAGTCTTATTGACAGTTAATGAATTTGGCTAAATAATGAATAATGGCAATTTAAGAATGTCTACATGCTATAACTATAGTAGCTATATTTGGTGTTTTCTACTTTTTCATGCAAAGTGCTTTTTAGAGCGTACCTCTTTGCATTCGCAGGAACAGTTCCTTGGAAAACTACAGCTAAATCTTGTTTTATTCCTCCTGGGATTTCACTTACATATGGAACTGCCTAAAAAGAGAAAAGTCATTGTGCACAATCAAATATTCACCATTTCAAGAAGAAGAAATTAAATTGTGTTTTTGATTAATGTCTGTCATGGCTTTCTGTCTGATGTTTTACTTACTGGGTTGCTGACTGGATCAGAAATCTCTAATGGGATACCCTTTCCGCTTCCGCTACCCATCAGTACAGATTTCTTCTCTTTAATGAACAAAGAAGGACACGTCCATTTCTGGTGATAAATAAAAAAATATCAGGCATGATGTTTAAGTCAGTGGTGTACCCAACAAAGCAATTCAAATAATCAAACTACATTAGGAACATTAATGACAACAACTTTATTACTTACTTGAATAAATCCACAGAGGAGGGAGGAAATATCACCATTAAAGGTAATCGCTGAAACTTTCTCCAGAGGAATACGATGCTTAAATGTACAGTGTTTTAAACCGTTTGTGTAGACCTGAAAAATAATTGGTAACATTTATTAAGTAACATGATTCTCTGATTTCCAGAATCCTGCTGCACATTATAAAAAAACATACCTCATAGCCGTCTGATTTAATGGCAACAAAAATCTGGAAGACTCCTCCCTTGGTGAAGGGTTTATCAGTAGCAGATTCCTCTGTTTCCCAGTTTCCACTTCTGCAGGAGTTCAGGACGGTACGATCACCAATGTGAGGTTTGTAGTGAAAAGCGGTGTCATCAGCATCAGATGTTCCAGTTTTAAAATTCATTTCAAAGCTGTGAAGACAATCAAAAGCACTACAAATGTTTGTCTAGAAAATTATTTACTCTTATGAAGTCTTTTTTAGAACAATCTCTTCATTAAACTGTGCAAGCTTTGACAACTGCAGAATTTATGTTTTTATTTATTATTGTATTCAGGAGGGTTTAGGAGTGTACCTCTTTGCCTCAGCAGGAAGAGTCCCCTGTAAAAATACAGCCATGTCTTGTTTTAACCCTCCTGGGATTTTACCCACATAGGGAAGTTTCTGGAGACAGAACAATATGATTTGCACAATCAGGCAGCGATCATGACAAGTAAGAACAAAGATTCTAATACTTAATGGAAAATACTAAGATTTGTACATTATTATAGAGCACATTGGTTAAGTTTAGAACATTCCCTCTGATATGTTGTGTGATTTCTGTGCATGTCGTGCACCGCTTTACTTACAGGGTTACTGATTGGATGTGAAATCTCTAAAGGCTTGGATGTTGCACACGAGGTTGAGGTCTGTGTGGTTGCAATTTTCTTTAGTTCTGTAAAGGATGAAGTGGTGCTCCAGCTCTGACAAAAATGTAAGATATCAAACATATTACTGAAATGCAGCTTGAGAAGGAACAAAGCAAGTAAATAAACAGTTGCACCATAAATAAAAAAAACCTGGTAAACATACATTAATAAAACCACAGACTTGGAGGGAAACATTTCCACGAACGTTCAATGTAGAAACTTTCTCTAGAGGAATGCGGTGCTTGAAAGTGCACTGCTTGAAGCCATTCACATAGACCTGGAGACAGAAGATACATTTGATTATTAATTACAATATACTTTTAATTACAACAATATTAAAATTATGAAATAACAGGACAAACCTCATAGCCCTCAGCATTAATGATGAAAAGAATAATGAATCCTTCTCCCCTGGTGAAGGGTTTGTCAGGTGCATTTTCCTGCTTCTTCCAGCTTCCGCTTTCGAGGGTGTTCAGAGCAGTATAATTACCAATGCGAGGGTTGTAGTGAAAAGCAATGTCATCACCTTCAGCTGGCCCCGTTTTTAAATTTATCTCAAAACTATGAAAATAACAAAAGTATTGCAAAAAGGAATTTAATGAATTATAGTGCATCTGCTTTAATAACTGTAGCAGCTGTATTTGGTGTTTTCTCATTTAGAGCGTACCTCTTTGCATCTGCAGGAACAGTTCCTTGGAAAACCACAGCCATATCTTGTTTTATTCCTCCTGGAATTTTCCCCACATAGGGAACTGCCTGAAGAGAGAACAGTCAATGTGCACAATCAAGTATCCACCATGTCAAGAAGAAGAACAGTTCCCAGACATGATAAAATAATGTTCAATACGCCAATCTTATAAACAACTTGTAGGAAATCAATTTGTGCTTCTGACATATATTAAGCTGTTTGTCTGAGGAAATTTTACTTACTGGGTTGCTGACTGGATCAGAAATCTCTAATGGGATAAATGTTGAGCTTCCACTTCCCATCAGTATAGATTTCTTCTCTTTAATGAACAAAGAAGGACACGTCCATTTCTGGTGATAAATGAAAAATATCGAGCATGATGTTTAAATCTGTGCTGTGCCCAGAAAACAAAGCAATTCAAATGATCAAACTACATTAGGAACATTAATGACAACAACTTTATTACTTACTTGAATAAATCCACAGAGGAGGGAGGAAATATCACCATTAAAAGTAATTGCTGAAACTTTCTCCAGAGGAATACGATGCTTAAATGTACAGTGTTTTACACCGTTTGTGTAGACCTGAAAAATAATTGGTAACATTTATTAAGTTACATGATTCTCTGATTTCCAGAATCCTGCTGCACATTATAAAAAACATACCTCATAGCCGTCTGATTTAATGGCTACAAATATCTGGAAGACTCCTCCCTTGGTGAAGGGTTTATCAGTAGCAGATTCCTCTGTTTCCCAGTTTCCACTTCTGCAGGAGTTCAGGACGGTACGATCACCAATGTGAGGTTTGTAGTGAAAAGCGGTGTCATCAGCATCAGATGTTCCAGTTTTAAAATTCATTTCAAAGCTGTGAAGACAATCAAAAGCACTACAAATGTTTGTCTAGAAAATTATTAACTCTTATGAAGTCTATTTTAGAACAATCTCTTCATTAAACTGTGCAAGCTTTGACAACTGCAGAATTTATGTTTTTATTTATTATTGTATTCAGGAGGGTTTAGGAGTGTACCTCTTTGCCTCAGCAGGAAGAGTCCCCTGTAAAAATACAGCCATGTCTTGTTTTAACCCTCCTGGGATTTTACCCACATAGGGAAGTTTCTGGAGACAGAACAATATGATTTGCACAATCAGGCAGCGATCATGACAAGTAAGAACAAAGATTCTAATACTTAATGGAAAATACTAAGATTTGTACATTATTATAGAGCACATTGGTTAAGTTTAGAACATTCCCTCTGATATGTTGTGTGATTTCTGTGCATGTCGTGCACCGCTTTACTTACAGGGTTACTGATTGGATGTGAAATCTCTAAAGGCTTGGATGTTGCACACGAGGTTGAGGTCTGTGTGGTTGCAATTTTCTTTAGTTCTGTAAAGGATGAAGTGGTGCTCCAGCTCTGAAATGAAAATGAAGATATCAAGCATGTAACTGAAAAATAGCTTGAGCAGGAAATAATTAAGGAAACAATTATATTAATTATAATGAGAAACTTGCAAACATACATCAATTAAACCACAGACTTGCAGGGAAACATCTCCACGAATGTTAAATGTAGAAACTTTATCTAGAGGAATGCGATGCTTGAATGTGCAATGCTTAAAGCCATTCACATAGACCTGGAGACAGAAGATACATTTGATTATTGAATCCATTATTCCTTTAATTACAAAAATATTCAAATTATTATAAAATATTAGAACACACCTCATAGCCCTCAGCGTTGATGACGAAAAGAATGATGAAGGCTCCTCCCTGGGTAAAGTTTTTAACAGGTGCAGTTTCCATCTTCTCCCAGTTTCCATTTCTGAAGCTGTTCAGGGAGGTATTTGCCCCGAAAACAGGCTTGTAGTGAAAAGCGATGTCATCACCATCGGCTGGCCCCGTTTTGAAATTTATTTCAAAGCTTTGAAGACAAACAAAATTTTGCAAATTATTTGCCACCATTATGGTGAAGTTTTATGGACTAGAATTAAAGGCACAAAAAAATAAAAGACTCCCAAAAATTGTAAGTGTCTTTTTCATAATTTCTTTTTTAAAGTGCTTTTAGAGCGTACCTCTTTGCATCGGCAGGAACAGTTCCTTGAAAAACTAGAGCTACATCTTGTTTTATTCCTCCTGCAATTTTACCCACATATGGAACTGCCTGTGAAGAGAACAGTCCATGTGCACAATCAAATATCCACCATGTCAAGAAGAAGAACAGTTCCATGTGAGGAGGAAATAACTTGTGTGAAGTCAAATTGCGTTTTTTGACTAATGTCTGTCATGGCTTTCTGTCTGATATTTTACTTACTGGGTTGCTGACTGGATCAGAAATCTCTAATGGGATAAACATTGAGCTTCCACTTCCCATCAGTATAGATTTCTTCTCTTTAATGAACAAAGAAGGACACGTCCATTTCTGGTGATAAATGAAAAATATAGAGCATGATGTTTAAATCTGTGCTGTGCCCAGAAAACAAAGCAATTCAAATGATCAAAATACATTAGGAACTTTAATGACAACAACTTTATTACTTACTTGAATAAATCCACAGAGGAGGGAGGAAATATCACCATTAAATGTAATCGCTGAAACTTTTTCCAGAGGAATACGATGCTTAAATGTACAGTGTTTTAAACCGTTTGTGTAGACCTGAAAAATAATTAGTGAAATGTATTGACTTACATGATTCTCTGATTTCCCGAATCCTGCTGCACATTATAAAAAACATACCTCATAGCCGTCTGATTTAATGGCTACAAATATCTGGAAGACTCCTCCCTTGGTGAAGGGTTTATCAGTAGCAGATTCCTCTGTTTCCCAGCTTCCATTTCTGCAGGAGTTCAGGACGGTACGATCACCAATGTGAGGTTTGTAGTGAAAAGCGGTGTCATCAGCATCAGAAGTTCCAGTTTTAAAATTCATTTCAAAGCTGTGAAGACAATCAAAAGCATTACAATCGTTCGTCTTTTAATAGATGAACTGTTATTTAATCAATAAAAAAAATCTGAAGCTGAAGTTTTGACAACTGTAGAATTTATATGTTGTTTTTCTACTATTGTATTCAGGAGGGTTTAGGAGCGTACCTCTTCGCCTCAGCAGGAAGAGTCCCTTGTAAGAATACAGCCATGTCTTGTTTAAACCCTCCTGGGATTTTTCCAACATAGGGAAGTTTCTGGAGACAAAACAATATCAATTGCAAAATTAGGGTGCCATGTCAAGTTGGCACAAATATTATAAGTCCTAATGTAAAAACTCACAATTTGTACATTATTATAGAGCAAGTTAAGTAAGTTTTAAACATTCCCTCTGATATTTTCTGGTTCTCTGTCCATGTCACATACTGGATTACTTACTGGGTTACTGATTGGATGTGAAATCTCTAAAGGCATGGATGTTACACACGAGGTTGAGGTCTGTGTGGCTGTGATTTTCTTTAGTTCTGTAAAGGATGGAGTAGTGCTCCAGCCCTGTGGTAAAAATGAAAATATTCAGCATGTTACTAAGTTTCAGATTGAGAAGAAAATCTGTAAGGAAATAAACATTTACAATATTAACAAAGAGAAACTTGCAAACATACATCAATTAAACCACAGACTTGCAGGGAAACATCTCCACGAACGTTAAATGTAGAAACTTTATCTAGAGGAATGCGATGCTTGAATGTGCAATGCTTAAAGCCATTCACATAGACCTGGAGACAGAAGATACATTTGATTATTGATTCCATTATTCCTTTAATTACAAAAATATTAAAATTATTATAAAATATTAGAACACACCTCATAGCCCTCAGCGTTGATGACGAAAAGAATGATGAAGGCTCCTCCCTGGGTGAAGTTTTTAACAGGTGCAGTTTCCATCTTCTCCCAGTTTCCATTTCTGAAGCTGTTCAGGGAGGTATTTGCCCCGAAAACAGGCTTGTAGTGAAAAGCGATGTCATCACCATCGGCTGGCCCCGTTTTGAAATTTATTTCAAAGCTTTGAAGAGAAACAAAATATTGAAAAATATCTGCCACCATTATGGTGAAGTTTTATGGATTAGAATTAAAGGTACAAAAAAGAAAAGACTCCCAAAAATGTTAAGTGTCTTTTTCTTAATTTATTTTTTTTAAGTGCTTTTAGAGCATACCTCTTTGCATCGGCAGGAACAGTTCCTTGAAAAACTAGAGCTACATCTTGTTTTATTACTCCTGCAATTTTACCCACATATGGAACTGCCTGTGAAGAGAACAGTCCATGTGCACAATCAAATATCCACCATGTCAAGGAGAAGAACAGTTCCATGTGATGAGGAAATAACTTGTGTGAAATCAAATTGTGTTTTTTGTCTAATTTCTGTCATGGCTTTCTGTCTGATATTTTACTTACTGGGTTGCTGACTGGATTAGAAATCTCTAATGGGATAAACGTTGAGCTTCCACTTCCCATCAGTATAGATTTCTTCTCTTTAATGAACAAAGAAGGACACGTCCATTTCTGGTGATAAATGAAAAATATAGAGCATGATGTTTAAATCTGTGCTGTGCCCAGAAAACAAAGCAATTCAAATGATCAAACTACATTAGGAACATTAATGACAACAACTTTATTACTTACTTGAATAAATCCACAGAGGAGGGAGGAAATATCACCATTAAAGGTAATCGCTGAAACTTTCTCCAGAGGAATACGATGCTTAAATGTACAGTGTTTTAAACCGTTTGTGTAGACCTGAAAAATAATTAGTGAAATGTATTGACTTACATGATTCTCTGATTTCCCGAATCCTGCTGCACATTATAAAAAACATACCTCATAGCCGTCTGATTTAATGGCTACAAATATCTGGAAGACTCCTCCCTTGGTGAAGGGTTTATCAGTAGCAGATTCCTCTGTTTCCCAGCTTCCATTTCTGCAGGAGTTCAGGACGGTACGATCACCAATGTGAGGTTTGTAGTGAAAAGCGGTGTCATCAGCATCAGAAGTTCCAGTTTTAAAATTCATTTCAAAGCTGTGAAGACAATCAAAAGCATTACAATCGTTCGTCTTTTAATAGATGAACTGTTATTTAATCAATAAAAAAAATCTGAAGCTGAAGTTTTGACAACTGTAGAATTTATATGTTGTTTTTCCACGATTGTATTCAGGAGGGTTTAGGAGCGTACCTCTTCGCCTCAGCAGGAAGAGTCCCTTGTAAGAATACAGCCATGTCTTGTTTAAACCCTCCTGGGATTTTTCCAACATAGGGAAGTTTCTGGAGACAGAACAATGTAAATTGCACAGTTAGGTTGCCATGTCAAGTTAGCACAAATATTATAAGTCCTAATGTAAAAACTCACGATTTGTACATTATTATAGAGCAAGTTAAGTAAGTTTCAAACATTCCCTCTGATATTTTCTGGTTCTCTGTCCATGTCACATACTGGATTACTTACTGGGTTACTGATTGGATGTGAAATCTCTAAAGGCATGGATGTTACACACGAGGTTGAGGTCTGTGTGGCTGTGATTTTCTTTAGTTCTGTAAAGGATGGAGTAGTGCTCCAGCCCTGTGGTAAAAATTTTAATATTCAGCATGTTACTAAGTTTTAGCTTGACAAGAAAATCTGTAAGGAAATAAATATTTACAATATTAACAAAGAGAAACCTGCAAACATACATCAATTAAACCACAGACTTGCAGGGAAACATCTCCACGAACGTTAAATGTAGAAACTTTATCTAGAGGAATGCGATGCTTGAATGTGCAATGCTTAAAGCCATTCACATAGACCTGGAGACAGAAGATACATTTGATTATTGATTCCATTATTCTTTTAATTACAAAAATATTAAAATTATCATAAAACATTAGAACACACCTCATAGCCCTCAGCGTTGATGACGAAAAGAATGATGAAGGCTCCTCCCTGGGTGAAGTTTTTAACAGGTGCAGTTTCCATCTTCTCCCAGTTTCCATTTCTGAAGCTGTTCAGGGAGGTATTTGCCCCGAAAACAGGCTTGTAGTGAAAAGCGATGTCATCACCATCGGCTGGCCCCGTTTTGAAATTTATTTCAAAGCTTTGAAGACAAACAAAATATTGAAAAATATCTGCCACCATTATGGTGAAGTTTTATGGATTAGAATTAAAGGTACAAAAAAGAAAAGACTCCCAAAAATGTTAAGTGTCTTTTTCTTAATTTATTTTTTTTAAGTGCTTTTAGAGCATACCTCTTTGCATCGGCAGGAACAGTTCCTTGAAAAACTAGAGCTACATCTTGTTTTATTACTCCTGCAATTTTACCCACATATGGAACTGCCTGTGAAGAGAACAGTCCATGTGCACAATCAAATATCCACCATGTCAAGGAGAAGAACAGTTCCATGTGATGAGGAAATAACTTGTGTGAAATCAAATTGTGTTTTTTGTCTAATTTCTGTCATGGCTTTCTGTCTGATATTTTACTTACTGGGTTGCTGACTGGATTAGAAATCTCTAATGGGATAAACGTTGAGCTTCCACTTCCCATCAGTATAGATTTCTTCTCTTTAATGAACAAAGAAGGACACGTCCATTTCTGGTGATAAATGAAAAATATAGAGCATGATGTTTAAATCTGTGCTGTGCCCAGAAAACAAAGCAATTCAAATGATCAAACTACATTAGGAACATTAATGACAACAACTTTATTACTTACTTGAATAAATCCACAGAGGAGGGAGGAAATATCACCATTAAAGGTAATCGCTGAAACTTTCTCCAGAGGAATACGATGCTTAAATGTACAGTGTTTTACACCGTTTGTGTAGACCTGAAAAATAATTAGTGAAATGTATTGACTTACATGATTCTCTGATTTCCCGAATCCTGCTGCACATTATAAAAAACATACCTCATAGCCGTCTGATTTAATGGCTACAAATATCTGGAAGACTCCTCCCTTGGTGAAGGGTTTATCAGTAGCAGATTCCTCTGTTTCCCAGCTTCCATTTCTGCAGGAGTTCAGGACGGTACGATCACCAATGTGAGGTTTGTAGTGAAAAGCGGTGTCATCAGCATCAGAAGTTCCAGTTTTAAAATTCATTTCAAAGCTGTGAAGACAATCAAAAGCATTACAATCGTTCGTCTTTTAATAGATGAACTGTTATTTAATCAATAAAAAAAATCTGAAGCTGAAGTTTTGACAACTGTAGAATTTATATGTTGTTTTTCCACGATTGTATTCAGGAGGGTTTAGGAGCGTACCTCTTCACCTCAGCAGGAAGAGTCCCTTGTAAGAATACAGCCATGTCTTGTTTAAACCCTCCTGGGATTTTTCCAACATAGGGAAGTTTCTGGAGACAGAACAATGTAAATTGCACAGTTAGGTTGCCATGTCAAGTTAGCACAAATATTATAAGTCCTAATGTAAAAACTCACAATTTGTACATTATTATAGAGCAAGTTAAGTAAGTTTCAAACATTCCCTCTGATATTTTCTGGTTCTCTGTCCATGTCACATACTGGATTACTTACTGGGTTACTGATTGGATGTGAAATCTCTAAAGGCATGGATGTTACACACGAGGTTGAGGTCTGTGTGGCTGTGATTTTCTTTAGTTCTGTAAAGGATGGAGTAGTGCTCCAGCCCTGTGGTAAAAATGAAAATATTCAGCATGTTACTAAGTTTCAGATTGAGAAGAAAATCTGTAAGGAAATAAACATTTACAATATTAACAAAGAGAAACTTGCAAACATACATCAATTAAACCACAGACTTGCAGGGAAACATCTCCACGAACGTTAAATGTAGAAACTTTATCTAGAGGAATGCGATGCTTGAATGTGCAATGCTTAAAGCCATTCACATAGACCTGGAGACAGAAGATACATTTGATTATTGATTCCATTATTCCTTTAATTACAAAAATATTAAAATTATTATAAAATATTAGAACACACCTCATAGCCCTCAGCGTTGATGACGAAAAGAATGATGAAGGCTCCTCCCTGGGTGAAGTTTTTAACAGGTGCAGTTTCCATCTTCTCCCAGTTTCCATTTCTGAAGCTGTTCAGGGAGGTATTTGCCCCGAAAACAGGCTTGTAGTGAAAAGCGATGTCATCACCATCGGCTGGCCCCGTTTTGAAATTTATTTCAAAGCTTTGAAGAGAAACAAAATATTGAAAAATATCTGCCACCATTATGGTGAAGTTTTATGGATTAGAATTAAAGGTACAAAAAAGAAAAGACTCCCAAAAATGTTAAGTGTCTTTTTCTTAATTTATTTTTTTTAAGTGCTTTTAGAGCATACCTCTTTGCATCGGCAGGAACAGTTCCTTGAAAAACTAGAGCTACATCTTGTTTTATTACTCCTGCAATTTTACCCACATATGGAACTGCCTGTGAAGAGAACAGTCCATGTGCACAATCAAATATCCACCATGTCAAGAAGAAGAACAGTTCCATGTGAGGAGGAAATAACTTGTGTGAAATCAAATTGTGTTTTTTGTCTAATTTCTGTCATGGCTTTCTGTCTGATATTTTACTTACTGGGTTGCTGACTGGATTAGAAATCTCTAATGGGATAAACCTTGAGCTTCCACTTCCCATCAGTATAGATTTCTTCTCTTTAATGAACAAAGAAGGACACGTCCATTTCTGGTGATAAATGAAAAATATAGAGCATGATGTTTAAATCTGTGCTGTGCCCAGAAAACAAAGCAATTCAAATGATCAAAATACATTAGGAACATTAATGACAACAACTTTATTACTTACTTGAATAAATCCACAGAGGAGGGAGGAAATATCACCATTAAAGGTAATTGCTGAAACTTTCTCCAGAGGAATACGATGCTTAAATGTACAGTGTTTTAAACCGTTTGTGTAGACCTGAAAAATAATTAGTGAAATGTATTGACTTACATGATTCTCTGATTTCCCGAATCCTGCTGCACATTATAAAAAACATACCTCATAGCCGTCTGATTTAATGGCTACAAATATCTGGAAGACTCCTCCCTTGGTGAAGGGTTTATCAGTAGCAGATTCCTCTGTTTCCCAGCTTCCATTTCTGCAGGAGTTCAGGACGGTACGATCACCAATGTGAGGTTTGTAGTGAAAAGCGGTGTCATCAGCATCAGAAGTTCCAGTTTTAAAATTCATTTCAAAGCTGTGAAGACAATCAAAAGCATTACAATCGTTCGTCTTTTAATAAATGAATGCTTATTTAATCAATAAAAAAAATCTGAAGCTGAAGTTTTGACAACTGTAGAATTTATATGTTGTTTTTCTACTATTGTATTCAGGAGGGTTTAGGAGCGTACCTCTTCGCCTCAGCAGGAAGAGTCCCTTGTAAGAATACAGCCATGTCTTGTTTAAACCCTCCTGGGATTTTTCCAACATAGGGAAGTTTCTGGAGACAGAACAATATCAATTGCAAAATTAGGGTGCCATGTTAAGTAAGCACAAATATTATAAGCCCTAATGTAAAAACTCACAATTTGTACATTATTATAGAGCAAGTTAAGTAAGTTTTAAACATTCCCTCTGATATTTTCTGGTTCTCTGTCCATGTCACATACTGGATTACTTACTGGGTTACTGATTGGATGTGAAATCTCTAAAGGCATGGATGTTACACACGAGGTTGAGGTCTGTGTGGCTGTGATTTTCTTCAGTTCTGTAAAGGATGGGGTAGTGCTCCAGCCCTGTGGTAAAAATTTTAATATTCAGCATGTTACTAAGTTTTAGCTTGACAAGAAAATCTGTAAGGAAATAAATATTTACAATATTAACAAAGAGAAACCTGCAAACATACATCAATTAAACCACAGACTTGCAGGGAAACATCTCCACGAACGTTAAATGTAGAAACTTTATCTAGAGGAATGCGGTGCTTGAATGTGCAATGCTTAAAGCCATTCACATAGACCTGGAGACAGAAGATACATTTGATTATTGAATCCATTATTCCTTTAATTACAAAAATATTAAAATTATTATAAAATATTAGAACACACCTCATAGCCCTCAGCGTTGATGACGAAAAGAATGATGAAGGCTCCTCCCTGGGTAAAGTTTTTAACAGGTGCAGTTTCCATCTTCTCCCAGTTTCCATTTCTGAAGCTGTTCAGGGAGGTATTTGCCCCGAAAACAGGCTTGTAGTGAAAAGCGATGTCATCACCATCGGCTGGCCCCGTTTTGAAATTTATTTCAAAGCTTTGAAGAGAAACAAAATATTGAAAAATATCTGCCACCATTATGGTGAAGTTTTATGGATTAGAATTAAAGGTACAAAAAAGAAAAGACTCCCAAAAATTGTAAGTGTCTTTTTCTTAATTTCTTATTTTTCAAAGTATTTTTAGAGCGTACCTCTTTGCATCGGCAGGAACAGTTCCTTGAAAAACTAGAGCTACATCTTGTCTTATTCCTCCTGCAATTTCACCCACATAGGGAACTGCCTGTGAAGAGAACAGTCCATGTGAGGAGGAAATAACTTGTGTGAAATCAAATTGTGTTTTTGACTAATGTCTGTCATGGCTTTCTGTCTGATATTTTACTTACTGGGTTGCTGACTGGATTAGAAATCTCTAATGGGATAAATGTTGAGCTTCCACTTCCCATCAGTATAGATTTCTTCTCTTTAATGAACAAAGAAGGACACGTCCATTTCTGGTGATAAATGAAAAATATAGAGCATGATGTTTAAATCTGTGCTGTGCCCAGAAAACAAAGCAATTCAAATAATCAAACTACATTAGAAAAATTAATGACAACAACTTTATTACTTACTTGAATAAATCCACAGAGGAGGGAGGAAATATCACCATTAAAGGTAATTGCTGAAACTTTCTCCAGAGGAATACGATGCTTAAATGTACAGTGTTTTACACCGTTTGTGTAGACCTGAAGAATAATTGGTCAAATGTATTAAATTACATGATTCCCTGATTTCCAGAATCCTGCTGCACATTATAAAAAACATACCTCATAGCCGTCTGATTTAATGGCTACAAATATCTGGAAGACTCCTCCCTTGGTGAAGGGTTTATCAATAGCAGATTCCTCTGTTTCCCAGTTTCCACTTCTGCAGGAGTTCAGGACGGTACGATCACCAATGTGAGGTTTGTAGTGAAAAGCGGTGTCATCAGCATCAGAAGTTCCAGTTTTAAAATTCATTTCAAAGCTGTAAAGACAATCAAAAGCATTACAATCGTTCGTCTATTAATAGATGAACTCTTATTTAATCAATAAAAAAATCTGAATCTGAAGTTTTGACAACTGTAGAATTTATATGTTGTTTTTCTACGATTGTATTCAGGAGGGTTTAGGAGCGTACCTCTTCGCCTCAGCAGGAAGAGTCCCTTGTAAGAATACAGCCATGTCTTGTTTAAACCCTCCTGGGATTTTTCCAACATAGGGAAGTTTCTGGAGACAGAACAATGTAAATTGCACAATTAGGGTGCCATGTCAAGTAAGCACAAATATTATAAGGCCTAATGTAAAAACTCACGATTTGTACATTATTATAGAGCAAGTTAAGTTGGTTTAAAACATTCTCTTAAATATGTTCTGGTTCTCTGTCCATATCATGTACTGGTTTACTTACAGGGTTACTGATTGAATGTGAAATCTCGAAAGGCATGGATGTTGCACACGAGGTTGACGTCTGTGTGGCTGTGATTTTCTTTAGTTCTGTAAAGGTCGAAGTAGTGCTCCAGCCCTGTGGAGTAAATTTAGATATGTTACTAAAATTAAGCTTAAGAATAGAGTAAATAAGTAATTTTTGTTTTTCATTAAGAATAATACATTTGCAAACATACATCAATAAAACCACAGACGTGGATGGAAACATTTCCACGAATGTTCAATGTAGAAATCTTTTCTAGAGGAATGCGGTGCTTGAATGTGCACTGCTTAAAGCCATTCACATAGACCTACAGAAAAAGATGCATTTGATCATTGATTAAAATATTCTTTTAATTACTAGAATAATTAAATGATAAAATATTAGGACAAACCTCATAGCCCTCAGCATTAATGATGAAAAGAATAATGAATCCACCTCCCCTGGTGAAGGGTTTATCAGGTGCATTTTCCTGCTTTACCCAGCATCCGCTTTGGAGGGTGTTCATAGCAGTATAATTACCAATGCGAGGGTTGTAGTGAAAAGCGATGTCATCACTTTCTGCTGGCCCCGTTTTGAAATTTATGTCAAAGCTGCGAAAATAACAAATGTATTGCAAAAATAGAAAGAATTTCATGAATTTTTGTTTCATTAAATGTAGTAGCTGAATTATGTTTTCTACTTTATAATTTTAAGTGCTTTTATATCATACCCTTTTGAATCTGCAGGAACAGTCCCTTGAAAAACTACAGCAAAATCCTTTTTTATCCCTCCTGGGATTTGACCAACATAGGGAATTGCCTGGTATGACAAAAAAACATTGTGCACAATCAGGTCTCCATCTTGAAAAACAAGAGCAACTATGATAAAATTCCTGTTTTCTGCCTTTTAAAGCATTTTCTGATTATGTCTGTCTTGAAGGCTTCTTCACTCACCGGGTTGGTGATTGGATAATAAACCTCTAATGGGATGAATGCCTGAAGTCCGATCCCCATCAGTATAACTTTGCTTTCTTTAAACAAAGAAGCAGCTGCCCATTTCTAGGTCAAAAATGTACAAATCAAGATAGATCTCTAAAAATAAATAATAATAAATAAAAAAATTAATAAAAAACTATTCACTTACTTCAAATCCCATCCAGTAGATTAAAACATCTCCCAATACTGCCAAAGTATTAACACTTTCAATAGGAATTCGGTGATTGAACCTGTAGAGAGGTGTTCCATTCACATGGACCTGTAGTAGAGTTGCAAATTTATTTAGACATTACTCAAAAACTTTGTTCATCTATTTTTAAAGATTTATTTTGCTGCCCACCTCATAGTTATCCTTATTGATGATAAACAGCAATTTGAAGTTGGACCCCTTCACAAAGGGCGTAACAGGACCCAATTCTTCCTTCTGCCATGCCCCTTTCCTGAAGATATTCATGTATACGCACTGACCAAACCGGGGGTTGAAATGGAAAGCGACATCATCCGAATCTTTTACCCCAGTTTTGAAGTTTATTTGAAACCTGCATTTTAATTACACAATAAAAGGAAATGGTTTTAAAAGTTATTCCCAGTGAACTTTATAATGTTATAATGTAATATTATAATTATATATAAAGAAATAAAAAATAAGTGGAAAAAATTATAGTATACTGTTGGGCATTAGCAGGAACAGCTCCTTCAACATGCAGTCGCATTCCTGATTTTATACCTCCAGTTATTGGTCCAGCATAGGGAATTTTCTGTGGCACAAAGAACACATTATAATTACGAAGACATAGAATTATAAAACGATTATTATCTTTTATTATCATTGTGATCATTAGCAATATAAAATTTTTTTTTACAAAATTCAATGTTTTCTTTAAAATTTGCTATCAAACTCACAGGCTGGAGAATTGGATTTGAAACTTCAGATGAGATGGTAAAGGTGCTCGTGACTGTTTGGGTCAAATTCTAAACAAAAACATAGTTAGCAAAAGATTTACATTATCACTGCAATGATTATTGTATGTTTAGCATTAAAAAGATTATATATTTAAGTTTTTTTAATTGAGCAATCTCATATCTGTACTAAAAATTCTAAACTCAAAATCTAAATTTAGCATTTTACTGATTCACTTATAATGACACCTGACAACAACATACATTTTAAATTAAGGATACAATTAATAAACATTATATAAATATACTGGACAGTCATTTTTACTCCTTATAAATGTTTGAAAAGTAAATAAATAAATATATAAATTCCGATTTAAAGTCATAACACATTGTCAATTATAAATGTTTAAAATTGAATTGTATACTGATTAAAAATACTTTAAATGGAGTCAATGTTAAACTAGCACTGACCTACAGCTGGCTTTAGCATACATGTCAGTTAGGGGGAAACTATCATGAAGGCTTGGAGGAAAATGACCACAAGTGACAACGTGGGCGACTATTTCTCAAAGCATAAAACAAAAATCATTATGACTATTATAAATATTATAACTGATTTACTTACTTCAAAACCCAACCAAAATATTAAAACGTCTCCTAATATTGCCAGGGTAGTGACGCTTTCTAGAGGAATTCGGTGACTGAATGTGTAGATGTGTGATCCGTTCACATGGACCTAAAGAAGAGCTGTATTAAGACTTTAATCATATAATTTATTCATCTATTTTTAAGTCATTTATTCAGCTGCTCACCTCATAGTTATCCTTATTGATGATAAACAACAATTTAAAGGGTGACCCCTTTACAAAGGGCTTATAAGGACCCAATTCTTCCTTCTGCCATGCCCCTTTCCTGAAGATATTCATGTATACGTACTGACCAAACCGGGGGTTGAAATGGAAAGCGACATCATCCGAATCTTTTACCCCAGTTTTGAAGTTTATTTGAAACCTGCATAAAAAAAAAAAATTTCAATTGCAAAATAGAAATAAACGGTTTTAAAAGTTATTTCAACTGAACTTTATAATATATACTTATAATGAAATATAAAGAAATAAAAAATTATGGAGAAAAAATGACATACTGTTGGGCATTAGCAGGAACAGTTCCTACAACATGCAGTCGCATCCCTGGTTTTATACCTCCAGGTATTGGTCCAACATAGGGAATTGTCTGTAATACATTTAATAAATTACAATTTCCCAGATATAAAATTCTACAATTGTTTTTAATTTCTATTTCCTGAGAATTATAGGAAAAAAATCTAAACAATTGTATTCCTTAATTATTTCAATATAATTTAGACTGTGAATTTTTTTACTCACAGGCTGAATGAGTGGTTTTGAAACTTCAGCTGGGATGGTAATTTCCACATGCTCCATAAATGGAAATGTTTCGCTTTCCTGCTGATTGATAACAAAATCGTTATCAGAATTAATTTGAACGTTTTCAAGCTTTCATAGCTGAAATTGATAAACAGAACTTGCTAAAAAATCATCATGATATTGTATAATCATATAAAATAAATTAATAAATAAACTGGGTTTGTGATGATAATAATAGTAAATGTTGCAAATTGATTACGGTATAATTATTAATTAAATAGCATATACTGTATATTAATTATATTGCGCTATATACTTAATTACTAAACAAATATTTTATTTATGTCTGTTTGTTTAGTACAATGCAGTATAAACATGCACACACACACACACACACACACACACACACACACACACAAACACACACACACACACACACACACACACACACACACACACACACACACACACACACACACACACACACAATAACTAATCTGGAATGGGTGGATAGGGTTTTCCCCAATGGATTTTGCCTATAACAGCAAAGAACAGTACTTACACACATCTGCCCCATGTGAGGGCCGAATTCATGATGACCATGATGGCCACGATGACCAGGAATTCCACGGTGTCCATGATGCTCATGATGTCCACGATGTCCTTGATGCTCATGATGTTCATGATGTTCATGATGACCAGGGTGACCATGGTGACCAGGATGCTCATGATGACCCCTTCCCCTTCCGTGTCCTCTGCCTCTACAGCTCATGATGGTGAACAATCGGATCAGAAGACGTGAAGATGCACACAACAGGCAAACTCCTGTGAGAACAGGATGAATGTCTGAACGTGTGCACAGAGCTTTATAGTGTACCATTAATGGGGTGGAACTTCTTTTTGCCCAGGGGCAATGAAAGTCTCTAAGATGTTTTAATAAATGTTATGAACTAGTTTAAACTCGTTAGCCCTTTGGCAATGAACCCAAACTTTCACACGAAACAAAAAAACTTGATGTAATGTACAGTGAAGTAGCGTGTTACTCAATAAACCCATAGTAATTCAATAACATAATGTTGAATGTAAATTTATTTGTGGGTATATGATTTACATAAAGGTAAATATTGTAATGCATATGTATATAAGTTCATGCAAGTTCATACAAGACAAGGAGAACTGGAGAATTGATACTTTTGCAAAACATTTTTCTTTTTTTCTTTTTTATTATTTATAAAAGCAAACAATAATATGTAAGGCCAGGTAATGTCAGAGAGCATGTATTGCAATATCCATATTAACATATCAGAATTTTGGGGGCTCATTTAGAAGAGACACCTTAAAGAACTCAAATTAACTCATATTTAGGTGTCCTCACAATTATTGCAAAAATAAAGAAAATTTAAAAATTTAAAAACTGAAAAAAAATGTGGTTTTGGTGTTTTCCATTTCTCAATTCAATGTTGACTTAAATGCTATCAAAAAAAAAAGAGAATGTTTTCAGAAAGACATTTTTAATCCATGCTATAGTTATTCAATTGTATTTAAGTCTGGGCTTTAACAGAACAATGCAAAAACAGTCTCAAAACATTTTCATACCATTACGTGACAGCTAGATACTACTATACATACAAATAAAAAATGTCTGCAATTTGCAACAAACATTTCCTGATTGACCCTATTAATAATAGAGACTGTTGCTATAATTAAAGCTTTCTTTAAGCTTACAATTTACTCTACGCTTTGCCCTGTTGAAACATATAGCGTTTTTCCCCAAATGCTGTCTGTCTGGAACAATTTGCTTATACTAGGCTACACAAACATACATCTATATATATATATATATATATGTTGTTGAAAGATTTATGATCAAACTCTTGATGTCACCCAAATGAGGATGGGTTCCCCTTTTGAGTCTGGTTCCTCTCAAGGTTTCTTCCTCATAACATCTAAGGGAGTTTTTCCTTGCCACAGTCACCCTGGCTGATCATCAGGGACAAATTCACACCATTCACCTTAACTGTTGATTTGTGTAATACTGCTTTGAGACAATGTCTGTTGTGAAAAGCCCTATACAAATAAACCTGACTTGACTTGACTTGATATGTAAGTATGTAATTGGTATTTTTATTATGTATTTAGTTTGAGCCAAATTATACTTTGGCTTTAGACCAAATGAGTAAACTTTACAATTGTCAGAAACAAAAGCATAATGAAAAACACTGTCTCAGCAGTGGCATATTTGTGGGCTTTGAGATTTCTTAAAATCATTTATATGTAGTCTGGATTTTTATATGTAGTGGGTTTTTTTTTTTATCTAAAACACACTGTGTTAGAACTCTGTTTTACATTCCGTGTTATATAAATCATTATATAAATAATAATAGTGCTAATGCTGAAAGAAAAGTTGTATTTCTCATACTCATGTATATCTATTATACTTTATTATTATGTTAGGTCATGTCAAACTGAGCAGACAAACATCTGATTGTATTGTACTTCATTCTAATGTGGTAATCCAGAAAAGAGAAATAACCACAGAAGGCTAAATAATTTCTGGATGCACTGTTTATCAAATATACTGTATGTATGTAATGTACTGTATGTATCTAATATGAATGGTTCATAGGCATACTAGTGTTTTCTGCAGTCTCAATAAGCATGTAGTACTGGAATATTATTTATAATATATAAATTTAGTACTTCTGAATCTGCAAAGTGTGTTATAATAAAGATCATAAGATAATGTCACGTAAGTCTTAGCTCTAAATAGCAGTTCAAGGCAAATTAGCAAATAAAAAAATATAATAGTTAATTTCAAATAACCTCTTATCTGTGTATAATCTGAATCATACCTGAGGTACAGTAGCTGAGGTAGAGTTTTTAATTTGCTATTCAAATGATTATTTCTCGGAGAGGTCTTCTTGTGAGCCAAGGGCATAAAGCCAGGGGGGTAAATACCAAAAAGGCACAATAGACATCAGGCAAGCATTGCGTGCTTTTACTGTTAATTAATAGGTTATATAATGTCAGTTGAAGCAGCTATTTTTATTACACCTTAAATTGGATTACCCATTTGCTTTCCTATTCTTTACCTCTACAGACATTTTGGGAAACAATTTCATAAGTATAAAGGGCCAAATCAAATAGATAGGACATCATAATCTAATAAAAAATTTGTATATAACTAAAGTTCAGTTAAACTTAACAAAATGTACTGTTTCCAAAATACTGTCATCTGTTTATTCTATGCATTCAGACATCATTTTTATATTTTGGAACTGTGTATTGTGGGTAGTTCACTTTATCAAGGCTTAATCTGCACAATAAGACTTAGCAGAATTGAAAGCAACTGGCATTCTATCTAGAGGAAAGTAGTTGAAATTCTAACATTTCAATTCTAACTGGAATTATGGATATTTATTTAATCAGAATGTGAATCATAATCAGAATACTTTACTGATCCCATAGGTAAATAGTTTTGTTGCATTGCCTGCTATAGAGCTCTGATCTCAACTCAATTGAACATGTTTGGGATGAATTTAAAATGCACCCCAGGCATCCTCACCTCAACGACATTAGTACCTGAGTTTTCTAACACCTGTGTGACTGAATGAGCACAAATCTCCACAAGCACAAACAAAAATTTAATGGAACATTTACCTATAAAATTAAACAGCAAATGGGCACTAAATGTGGAATAGTCTTCAAAAAGCTTATTTGAATCTTATGGTTAGGTGTCCACAATCAATTGTGTATTTGTGCATATACACACATATACACAGCTGTGCCACATTTATATTTATGGCATATAGTTAGTTTTATACCTTTAGTTAGTTTTATAATGAGAAGGTGTGTTAAACTTAGACTGATAGACTTTGCAGTATATACGTGAAGGTGCAACTAAATAAACCTTGTTGTATTATTAACTCAATGTAGATTAAAGCACAGAGTTACAATGAGTGGGTACATTAAAATTAACCTTTTAGTTTATAACGGTAAATGCGTTAAATTAAATGTGAACTTTAGACTTAAGAACAGAAAAAAGATAAATGGTGAGGTTAAATCAGTCGAAAGAAAATTAAATGACTATAGACACATGCAAAACATTTAATGTTGTAATGCAGGAAGATCAAAGCAGAATATTCTAATTTATTTTGCAATATCTGATTTGCAATGTCAATTTGCATCTCAAAAAAATATTCTCTTCAACTGTGAGAAATGACATCAAGTCCAAATATGACTGGATGTCGGCACACTTCTAAATGGCAACCGTTTTGCTTAGATTAAAAAGAATTAACTTAAAATAGAAATGTATCTTTTTTTTCTTTTTAGCTCAGAAAGAATGCTGTTCACCTTTCCAATGAGACCTTCAGACATCTTCCTTCTCCCATATATCTTACATGCTTCATACAGTCAAAGAACAAGCATGCGCAAATGTTTAGTTTATTCTTTTATTAAAATTTAACAACTTTAAAATGTTTAGTTTACAGTTTACAATAATCAAAACCAATATCAATTGTAATCATAGCAACAGTCTCTATTGTCATCGGGACAATCAGGAAATCAAGTTGCAGACATTTTTTATTTGTATGTATAGTTGTATCTGGCTGTCACGAGGTGGTATCAAAAAGTCCTTCAAAATAGTCCCCTTGCACAGCAATGCAATGCTCCCTGCGTTCCTGACACTTTTGGAATATGTCCTGGAAGTCTTCTTTCTTTAAAGCGTGTCATACACCTTCTGCTATTCACGCTGGATCTCTGCAGTGTCGTTAAAATGGCGAGCTAGAGTTTTAATCTTTGGGAAAAGAGCAAGGTCCATAAGAGCCAAATCTGGCTATTAGGCTGGGTGCAGAAGTGAGATCATGTTGGTTGTTTTCAGATGATCATCATGCACAAGTTGCTGAATGGTTTTGGCATTTTGGAGCGATGAGCTCTTTGAAGGTGTTCCTGAACTCTTGTCATCTTCCAGTGATGTTCTTCCACACTTGAAGCATGTGTGCCTATCTATCTATCTATCTATCTATCTATCTATCTATCTATCTATCTATCTATCTATCTATCTATCTATCTATCTATCTATCTATCTATCTATTTCTTTAAATTATATTTTGCAGTGTTTGAAAGCTGCCACTAGGTGTCTTCGAACCTCTACAACATAGCCTTCTTCTTCTTCTTCTTCTTGTTCTTCCCTTCTTCTTCTACTTTTTTCGACTGCTCCCATTAGGGGTGCCACTCTGTCCTCTACATCTGTCTCTTTCACACCAACTACCTGCATCTCTTCTCTCACCACATCCATAAACCTCCTCCTTGGCCTTCCTCTTTTTCTCCTTCCTGGTGGCTCCATCCTGAGCATTCTTCTACTGATATACCCTATGTTCCTCCTCTACACATGTCCAAACGATCTTAATCGGGCCTCTCTCATTTTGTCCCCAAAATGTCCTACATGTGCTGTCCCTCTAATAAACTCATTTTAAATCTTGTCCATCCTTGTCACTCCCAATGAAAATATCAACATCTTTAGCTCTGCTACCTCCAGATCCGCCTGCTGTCTTTTACTCAATGTCACTGTCTCTAAACCATACAACTTTGCAGGTATCACCGCAGTCCTATAACAGTCCTTTCCCTTTCAGTATTGCAGATACTTATATATCACAAATGACTCTATCACTGCTATCACTCTTCTCCACACACTCCACCCTGCCTGCACTCTTTTCTTCACCTCTCTAACACACTCTCCATTACTTTGCACTGTTGACCCCAGGTACCTGAACTCATCCACCTTTACCACGTCGTCTCCCTGCAACCACAATCCTCCACTGCCCTCCCTCTCATTCACACACGTACTTTGTCTTACTCCTACTGACTTTCATTCCCCTTCTCTCCAGCACGTACCTCCACATCTCCAGGCTCTTCTCAACCTGCTTCCTACTCTCACCACAAATCATAATATCATCTGCAAACATCATAGTCCAGGGAGACTCCTGTCTGTCCTCATCCATTATCCTGTCCATCACCACTGCAAACAGAAAAGGACTCAGAGCCGATCCTTGTTGCAATCCAACTTCCACATTGAACCAGTCTGTCATTCCTACTTCACTGCTGTCACACTGTCCTCATCCATGTCCTGCACCACCCTCACATACTTCTCTGACACACCTGACTTCCTTATACAATACCACAACTTCTCTCTTGGCACTCTGTCGTACGCTTTCTCTAAATCCACAAACACACAATGTTATTCTTTCTGACCTTTATACTTTTTCATCAACATTCTCAAAGCAAATAATGTGTCTGTGGTGCTTTTCCTTGGCATGAAACCATACTGTTTCTCACAGATGGTCTCCTCTTCTCTCAGCCTGGCTTCCACTACTCTTTCCCATAACTTCATGGTGTGACTGAACAACCGGCCAGCAGTTGCAATTAGTTCATTTTTAATAGGTAAAATCTTTGACATCATCCACTGTGTGAAACACGTGAGAGTTATTTTCTGTTGTTCCTTTATGAAAAAAAATATATATAAAATGGAAGGGGTGTTTAAACATGATGTAAAAAGGTTTTTTCTATTAAAGGTTTGTTTGTTTATTAATGTTTTGAGCAGATATTTTTAATGTAACATGTATTTCAGATTATATTCTTGATTGAGACAGGTATTGGTATTGAAAATTTTGGTCTTGAATGTATTTGGTATCAGATTGAAAATAAAAGAAAAACACACTTTCTCCACAGGTATACAGTGACATGGGTGTGTACGCACTAAAACTATTTTTTGAGCCCCACTTTGTTGGCTTGTCCTTCACCAAATAAACGTTTTTAACTCTGAGTTTGCTCTGTCCATTGTGATAAGTTTAACTAGTTGTAAATACTCATTGCTATTGTAATATATGTAAATCTATGCACATATTTATTTGTGTTTACAGGTAGCTGAGGTATGGCTGCTTTTTGTGTTGTGTGTGTGGGTTTCTTCTTTGTTTTTGTTGAGGGACTTAAAGGAATTTGTATTTCTTTTTGCCTTTCTTTTTGTAGGTAATTTATATTTCTTATCCTGAGTGTTTTGTTTGTTATTTTGACCTGAGTCCCACCTAAACCTCCCGTTTTATGCTTTATTTCTATAACTATCAGGATACCAAATACCTCACACACTGTATCCATCTTCCATCCACCACCCTGTGTCTTCAATCACACTGTGCCCAAACATAGACTGTGTCATAAAACCTATGCCAGACATGGGCAAACTATGGCCCGCGGGCCACACACGGCCCGTTAAATTTTATTAATCCGGCTCGCCGAACGTGACCAAAATCTATTAAAATAGGTACGGGTAAACCTTGTTCAATTTACCTTTCCCCTGTAATGCCCACGTTTCCCCTAAAGATGTCGCACTTTAGATACATTGACCTTGTTCGCATGTTTTACCGGTACTCATGGGCGTAAATCCCGGGGGGCACAGCCCCCCCCAAAAAAAAAGTTATTAAAAAAAAATCACACTCTCTATCATATGTATTCTGTATTATATGAAAAATATATGTATGTATACCTAAAATAATGGTATATAAATAAAAACGCAAAAATACATTTAGAAACAGTTGAGTCCCCCCCCTTCCTCACAGTGGTTTGACCAACTGCCTGCTTTCCCAGTTCATCTCACCTTCTCTACACACACAGTCAGGTGTGTGTCTGCACCTCAATTAATGTTCAACTCCATTAAGGCATTTTATTTACTTTAAATAAAGCGATTCTCTTTAATGTAGTTGATGCAGACTCATTAATAAATTAGTTGCGGCAAAAATGCTGATTAGCGATGTAATTTTCAATGGATTTGCTATATTAGTGATTAAAATATGACCTATCTAGTTAACGTTAGCTTGTTTACAATAGCTTGTAGCATAGTGCAGTGCAACTAACACTGCAACTAATGTACCAGTGCACTGCAACTAACACGCCAAAGCCGTTTCCCATGCAGTGTTTTATTTGGGACGACATGGCATAATGTTAACTGAACATTAACGGCCACAATTAGCATATTGTTTATCTGTGCATTTACTAAATAAGCAATGTGCTACATCCAAACTGACCCCACTGTATTTCTTTGTATAATCAATTTCTATTCTGTTCTTAAGTGTCTTAATTAATTTGTAAATAAAATGTTAAACCTTTTTTTAATTCCTTGTTTTTATTGTTGTGATTTTTTTTTATGATAGTTTTGCTTAATTTATGTAAAGGAGTTTGAATTATCATCGTAATTGACGCAGTCTCCATGCTACAATAATAATGATAGAAACAAAGTTTTTCACTGTGGGGACACTGTGTCTTTATACTGTAAGTACAATTTGACTGTATTATTTGTGTCCCCCTTCAAAAATTGCTCATGAAAAATTTTATATTTATTGTCCCCCCTACTGTTAAATGAAATTTACGCCAATGCCAGTACTCTCTTCTTCTGTTATGAGCCCTTCTGCTTATCAAAGAAAAGTGGATGGTGAGCGCCGAATGTTTAGTATGGAGTGGACAACAAAATATTTTTCGCTGAAGTCCGATCAAAGGCTGTATGCCTAATATGCCAAGAAACTGTCACGGTTTTCAAAGAGTACAATATCAGCCGTCACTTTGCAGTTTTCAGCTGGTGTTCTGTCCCCTGTCCCCTGTCCCCTGTCCCAAGACCCTGAAACCCCGCCACAAGAAGTGCAATTGGAACGTAATGTGATATATATATATATATATACTGTATATCCTGGCCTGGCCCCTCTGTCAAATTTTAGAACCCATTACGGCCTGTGAGGCAAAAAGTTGTAATTTTCGGACGTAATCAATCTATATAACATGGTTATCAGGTCATTAATAAATATGCCTCTTTCTGTGCAGTGTGAGGTAAACATTAACTTTCTTACATATAAAACCATTTAGAATATTTTTCATTCATCAACTTTATCTATTATATTCACTAACTAATGAGATTAAAAGGCACTGTTAAGCCCCACCCATATCTCAAATCATCAGTATTTTCTCATTTTTCCAAATCACAAATAATCATCAGTAGTGGATTTAGGCAAGGGTGACATGGCATCCCCCCAGGGGCAGCATGGGGTGTTCACGCAAAATAAAAAAAATTAAAAAGAAAGAAAAGCGATCAGGTTTTTTTTACTGCTCATTTGCATGGTCACGTCAATGATATCATGTCACCCTCAATTAACCTGGTCGGGATTAGAAGTACGCACCCACCAAACAGAGAAGTTCCCTCACTCATACACTCAGAAAGGAGGGTTGGTTGACATCACCTCAGCCTTCATGGTTTCCAGTGGGAGAACTGACAAGACCTGGAGTGGTGTCACCTCAGTAAGGAGAGCTAAATCCAAAACCTTTCTGCCTGGCAGCTCCATCCTCATGTTTCTCCTCTGCACATGACCAAACCCCTGCCCACACCCAGAATGTGGAACATAACAATGGGGACCAGTAACTATTGCTGTTGTTAATTTTGTTTAGTAAAGTTCTTTAAAATAGGCCCTTTTTTGACACTGAGTTCTCATTTTCAGAGTTCAGTTCTTCTTTCTAAGGAGAAGGGTAATTCTTTTTAGTATAAAAAAAAGCAAGTGTAATGTTTAACATCAATATGGACTGGTTTGGGGATCTATACAACCATTTAGTTGTTCTATGATGTTGTTAGCAAGTAACTGTAGCAACAAGTCGTTTTTCAGGAAACTTCCTGCATGGGATTCACTCCCCGGATTCGGTGAATTAAAAAAAATTCGGTGAGTGCCCTCTAGTGGAATTCCATGGCAATAGCAAGACAGAATTCCAACTGGCTCAAGGGACTCATGAGACTCAGTTCACTGAATGATTCAGTAGGATTTGAATCAGTAAACGGATTTGGATTTCTCTTCTCTGAAATAAATGGTATCGCCCGTTCTTGTGGGCGGGGCTTCAAAGTTCTGCGTTTCCTGCCATTACCGTTAAGTGTATGAAAGACGCGCCTCATAAATTAACATGCTATTTTCAAATGCGATTGTATTAACCACAGGACTAATACAGCGTTGTTTCAAATAAACACAGAAAATATAATTACATTAAATTAACACGGGGACTTCTAAGTAAAGTTTTCACTTCCGGGTTAGGGCGCTGCCGCGTCAAATCTCAATAGCTAAATCAGGGGTCTCAAACTCGCGGCCCGAGGGACGATAATATGAAAGTTTAATGTTAGTGCGGCCCGCGAGTTTGATATGTATGGCATTTTACAGTGTTGTGTGCGGAGCTGAACGAATCTACCAATCACGGTGGGGTATATGGCTCGCGGGGGCGGGACATCGGCCGGGCTTGATGTAAGCAGAGAAACATTTCTCAATGAGTGAAAGATACAGCAGCGTTGCCATGGAGTGTTTTTTCCGTGCCTGGCTGGCTGCCTCGTTTCTATTGGGCACACGCGGACATTCGCCCCAGCACGCTGCGTTCACAACACTTAAAAAAAAAAGTTTTCTTAAGTTGCTGCCCAGCGGGACATTATACAGATATAGACGTATCTAAATGTGTGTGTGTGTGTGTGTGTGTGTGTATATATATATATATATATATATATATATATATATATATATATATATATATATATATATAAAACGACCTTTTGATACGCCCCTTCCAACCCAGTAAAAACCCAAAGAACACTATACGAAATCGATTTAAATGAGTAAATAACACTATTTCACTCCATAACACTTAATTATTAGACAATAATTTTTAATGAGATAAACCTTGATTAGAAATGTTAAAACTAGCGTTTTGAGCAGCTCGCGGTTGCTCACGAGCCGATCTGAATGAGAGTCGCCGGTCGGAATAAAAGTCGCGAGCATGTGAGGTCGCGAGCGCTGAGGCCGCGAGCTCCGAGGTTCCACTGTATGTATGTATATATGTATATATATATATATATATATACACACACGTCAATGGCACTTAAAAAGTTAATATGGGGTCTCTCTCTCTGACAAAATAAATCAAAGTGATGTGTACGCGGCGGGATAAAAGAAAAGTAAGGAGCTCAATGCAGCCTAATGTAGTCTGCAGTCACATAGCGACACCTGTCCATCGGCAATAACAGTCCTCGGTAACCCGGACCAATTATAGGGTCGCACCGTTATTTATGGCTCATTGTTTTTTATTTCCATCGCGCTATTTGCATTGTATTCGCATTGCCTCACACAATGAAGGTTAAAGAACTGTTAATACAGACATTTGAATCTGAATACAGCAGATATAAAAGACTGAAGAAACCACATATAGTCGCTAACTAGAGAAATCTAATTATTATTATTATTTAATGATTATTTTTATTATTTTATTTATTTATTAGTGATTGATTGATTTTCTTATTGATTCTTAAATTCTTTATTTATTTTTTTATTGATTCTTAATTTCTTTATTTTTTCAACTTATTTTCTGTTAAAAAATAAAGATATTTGAGAAGATTGGAATTTTTTAAACAAAGCTTTTCTCGTGGAAAACCTGATGCGGCCCAGCCTCACCCAGACTCTGCCTCCAGCGGCCCCCAGGTAAATTGAGTTTGAGACCCCTGAGCTAAATAGTGTTAAGCGTGGTAAAGCCCCGCCCACACGAGAGGGTTGTGTCAAAATGGCGACCCTAAACTAAGCAGAATCCTGTTGATTTAAAACTCGTCATTTATTTGTCCCTGAGTTTAGTGTTTTTTTTAATTTCAGGGTTAATTTCTGCACAGCAATTATGACTTAGTTGAAATAAAAAGCGCAGACATGTAGCTTTATAGATCATGGTTAGATATTTAATCTCATTTTGGAAATAATACGCAAAAAATGTGCCTACATTTTATATTCACCAATATCAATCAATGAATTCTTTACATTATTTGTCTCAAAATCTTGTTTTCAAAATGAACAACAACGTTTGTGTATCTAATTTAATTTTGTAATTTAAATTCTATTTTGCAATGTCTGAAAGCTGCCACTAGGTGTCCTCGCAACCTCTCCAAGTAACCAAAAACTTAAGCGAATGTAAAGCTCTTTTGCATTTAACTCAGCAATTCATGAGACATACTAACGCTCATACCCTATGTGTACTGAAACCCAGCTATTAGGCTTGTGTAAGCCAGTGCACTCTTTCCGGGTCCCAAACCCGGAAAAATGGAGAGGGTTGCGTTAGGAAGGGCATTCGTCTTAAAACATGCCAAATCAAATATGTGGATTGGTAGAGGCCCGGATTATCAACGACCGCCACAGGTATTGTTAGCCAACAGGGTACCGGTGGAAATTGGGCTACTTTTGGCCGAAGGAGAAGAAGGAGAGTGGGAAGACGTCTACAGAGACGGCAGGAAAAGGAGAAATGTTGAAGATTAAAGGTTCGGTTTGGCACTTTAAATGTGGGTACTATGACCGGTGAAGGGGGAGAGGTAGCTGATATAATAAAGCAAAATAAGGTAGATATGTTGTGTGTACAGGAGACTAAGTGAAAAGGGAGTAAGACCAGTAAGGCCTTCTTTATTAAGAAGGAGGAGCATAGGGTGACGTATAAGTGTGGAGGAAGGTGCACACAGGTGGACTATGTTCTATGCAGGAGATGCAACCTAAAAGAGATTGGAGATGTTGGCAGTGTAACTAGACAGCATCGGATGATGGTGATGGTGGTCTATAGGATGGTTTTGGCGGTGAAAAAGAAGAGGAAGAGAGTGAAGACTGAAAAAGAATAAAATGTGTTGTTTAAAGACAACAAACAAAGATAAAAATCTGACAAATTTCATAACAACAAGAAAATCCAACAAAGCACATTTAATTATTTTTATTTTTATTTTTTTTTTAATCATAGTATATTGGTAGAAGAATGCTGAGGATGGAGCCACCAGGAAGGAGGAAAAGAGGAAGGCCAAGAAGGAGGTTCATGGATGTGGTGAGAGAAGACATGCAGGTAGTTGGTGTAAAAGAGGCAGATGTAGAGGACAGGGTGGTATGGAGACGGATGATCCGCTGTGGCGACCCCTAATGGGAGCAGCCGAAAGAAGAAGAAGAAGAAGAAGAAGATTTTTTTTAATCATAGTACTCAGTTTTTCAAGAACTGGCAGAATTCTGCATTGCCCAATAATAATACCATGAAACAGAAAAGAAAATGATACTAAAGATACAGTATGTTTCTTGAACCTCCCATTTGAGTCTCTCTAATAGAGAATCAAGCTTAAACATATTAAAGCCTTTCCAGTGTAGATTGTGGTTCATCTACCCTTCAACAATAAATCAGACCAGACGTTCTCTTGAATCTTCTGGACGGTCTTTCACTTCATTCCGCATTTTTTGCATAGACACAAGTCTTGGATTTTTTCTAGTATTAAAGTAAGCCTCACAGCAAAACATTAGATGATGCAATGAAGAGAAAAATAACAAAATGTATGCGAATTAATGATAAAAAATTTTATGAACATGTCTGGAAATAACCACATGCTAAAAAGTGATGTTTAGGCAGTGTGGACTGTGTTGGAATTTCTGAGCCATCGATTTAAGTAACTAAAACAGCACAGGTGGTATCAGTTTGTAGGCTGTAAAACACAATGATAAGTTAGTGAAAAAAAATATTGAATTTTAAGCATGTTTGTAAGTGTGTGCGTGTGTCGTCTTCTCCATGTGCATGCTTTAATCTTTGTCCGTTATTATTTACTCATGGATGGACTTTTCCAGTTCTGGGGAAACACAAAATATTAACCATGTTATTAATGTACCTCTCATTGAACCTCCTAAAAACAAAACGAAAACAGAACCAGAACGCTTTACTTACTTCAATAAAACCAATCATCTGAAGGGAAACTTGGCCACGGATGGAAATCGTTGAAACTTTCTCCAGAGGAATGCGATGTTTGTATGTGCAATGTTGCATGCCATTCACATAAACCTGTAGAAACATGGGACATTCATTTCATGTATTTAGTTTTTTTTTTTGCCCATAAATTTTAAGTGCAAACTACATTATAAAACAAACCTCATATTCATCTGATTTAAAGCCAACGATAATTTGGAAGGCTGCTTCCTTAGTGAACGTTTTGTCCTGCACAGATTCCTCCTTCCCCCAGACACCTTTTCTAAAGGAGTTCAATGCGGTATAATAACCGAGCCGGGGGTTAAAGTGAAATGCAATGTCATCATTGGCATCTTTCCCTGTTTGGAAATTAATTTCAAATCTATACAAAAAAGAAAGAAACAAGTAATGTTTTTAATGCTTTTATAAATCCATATATTTCTATATTGGCATTTGAAAGTGATGAAAAAGCATACCTGGTTGCATTTTTAGAGACGATTCCTTGAAACAGAACAGCCATGTTTTGTTTTACGGCTATCGGGATTGCATCCACATAAGGAATTGCCTGGATAGAGTATACAATATATACAGTGTAAATGATTAGATATACAACAAATAATGTATAGGAACAAATGTTTTTTGTGACACAATAATGAAACTGATATTTACTTAATTATAATAGAGCAAGTATGTTGGATTTAATGCAAAATATGTAACATTCATCAGTGTCCCATAATGCTAAATTACTTACAGGGTCTTTGATTGCTTTTGAAATCTGTAGAGTGATTGTGGTTGACGTTGTGGTTGTTGTAGTGGTTGTGGTTGTGACTTTCTTTAGTTCCTTATAGATTGAAGAGCTACTCCAATTCTGGTAAAGAAAAAAAAACGTTTTTTAAAAAAATAAAAAAATTGATAACATTATAGAAAAAGAAGAAATATTCTGTCGACTTACCTCAATATGACCGCACACCAGGGAGGCAATATCTCCAAGAATGTTAAGTGTTGAAACTTTCTCCAGTGGAATGCGATGCTTGAAAGTGCAAAGTTTGAAGTCATTCACGTAGATCTGCAAAAAAAAAGAGACACGTGGTTACTGTTGTTCTTTCATACAATATGCATGCAGACAATCACAAAACATACCTCATAGGCCTCAACAGTGATGACTAGAAACAATTTGAAGGTGATTCCCTTTTCAAACGGGTTTTTAGGTGCAGTTTCCTGTGTTTCCCATTTTCCATTTCGGAAACTGTTCATGTAGACATCTTGACCAATGCAAGGGTTGAAATGAAAAGCGATGTTGTCAGCATCCGATGGCCCCGTTTTGAGACTAATTGCAAAGCTGTAAAGAGAAATAAAATATGTATCTTTAATAAAACAAACATTCTTTTTGGGGGACAGAAAATATTATAAACTATTACATTATTTTGCCGTAACACGCACAATGAATCTGAAAATTTATTTTACACCTCTTCTGGAAGTGAACTCTCTGCTGTAGCAAATAAAACATATATTTAACTAATTAAATAAAAGTTGTATTCAGCAAGTGTTTATACTGTAAGCACAGCACATCTAAGCTATTTTCTCCATATTTGTCCATTTAACCACATTTGTTAGAACATACTTTTTGCCGTCTTTTGGAACAACCGCTTGGAACATTAAGGCTGTATCTTGTTTTATCCCTTCCTTGAATTTACCCACAAAGGGTATTGTCTGTATGGAGAAAAGCATGTGAACAATCAGCTATTAGCCATCACAGAGCAGTGACTACAGAAAGTCCTGTGTGACTGTGGTTATATTCATGTCTGTGCTACGTGCTGGTATACTCACAGGGTTGGAGACTGGAAATGAAAGCTCTGTAACAGTGGGTGCTGGACTTGAGTCCAATATAAGTGAGGAAAAGGAAGAGGTCTTCCAGTTCTGATGAAAAAAAGAAGCAGATTATTCAGAAAGAACAGCATTTACTTATAGCATGTATGGCAAGACATTTACATTTACATACTTACATCAATTTGCATACTTACGTTAATAAAACCACAGAAGAGAAGAGAAACATCTCCTAAAATTGCAAGTGTTGTAACTTCCTCTAGAGGAATGCGGTGCTTGAACACGCAGTGCAATACGTCATTGACGTAGACCTGCAGAAATGTGTAATTTTAAACATCATGTAAAGTATGTATTTAATGTAGTTTAAACATGTGTTTATATATTTAACAGATGCCTTTATCCCGAGTGAATATAGTTATCGCAAATCAATATTAAAGAATACACACCTCATATCTGTCAGTTTTAATGACTAGAAGAATTTTAAAGGCTGCTCCTTTGGTGAAGGGTTTGTCAGGTGCAGTTTGCTCCTTCTCCCAGCTACCTTTTCGGAAGCTGTTCAGGTAGACATATTGGCCAATGCGAGGGTTGAAATGAAAAGCGATGTCATCATCATCGGAGAATCCCGTCTTGAGATTTATTTCAAAGCTGTGAATAAAAGCAAAAGAATTACAAATATTTGTTCAAAGTATTATTTAAGTAGTTGAACTATACAGTTTAATTATTTTCTTAGCCCTACTAACAACACACAGAGGTGACATGAGCAAACATCTTAAAAATAAACGCAGAAACAGACTAAATAGGGTTCACATTGCGGGAAAAGACCACTTAGCAGGTAAAAATATATTAAATATATTATATAATTTATCTTGAATAATCATTTTAGGATTAAAATAAGCCTAAACCTATTTCTAAACTTAAATGTAATAACATTTATAGAATATTATAGAATATTTACATAATATTCATATTTTTTATCTTTGAATGAGTACCTGAGTAAAAATTAAATATTCAACTAAATAATTTCAGAGTTTCAGTTTATTTAAATGTTTTAATAGTACTTCATAGTAATCATCTTGCAGTGGTCTTGCAGTACGTCTACAGCAAGTTATTATTTCAGTTGACGTGCATACCGTCTGGAATCTGCAGGAAGAGTCCCATTGAAAAGAATAGCCATGTCTGGTTTTAATCCTCCTTGGATTTTAGTTTGATAGGGAAGTATCTGTTAAAAAAAAAAAAAAATAATAATAATAAAAATCAGGTATCTGTCATCATGCAATGCTGTCGATTGTAAAATGTTTCGTTTGGCATGTTATTGTAATTATGCCATATTCTTGTTATGTGATGGATTACTTACAGGGTTGCTGATCTGATACGAAACATCTTTATTGACAGGTGCAGAAGTTGAACAGAAAGAAGATGTCTTCCAGTCCTGGAGAGCAAAGATAAATATCAAGCATGTTCTTCAAAGAAACAGCTTTGCTCAGGAAAACTTCAAAGATCAACTTTACACTTACATCAATTAAACCACATATGGGAAGGAAAATATCTCCACGAATTGCCAGTGTTGAAACTTTCTCAAGAATAATGCGATGCTTGAATGTGCAATACATTAGACCATTCACATACACCTAAAAGTAATGGTATATATTTGATTAATGGTCTTGAATAGTTATTTTAATCATCATTTCTATCACAAATAAAACAAAATAAAAACATACATTATAGCCCACTGATGTGATGACAACAAACATATTCAAGGCTGTTCCCTCAGTGAAGGGGATGGCCGGTGTAGGTTCCTTTTCATCCCAGCTACCATTTCTGAAGCTGTTTAGGTTGACATATTGTCCAATAATAGGATTGAAATGAAATGCAATGTCATCAACATCAGATGGTCCTGTTTTGAAATTGATTTCAAAGCTGAAACAAAAATCAAGAATAAAACTACAATGTGAAAATGTAAACCAAAGTGAAAATGTTTCTAATCAATGAAATGTATTGTTTCCTTAGACCTTTTTTTTTTCATATAACTTCTACAGTTTCACCAGTTTAAAAATTAGTTTGTACCCTTTAGCATGTGTGGGTACAGTCCCTCGCAAGAACAGAGACATGCCTGGTTTTAACCCTCCTGTGATTGATCCCACATAGGGAAGTGCCTGGACAAAACACAGCGAATGTTCATTATTATGCATCTACTACGAGGGATAGAATCCATACTTAAATATATGATCATGGAGCATTTCAAATTTCAATATGAACATATTGTGATATTAAATTACATGGTTTGACTTACAGGCTGGATGTATGGCTGTGAAACCTCTGTTGGTAGTGGTAACAGATTTTGACTCTCCTTTCTTGTGATTTTAGTTTGGTCCGCATTGAAAGCAGATTTGCTCCAGTTCTAATAAAAAAATTTAATTTAAAATTTAAATTCGACATTTTTTTTTACATATTTGTTAATTTTACTTATTATTTATTTGTAATACTCATTAAAGTAGTAACAACATGTTCACTTACATCAATAAATCCGTAAAATGGGACTGAAACATCTCCATATATACTAAGTGCACAAATGTTTCCTAGAGGTAAGCGATCCTTGAACATACAGAAGAACAATCCATTGACATAGACCTAAAGAAGAAAAGAAAATATTACATTTCATATTTAGATATTTACTATTTTAACTGTCTATAAGCAATAAAATACACCTGAAGCAAAAACACACAAAGAAACACACCTCATAGCCATCAGAGTTGATGACAACAAACATAGTAAAGGATGTTTCCTTTTGAAAGGGTTTAATTGAGGCAGATTCTTTACAATCCCAAGCACCGTTTCTGTAGCTGTTCAAGTATACAGACTTGTTAATGCGAGGTTTAAATTGAAATGCAATGTCACTCTCTGGAGTCCAGCCTGTTTGGAAGTTTATCTCAAAGCTGTGAAGAAAATCATGCAAAATATAAGTCAAAACCTCCATTGGAGTATTTCAAAATGCAATGTAATTAAAATTAGACCCTACATTACGGCATGTGCAGGAACAACCCCTTGAAAGTAGACTGCCATGTCTGTTCGTAATCCTCCCGGTATTTTTGCGAAATATGGAAGTGTCTGTAAGGAGAATGAAGAAGAGAATCAATAAAAAAAAATCTTATGTGCATTGCACTGGTACATTGGAGTTTTAATTTCTTGTGTCTTGGTGTATTTTCTGTCAACTCACAGGCTGAATGACTAGATGTGAAAGATCTGAAGGGTCTGCCAACAGGCTTGAGAATGTGGTCCCCATGCCTGTGATTCTTGATTGGTCCATGCATAGATACAAACTGCTCCAGTTCTTATAATAAAATTAGAGAGATATGACCCATATATGATTTAGACCTCAAAGAAGATTACAGCTACTTACATAAGAAATTATTGTACCTACATCAATAAAACCATAGATGGGTTTGAAGGCATCACCACGAATGCCAAGTGTTGATACTTTCTCCACAGGAATGCGGTGCTTGAATGTACAGAGTCTCAGGCCATTCACATACACCTGCAGGAGAATTATAAAAAAAAAAGTTTATAAATGTGCATGTGATTCTTTAAACGAATTTCTGAAGAGCAACATTTACAAAATCACACCTCATAGTTGTCTGAATGGATGACAAAAAACATGTAGAAGCCTGCTCCTTTGTTGAATGATTTGTCAGAGACACATTCCTCCTTTTCCCAGCTGCCATCTCTGAAGCTGTTCAGGTAGACATATTGACCAATGCGTGGGTTGAAGTGGAAAGCGATGTCATCGCTGTCAGATTCCCCTGTTTTGAAATTTATTTCAAAGCTGCAACAAAAAAATCATAAATGATTAACAAATTAATAGTCAACTAACATAACAATATTTGATAATAATAAATGCTTTATTTTATACATAGAGTAAAAACACACCCTTTGCAATTTGTAGGAATGGTGCCTTGGAAGAACACAGCCATGCCTGTCCTTAGTCCACATTTGATTTTACTCATATAGGAAAGTCCCTGGTAGATAGTAATTTGCAAATAAATAAGATATTTGGAGTATTATCTTCAGGATGTATGGCTGTATGTTTTAGATAATGTTTTGACATTTCGTAACATCGCATAACTCACAGGTTGAATGAGTGGATTTGTCACTGCTGCTGGTAGTGATAACGGCCTTGAAATTAAACTCCCCATGACTTTGGTATTTGATTGACTCAAATTCAGTGTGTTCCAGTTCTGAAAACAGGCATACCAATCATTAATTATGTATAACTAGCTTCACTAGAAAATGTATTTCCTACATCCATTTTACAAAAAGACATCACTTTTAAATTCATTGCTTTACTTACATCAATAAAACCAAAGATGGGGATGGAAACATCTCCAGAAATGGCAAATGTTGACACTTTGTTGAGAGGAATGCGGTGGTTGAACATGCAGTGTTTAATGCCATTAATGTAGACCTGCAGACATGAATTGCCAATTAATTATTTATTATTTATGTTATACTTGATTTATTTAAAACATTTGTTCACAAATACACACCTCATAGCCTTCCGTTTTGATGATGATCAAAATTTGGAAAGCTGCTCCCTTGATAAAGGGTTTGTCAGAGACACATTCCTCCTCCTCCCAGCCCTTTCTTACGTAGCTGTTCATGTAGACATATTTACCAATGCGAGGGTTGAAGTGATAAGCGACATCATCATTATCACCAGGCCCAGTTTTAAAATTAATTTCAAAGCTGTAAAAAGAAATTGGGGGTTAAAAACAAAAACATTATTTTATATTCTAGTTTTTTATTAATCTATATTTTGAAAAAAGAAAAAAAAAAAAAAAAAAAAAAAAAAGCTGGTGATGGGTATATTTCAATATTTTGTTAGGGGTTTACAGAGGATACTAGTATTCTACTAAACTATGAAATGAGCGTATACCTTTGGGCATGTGCAGGAAGAGTGCCTTGAACTATCACAGCCATATCTGGTTTTATTCCTCCTTTGATCGTGCTTACGTAAGGAAGAACCTATGATGAATGCATAAAATCAAATAAAAAAATAAAAAGATACATACACAAACAATACTGACAATATATTTAATTAATTGGAAATGCAGTCTATATATTACTTATGTTGTAAATGATTATTATAGTTAAAACAGCTGGTTTCAACTTTAAATGATTAGCTGTTTTTCATTCCACACTGGCTGACAGAGAAAATAATTTGACTTCGTATATACTTAAAAGGCCACTTTGTTAAGCTTTTTTTATGAACCATTTATACTTTTGCATATTCTTTCCTGTAGAATTTGGACAAAAACACACTTTGTTTTTTAACTCCCCAGGATTTATTTTTTGAAGTTAATAATGATGTATCTGATAGAGATGATGTATGCAGGCAGTGCAGCTGTGGCTGCAGTGAAAGGAGACTTGTTGAAATGTGCTTGTGGGTTTCTTTTTTAAAATAAGTATTCATTCTCACTGCATGAGATTCCTGTCTGTAATACAGTGCTCTGCTATACTACATTTATCTCTAATATTGCCTGGATGTATTGAGACATATTGGTATTGAGAGCTGAATTGATTTAGGTAGGACTCCACAAAAGGCCTTAGTGTGAAAAGCACAGCCTGCCCGTATATATATATATATATATATATATATATATATATATATATATATATATATATATAATGTATTTCATTACTCATAGGCACACCTGTGTTAAAAAAAATAGCATATAGTGATATAGTTTTGCATTACAGTATGTGCTTTGACTCACAGGCTGGATGACTGGGTATGACATTTCTGATGGAACTGGTAACAGGCCTGTGAAAGAACTTCCTACATCAGTAAGTTTGGGTTGCTTCCCAAGGGTGTATGATCTTCTCCAATTCTGAAAAGATAAAGCATGATTTTTAACAAACATTTTGCTAACAAATGCAACATCTAAGAATAAATTTACTCACATCAGTGAAACCACAGAAGTTGACGGAAATATCTCCCGAAATGCGAATTGTGGTAATTCTGTCATAAGGAATGCTATGTGGAAACATCCAGTGTCTGAATCCATTCACAAACATCTGTGAAACATTTGAATATTTTCATTTTGTGTTTTATTTCATGCCATCCAAATGTCAATCAATGAATTCAAATGATGCACCTGAAAACCTTTGGAACTGATGGAAATCAGTATATTAAAAGCTGTCGCCCTCATGAAGGGTTTATCAGTGACCAATTGCTCTTTGTCCCAGACACCATTTTTGCAGCTATTCAGGTATAAGTAAAGACCAAGTCGAGGGTTAAAAGTAAGAGGAATGTCATCTTCTTTGTTTGGCCCTGTTTGAAAATTGATCGAGAACCTTTAATAAAAAAAAAAAAAAAAGTAAAATGTAAAGCATTAATTTAATGACACGGGTTAAATGGATTTTTTAAATATTGAATTCAGATTTTTTTTAATACTGAAACTTTAGACATTTTTATATATTGAAAGAGAGAGAGAGAGAGAGTGAGAGAGAGAGAGAGAGAGAGAGAGAGAGAGAGAGAGAGAGAGAGAGAGAGAGATGACAGCTTACTGGTTGCCATCTGCAGGAATAGTTCCTTCGACGTAAAAAGCTACTCCTTGTTTTATCTCTACACCTACTGGTGCGATGTAGGGAATTTTCTGTAGCACAAATAGCATTTCTTTAATCATATAATTTGTATGACATGATATATGCTATATCAGTTATCATTAGAAGTGGCTAAAGAAGAAATACAAAATTCTAGCAATAATATTTGGTCTAAGTTTTGAAACAATACATGTGCTGTTTTACTCACAGGCTGGATGATAGGATTTGAAATTTCAGAAGGGATGACTATCATGCTCGATGGTGAGCTTAATTTTGATGCGCTCCAGTTCTAATGGAAACATAAAGGCATCAAATATGATATTTTGTAAGAGAACTTGATGAAACACTTTTCATTTGTTTGTGCTAAAATGGAATATTTCTTTATGCACCTGAATGAATCCATAATAAAGGACTGAAACACCTCCCCAAATGCCAACTGCAGATACTTTCTCTAATGCAATGCGGTGTCTGTACATGCAGTGAGATTTTCCATTTACAATGACCTGCAAAAATGTTATACATTTACTTCATGATTTTATGTGACTATTTCATAGAATACATAGTTGATTATCTAGAAACACACCTCATAACCATCTGCCTTGATGACAATCACCATAATGAAATTTTCCCCTCTGACAAAGGGTCTATCATAGACCAACTCCTCTCTCTCCCAAGCACTATTTCTGTAGGTGTCTAGGAATAAGTATTGATCAAACCGTGGGTTGAAAAGAAAAGCGACATTGCCGTTATAGTTTGGCCCAGTATGAAAACCGATTGCAAACCTGTTTGAAAAAAATAAATAAAGGTCATCATTCTAATGTCATATATTTCAAGATGTTTAATATTGAAGAAATGAAAACTAACATGTTTAGACTATATGTACAGTATATTTTTTATGTTTGTTTGTAATCTAGCAATTGTACTTATAATATAGTACTTATAGACAAATAAGAACATACTGGCTGTCATCTGCAAGAACAGCTCCACGGACATACAGAGCCATTTCTGGTTTTAGCTGTCCAGTTATTGGTCCTAAATAGGGGATTTTCTGTAGTGCAGAGTAGACATATATATATATATACATACATACAGTGGAACCCGCTTATCTCGACCTCGGTTAACTCGACAACCCTATTAAGTCGACGTTTTTGAAGTGGAACCGCCAAATTCTCGCTTTTTCTAAGCATTTTTTATCGGTTATCGACTTTTTTATGTCGCCGAACTCTAATATCTCGAGCACAAGGGGGAAAAAATTTGCCATTTAACGTCGGTTATCTCGTGCAGCCGCAGAAGAACTCGCGGAAGTGTCGGAAAAATCAAGTCTTACAGCTGCTACAGGTGTTGTATTGTATACTGGTGAATCCCTGCTGTTAGTTAGTGCACATATGCCTTTTGTTGTTAAATGTTATGCGATGAACGGGAGGCAAAAGTAGAAGCACGGTGCTGAACAGCACACGGTAGAACGTGGGATGAGCAGCAAAAGCATAGAATGAACACCGGCAAGATCGGGGGGAATCCGCTATGCGTTTAGGGAAGAAAAGAGCAGACGTTGAGAGAGTGCCGGTGGGAAGACACATACCGGGATACGCATGAGCGATAACAACGACCGAGTGTGGAAGTTTAAATAGGAGCTGGTGATGATGATAAAGCACCTGACACGCCGAAGGGGGCGTGACAGGTGGATTCCTGACAGATAAACATGTTCTGTATGTATTTTTATAGCATGCCTTCATCAAACAAATCGCAGCAACGCTGTTGTGTAAAAAACCCTTCAAAAACACGTGCATGTACATTCTCATTTATTAACGCACATCATGTACATAAAGAAATTTCAAGCACGTTAATATATTGCCGCCATATTGATTTTCGTTTATTTCAATCATCGGTTATCTCGATGCGTTTTGGCGACCCCCTAGGACATCGACATAACCGGGTTCCACTGTATATGTATATATATATATATATATATACACACACTGGTTAAAGAATTTTTAAATAAAAAAATAACCAAAAAACTATTTCCCTTAATTATTCTTACCGGCTGGATGACTGCATTTGTAATCTCTGATGGAATAGGGGGTAGTGGACTTGTGACTGGGGTATCTTTGTCCTTGATTTTCAATTGGTCCTTAAAGAAAGGTGATCTGCTCCAGTTCTGATTAAATTAAACATAGTATAAAACGAAACTGTCAACCAGAACATTTTAATACCTTCCGCAAGGCAGATTACTATAAAAACAGTTTACTTACATAAATAAAGCCAAGGTAGTGGATGCAAGCTTCTCCCCAAATGTGAAGCGTATTAATTTTCCCTAAATAGGCACGATATGGGAATGTCCAGTGTAATGTCCCATTCACATAGATCTGGAGAACAAGTGCACATTTTTGATGACATGACAAATTTACATTCAAAACAATTAAATATTCATAAAAGGACATACCTCATAAGCGTCTGATTTCATTACAAACAGTATACTGAAAGTTGCACCTCTGGCTAAGGGCTTATCGACCACTAATTGCTCTTTTTGCCAGAAACCATTTGCAGAGGTATTCATGTACACATATTGGCCAAAACGGGGATTGAATGTGAATTGGATCTCATGATCAGAAGTCGGTCCCGATTTGAAATCTATTGAAAGCCTGTGATAAATAATAGTACAAAACATTAATGTCAGTAGGATAAGTGAGCATGATGACAAGTGATTAAGGTGGTAACAATACAGCTGATTCATGATTCACATTTTATTCAAAATATTAAATGAGTTCAAATCTCAGGTTATTTTGATCTGACCTAAAATGACCCTTTTTTTCTGTGCAATAAGCAGTGCAAAACAATTTACTTCTACAGATTCACCATATTTTCTAAATAAGCAAATGAATGAATAAATTGATTAAATAAATAAAGTTAGATATATAAAGTTAGAAGATCACAGTACTACAGCATTGTTGTTGAAAGCTACTAATTATATTTTAATAATAATATTTTTTGTCTATAACATGGTTGTGTAACCATATAAAATGTAATAAATGTCAGTCTGTGATCTGGAGTTATCAGTCAGAATGTCTTCTATATATTTTATAGGTTACACAGATAAAATTGGTATTTAAACCGGAGATCCACAGTTGTTGCTTTAGCTACACAATTATTCAAATGCTAATATACACAATGAATTTAATTACATTTTTTTTTTACATCACAATGTCAGGGATCCACCAGCCACACCCTCACTTGAACCACACATTCCTCCTAGCAGCTCCCCGTCGTACTAATCATGCACACCTCACTCTCATCAGCTCACACTACATAAGCACACACTTCCAAACACTCCCCGTCTGTTCTACCGATTAGTCTGGAGAACATCACGGGACCTTCTGACTGCTCAGTCTATGGACTATCTTGTTGTGGATTATCACCAAGGACTTATTTCATTGGGGTTCTACTCTGTGGATATATCTTATGAACTGCTCTTTGCCTGTGCATTCTGTGATTCCGTGCTTACTGCTGGTATGGTTTATCTACATTCCCTTCATCATTAAACACATCTTTGTTCTGTTGAACTTCGGCTTCTGCTCGTTCTTCCAGCCTGACACGCAATGAATCATGCCTCAATGTATACCATATAAATAATAATACATCTTAAACTTTGTGATGCTTTTAATCAATAAATTAATTAACATACTGGTTTGCAGATGGATTAACTGTCCCTTGGATTAACAGAGCCATTCCAGGTACAGTCCATTCAGAAATTGATCCAATATATGGCATTTTCTGTAACACAAACAAACAAAACAACAAAATATATATTTTACATATAATGCAAAATAAAAATGTATCATAACAAATGTACATTAAAATATTATTATTATTATTAATATTATTATTTTAGTTATTTTTTTTATTTGATTTTTTTAATTTATTTTTTATTTATCTATCTATTTTTTTCTTTTTTTACTTACAGGCTGGATGACTGGATTTAAAAGCTCTGAAGGGATTGGTAGCATTTTCATAAATGAGCTCCCCAAACCTTGGATCTTTGATTGTTCTGCACATAAAGATGACTTGCTCCAATCCTTGGGGGGAAGGAGACAGTCCAAACACCATCCTCAATTATAATTAGTAATAATTTATGAATATGGACAAAACAAAATGAACAGGAAGCTGTTCTACTTACATTAATAAAACCACAGACAGAAATGAAAACATCTCCTCGAATGCCAAGAGTTGTAACTTGCTCTAGAGATTGGCGATGTTTGAAAAAGTAGAATCGCAGACCATTTACATAAACCTTAAAAAAAATTTACAAATTTGCATTTATCATTCTCTATAATTCTTGCCTTCAAGTAATTAAATCAAGTTTAGTATTGAACCATACCTCATATCCCTCTGACTTGATAACAATCAGTAAACAGAAAGATGTTCCTTTGGGGAAGGGCTTGTCATAAACACATTCATCATTTTCCCATTTCCCATTTCTGAGGTTGTTCATGCATACATATTTAGCTGTAATGCAAGGGTTGAAATTAAAAGCGATTCCATCGTCATAAGTCTGGCCTGTGTGGAAATTTATCTCAAAGCTGTAAAGTCAAACACAAACAAAAAAATCATTAAGATTTTCAATCGCAAATGTAATATAAATGATATAATAAAATCCCTAAATTATATTTCTGATCAATAGATGGCTAATTTGTGTTACATGTTCTTCCAGTTTTTGCTTTAAAAGTAAATTGAGATCTTACCGCTTGGCATTTAAAGGAACAGCTCCTTGGAAGAGCACTGCCATATCTGGTTTTAAGCCTCCAGGAATTGTACCCATAAACGGAAGTGTCTGGGCAAAGTACAAACAATATGAATTAATCAATCAATCAATTAATAAATAAATAAAGTAAGCAAGCAATCAAGTATACAACAGCCTAGATAAATTTAATCAAATAAGTTGTACACATTTGTTTGGACTTACAGGCTGGATGATTGGATTTGAAACCTCAGAAGGAATGGATAAGGTGTTTGTGTATGTGCTTCCACTCGTGGTGATTTTTGATTGCTCCATAATGGAAAAGGATTGGCTCCCCACCTGATGAGAAAAAAAAAAAATACATTTACAGTATGTTAAGACAAAATAAAAACTATAGAATGACAATAATGTAATATATTACAAACAAAAGTCAAATACATCAAACATCTGTTGAGTGAAGTATGAACTAAGTAAGAAGGAAAGAAAAGACAATTGCTAAGTCAAATTGATGATTAATTCAAACAATGTATTATTTTGCATTGATGTACTTACAGAGCAGCTCATGTTGGCAACAGTATGCAGAATAAGACGATCACACCAGGCAAAATTCTGTCAGAACAGAATAAGTGTCTCAGTGTGTCCATGAATTTTTATAGTGTAACACTGTTTGGGTGGATCTTCTTTTAACCCCAGGTTAATGAAAAGCCTCCAGGTGGTTTTATAAATCTTACAGACAAGTTTCAACCCGTTAGCCCTCTGGGTACAAACTCAAATAATAAAAAAATGACATAAAACTTCACGATTTTTTATTTTCTTTTTTTTTTACAAATTTTATATTTCACAGTTTCTTAGCTAAAAAGTAAATCCATATCTATCTATCTATCTATCTATCTATCTATCTATCTATCTATCTATCTATCTATCTATCTATCGTAAATATACATATTGCCCATTAGAATTAAATTTTTTACAGATATATTCATATTCATTGATGAAAGTATAAAATTTAACAAAAAATATATTTTATTTTTCATGTTAATAGAATGCATTTGGATATTAAATATTAAATTAAGCAACAGAAATGTACAGTTTTTCAAAGGTTTTTTGTTTTGTGTGAACAAAAATAAATACACTGTCAGGAAAGAGAAAACTGAGAAGGATGGAAGTGAATTTATCTTGACTTTAATGAGAAAAGAGCACTGGAATCCAAATGAAGACAAGTTCAAAGTCTAAATGCAGATTTTTATAGGACAACAATCCAGAATAGGTAAGGACTAAACACAAAAATCAGAACATTTAAAAGGTCTTACCAGATCAGTAAAACTTGGTTGGTAACACCATGTGCACAAGAAAAACTGAGTGTATACAGAATTCTAATTATTGAAAGTCTCTTTTAAAGTGTCTGTGTGTGGTTCAAAACAGGTGTGCTCAATCAGAAGACAAATGATTGAGAACATGTTGATGTATGTGAGTTCCATGTTTGTAGGCCATATTGTATGTTAATATTTGAATTCACTAAATGGGTTAACACACATACACTTTGAAAAGCCTATCATGACTTGAACATTTTATTCAGCTCTCCAATTGTCGGTGCTAAGACCAATAGCAAAAGTCAGTGGAACTAAGGCAGTGCAAGAGCTAGGCTAATGCTAAACCCACATCGACTATCTTTTACAAACATGTTTCTTGCAGATGTATGGTCCCTGTTGAATGAATTATGAATCTCCTTGACAGCCAGAGGCATGCAACTGGTGTGTGTAAATACATACGTGACAGCAGGCTACTATTAAAATAATCTGTTGCATTAAATATTATGTCTCTTTATGTGTACATTTTGCATTTGTCAGTTACATCGCCTTAGTACGTATAGGTTTGCATATTATATGTCAGTTAGCAATAACACAAAGCTATCACCATACAAGTTGGGCATGTTTCCTATTGAGGTTTACATACACTAACTGCCCAAAGGGGGAAGAGTTTTTCCCTCAAGAATCCTTCATTTTTTTTTAATAAATGAGAACATTTCCCAAAATGAAACTGATATAAACTTATCAAATGAGAGTCAAGAGAGTCAAGAGTCAAGAGGCTTTTATTGTCATTTCTACTATACACAGTGGTACACAGTACACAGTAAAAATGAGACAACGTTTCTCCAGAACCCTGGTGCTACACTAAACAACAAACAAACAAAACAACATTAAGCTAAAACACAAGTTACATAAAGTGCATCGAGTGCAACCTGGTGCAAACAGTGCAGACAGACAGTGCAGACAGACGACACAAGACAAGACACAAAACCCTATATAGCGCCGACCAGTAAACCTACTGTATACTAGATTATACAGTACTGTACAAGAAAACTGTAAAAACTATACAAAATATAAACTAAATCCCAGAAGTGAGTGTAAACAGTGTAGTGCAAAAAATACAGCAGCAGTCGAAGGTGCAAAAACAGCATGTAAACAGTATAATAATACAATGAAAGTGATAAATGTGCAAAAACAGCAGTTGAGAGTGGTACAGTTAAGAATAATAAATAATAAATAAATGAATGGTGGTGGAAAGGATTGAGATGAGTGATGAGTGTGTGTTAGCTGTTAAGTCCAGGAAAAATGTTTTCAGTTCGTTACACACATTTGAGTGAGTGTGTGTGTGAGAGAGTTCCGTTTCAGTTCTGTGTGTTGAGAAGCCTGATGGCTTGTGGGAAGAAACTGTTACACAGTCTTGTTGTGGCGGTCCGAATGCTTCGGAACCGTTTTCCTGATGGTAGAAGTGTAAAAAGTGTGTGTGAGGGGTGTGTGTGATCGTCCACAATGCTGTGTGCTTTGCGGATGCAGCGTGTAGTGTAAATGTCCATGATAGAGGGGAGAGAGATTCCGATGATCTTCTCAGCTGTCCTCACTATCCTCTGTAGGGACTTGCAGTCCGAGACGGTGCAGTTCCCAAACCAGGCAGTGATGCAGCTGCTCAAGATGCTCTCAATGGTCCCTCTGTAGAACATGGACAGGATGGGGGGAGGGAGGTGGGTTTTCCTCAGCCTTCTCAAAAAGTATAGACGCTGCTGGGCTTTCTTGGTGATGGAACTGGTGTTAAGTGACCAGGTGAGGTTGTCTGCCAGATGAACACCAAGGAATTTGGTGCTCTTGACGATCTCCACTGAGGATCCATCAATAATCAGTGGAGATTGGTCGCTCTGTGCTCTCCTGAAGTCCACAACCATCTCTTTCGTTTTGTCCACGTTCAGAGACAGGTTGTTTGCTCCACACCAGGCAGTTAGCCGTTGCACCTCTTCTCTATATGCTGACTCGTCGTTCTTGCTGATTAGACCCACCACGGTCGTGTCATCAGCGAACTTGATGATGTGGTTCGAGCTGTGCATTGCTACACAGTCGTGAGTCAGCAGAGTGAACAGCAGTGGGCTGAGCACACAGCCCTGGGGGGCCCCAGTGCTCAGTGTGGTGGTGCTTGAGATGCTGTTCCCGATCCTGACTGACTGAGGTCTCTCAGTCAGGAAGTCCAGGATCCAGTTACAGAGGGAGGTGTTCAGGCCCAGAAGGTTCAACTTCTCGATCAGGTGCTTGTTATCCAGGTTATCCTTGTTATCCAGGTGGGTGAGGGCCAGATGAAGGGTTGTGGAGATAGCATCGTCCGTGGAACGGTTTGGACGATACGCAAACTGCATGGGGTCCAGGGAGGGTGGAAGCTGTGTCTTAATGTGCCTCATGACGAGCCTCTCGAAGCACTTCATCACGATGGGTGTGAGCGCGACGGGACGATAGTCATTGAGGCAGGAGACAGAAGACTTCTTCGGCACGGGAACAATGGTCGTTGTCTTGAGGCACGTGGGAACAACGTTGCTGCTCAGGGAGATGTTGAAGATGTCAGTGAGGACATCTGCTAGCTGTTCTGCGCATTCCCTGAGCACTCTGCCAGGAATGTTGTCAGGACCAGCAGACTTCCGTGGGTTAACTCTGCATAGAGTTTTCCTCACTTCAGCTGTGGTTAGACAGAGCACCTGGTCAGTGGGAGGAGGGATGGTCTTCCTCGCCACCACGTTGTTCTGCACCTCGAACCGGGCGTAGAAGTCGTTCAGCACATCTGGGAGGGAGGCGTCACGGTCACAAGCAGGTGATGTGGTCTTGTAATTCGTGATCGCCTGGATGCCCTGCCACATGCGCCGGGTGTCTCCACTGTCCTGGAAGTGGTTGTGGATTTTCTTCGCGTGCGTGCGCTTCGCCTCTCTGATGGCACGAGACAGTTTGGCCCTTGCTGTTTTTAAGGCCGCCTTGTCCCCTGATCTGAAGGCAGAGTCTCTTTGTTTCAGCAGCGCACGCACATTTGCAGTCATCCACGGTTTCTGGTTGGAGCGTGTAGTGATGGTCTTGGAGATGGTCACATCATCAACGCACTTGCTGATGTAGCAGGTCACTGATGATGTGTACTCCTCCAAGTTGATGGAATCGCCGTAGGTTGCAGCCTCTCTAAACATGTCCCAGTCAGTGCACTCAAAACAGTCCTGAAGAGCAGAAGTAGCTCCTTCTGGCCAGGTTTTCACCTGTTTCAGAACCGGTTTAGAGCGTCTGATGAGCGGTCTGTATGCTGGGATCAACATAACAGAGCTGTGGTCTGAGTATCCGAGATGGGGGCGGGGCTCCGCACGATACGCGCCGGGGATGTTTGTGTAAACAAGATCCAGCGTGTTCGCTCCTCTCGTTGCAAAGTCCACATGCTGATGGAGTTTAGGAAGCACAGTCTTGAGATTCGCATGGTTGAAATCTCCGGCGATAATAAACAATCCGTCGGGGTGAGCATTCTGCAGGTCGCTAATAGCGCCGTAGAGTTCACTCAGAGCCTCCTTAGCATTAGCACTGGGAGGAATGTACACTCCGACAATGTAAACAGTGGTGAATTCCCGTGGTAAATAAAAAGGTCTGCATCTAACAGTCACAAACTCCACTAGCGATGAGCAGTAGCGTGAAACAAGCACAGAGTTCTTACACCATTCCGTGTTGATATAAACACACAGGCCACCACCGCGAGTCTTACCGCACAAATGATTCAAATGATTCTCTTACATACTGTATTTACCGGATTATAAGGGTTATTATATTTTAGATAATAAACTCATTATAGGAACATTGTAGCTTAGTGGTTAAGGCTTAAGCCCAGTTATCACCAAGCTGCCACTCTTGGGGCCCTTGAGCAAGGCCCTTGTCCCACTGTGCTCTGTCTGACCCTGCACTTTGGGCCCAGTTTCCTAACATTGCTGGAATATGCAAAGAAAGAATTTCACTCTGCTGTAAAAATATATGTGACAAGTATAAAGCACCTAAATATTCACCTAATTTCGCATCAGCAAGAGAGTCATATCACAGAATCTACAGTATCATCATGTGTATATTCAAAGTTGCTTATTTTTATTAATTCATCATCATTAAGTTGCCTTATTTTGCAGTCTGATGAAATTAAATGTATATTCAAAATATTGTATTTCAAGACAGATGATAAGAATAATGTCTAAGTGTAGAAAATGGGTAAACACTTATGTATAAGAATGTACGTGAAGCGAGAAGAGAGATAAAAGACGCACACTGTATTTGGATCTAAGCCTGATTTGCATCTGAAGTTTGCATTTGAAGTATTTGGATTTTGGGAACATTTGCCTAATATGTGTTTGCCTGCCAGAAAGCTTCTAAACAGCAGTTGTTTTGCTAAGGTATAACAACTCAGAAATAGAAATGAACAAATTATTAATTTTATTACAGTGGAGTAATAATTTTGTAGCTCAGTAATCAAGGGTGGCAAGAAGACTGTTGGCTTTCTACTCAATATATCGATCTGTATAAATAAACTCACGTCTGGCCTGAAGACACTTATTTAGTAACTTATTCAGTTAAATAATAATAGAAAATTAGAGTATAATAATATTAATACAAAATAAAATAGTGTATTATAATTGTCAATAATTTAATCAAAGCATAATATTGAGAATCATAATCACATGAAATCCTTATATGCAGTGGCAATAAAGTTTTTTTTTTCTTTGCTGAGTTTCTCTTTTCTTACTTATTTGTTTTGAACCTCAAATGAATCGTTATTTTATTATTTAAATATAAAGTCAGTTATTAACTTCACCCGATTAGGCTGAAGTGACAGCTTAGTTTAGTAACATTGCTGAATACAGCTTATTTAAATACATATATATTGTATAATATACATTGTATGCTAAACTTTGCCATCAGAGAGAAGTGGAATATTGTGTATTTGGTAGAATAATAGCTGACAATGTCAGTGACAAACATTTTAACTGAATTAATCTTGTCATTTAAAGAACACCTGAACGAAAGTGGTTGCCAGGCTGCCACTCTTGGGGCCTTTAAACAAGACCCTTAACCAAGGCCCTTAACCCTCTGTGCTCCAGTGGAGCTGATCCTTTGCTCTTACCCCAGAAAAAAAAGATTTTACCGTGCTGTAATGTATATGTGATAAGTATAAAGCACCTTTACATTCACATCTTTCCTGTACTGTACTCATGTCATGGCAGGTGCAAATGCAGAGATTGCTGCTGAAGTTTATCCTAAACCCCAATCCAACTTTCTCATGAGAAGATATGCAACAACTGTGGATTATGTAATATGTAAATATTTTGGTAGATTTATTACGGTGCTATTCAAATATATTTTTTTTCCAGTGGGTTGCTCAGAGTGGACCAAGTAGCAGAAATCTTCCTGACAGTCATTGCATTATATATTATGCCTTATTCGGTATAGTAAGTTTTACAAAATATATAAACATATATTTAAACATATAAAATTTTGCATAAAATTTGTCACTAATATTACATAAACATAATCCATGCAGCACTTTTCGAACAGTTCCTTTTCAGTAAATGTACCGGTAAAGTTTGCACACAGAGTCTGATATTGTTGGTGACAAGGAAATCATAAAAAATAAATCAAAGCCAGATGCAAAAAAATCGCCAATCTTTTTTTCCCCTATTTGCCTTGACATTAGCTTATAAATTTCTAGTAAAAAAAAAAAAAATGACACTACATTATTATTTATACGGATTTGTCCATATGTGAAACAATATGAATATACCAAGAAAGATCATTCTCAACCCTATAGTTATAACAGTTCAAATGTGAACTTTTACTAATAATACCATTTTAACTATAGTTGTCTAAATGCTATGCTGAATTAAAGATGGATCGCAGTCTCAAGACTTACAGCGGGGAAAATAAATATTTGATACATCAGCATTTTTATCAGTAAGGGTATTTCTAAGTGGGCTATTGACACAAAATTTCTACCAGATGTAGCCATCAAGCCAAATATTAAATTCATACAAAGAAATCAGAACATTTACAGAACAGTACCTGCTGATGCAAGGTCTTCCTGACGTTCTGCCTGAGTGATTCTTGGCTCTTGGCGAACTCTCTTGATTATTCTTTGGACTAATCAGACAGGGATTTTACGTGGAGCATCTGATCGTGGCCGGTTTATGGTGAACTGATGCTCTTTCCATTTCTAGATAATGGCCCCCACAGTGCTCACAGGAACATTCAGCATTCTGGAAATGCGCCTATAACCATTCCATCAAAATGCTTTTCAACGATTAAGATTACGAAGATCCTGAGAGAGTTCTTTGCTTTTACCCATCATGAAGTCTTTCCTGTGTGCCTCCTGGGTAATGAGAAGCCTTTATAGCCATCAATTAGGACTAAAGCAGCTGATATCAATTAGTACTGATAGAAGGCAGGGCTTCTCTCTCAATACTGACAGATTTCAGGTGATCTCCTAACTTTCTATGCCATTTTGCACCTTGTTATCTTCATGTGTTCAATACTTATTCCCTGTGTCATTTCACTTTATTTATTATGACTCAACTTGTATACTTAAATGTTCTGATTTCTTTGTATGAATTCAATATTTGGCTTGATGGCTACATCTGGTAGAAATTTGTGTCAATAACCAACTTAGAAATCCCCTTACTGATAAAAATGCTGATGTGTCAAATACTTATTTTCCCCGCTGTAATTATAACTGAGTAACTATATGTATTAACTTTCACTTTAACTGGCAGTACCTGAGATGTAGTTAAATTATTTATTTATGTAGAAAAGTTATATTAGCTCTTAACATTTGGTACTGTAATTTGAACTTATAATGTATGTGGACTTGGTTTTATTCATCAGTGGAAGAAACATTACGCAATGCAGACACATGCAAACTTTATTTTTTTAATACATTTTATACATTAATCATGCTTAATCTAATGGTTTTCTAATGTTATTTAATGCAATGATTAAGGTAAAAATTACTTCAGATTGTTACATCTGTTCCTAATACATAATTAAATGAATATATGCAGAACACCACTATTCAAATTCTTAATAAAGTTTTGAGGTACAATTAAGAAAAATAAACACAAAATTAAATGCTAGACCATATAATGATTGGACTAATACAAAACAAAAATTCAGCACAGTTATGAAAACTTGTATTCATTATGATTTTTTAATTAAGAATCTGCAAGTGCCTTGATCATCTGATGGGATGAGTATCTCCAGGACGAGCTCCGCATTCCTGTGATTTCATTATTTTCTATGATGAAGGAAAATGTGCTCCAGGCCTGGTTAGAAATAAATACTCAAATAAATAAGCATATATACTGTATATGAAACAGTTAAATCAGTTTGTCAGAAAATAGTTATACAAACTTGCATGAAGCACATTATTAAAAAAAACAACAACTATAACTTGCCTCAATAAAGCCAATGAAATTGATGGAAACATCTCCAAAAATGCTGAGCGTAGAAATGTTATCTAATGGAATCCGATGTTTAAATGTGCAAAGTTCCAAACCATTCACATAGACCTGCATAGATATAAGAACCTGGTGTTTTATTTTTGTTAGTTAAAAATATTGTAACTGTATCTGTGTGACAACCTGGGAAAACGATTCAAATCATCTATCCAATATTTACAGTAGCTTGTCTTGAATTTGAAATTGTTTTTTTTTTTCACTTATCTTAACAATGAGTAAATATATACTCTTACTTAAAGGCTAAAAGGTACTTTCAAGTTCTAAGTAGTTCAGATTATTTGTAACTCAGTTAATGTTTAATAACTATATCATTAGTTCAGTTGTAATAATTCCAGTGTCTTGTTTAAGTGATCTATTTATGATCTTAAAGTGTTTATTATTGCATTGTTAAAGTATCTTAATCATGTGAATTTTTTATGAATTTTTTGGCTTATCCACAGCAATATCCAATTAGTTTTCCCAGACTGCTATATATTAAATTTATGATACATTCATTTAGGGTAAATACCTCATAACCTTCTGATTTAATGACAACAAACATATTAAAGGAAGCTCCTTTGGTAAAAAGTTTGTCAGAAACAGATTCCTCAGTCTCCCAGCTACTGTCTCTGAAACTGTTAAGTGCCACATAATGGCCAAATTTGGGGTTAATGTGAAAAGCGATGTCATCACCATCAGATTCACCAGTTTGGAAATTTATTGTAAACCTGTAAAATATAAAGTAAAAAAAAAAAAATTAAATAATGTTTTTTCACTTTAGGAATAAAAGAGCATACATTCTTGATCAGTGCTTCTTTTATCCGTAGCTTCCGTACGATATAGATGATTAATTTTTTAACTATTATATTATGATAAAATGCGGGCATACGTATTGGCATCTGCAGGAAGAGCCCCTTGAAACAAGACAGCCATATTCGGTCTTGCCTTTCCTGGGATCATTCCTACATAAGGAAGGGTCTAGTGCAGAGAAAAGTGAAGATTCAGGTGATGTAAAAGAATATTCACAGAGTAAGCAAAACATATTACAGTTCCAATTATTTTCTTTTAATTCAAATCGAAGTTTTATACATTTGTGGCTTTGACATCCTGTAAAATTTTACATCTTTTCATCAGTCAAATGCTGTTTGACTTACAGGGTTGCTGACTGGATGTGAAACCTCTGGTGGGATTGATATTGGTTTCCAGTATGGTTTTTCCAAGCTTGTGATTTTAATATTTTCCAAAACCATAGAAGAACTGCTCCAGTTCTAATAGAATAATTAGGACATTAAAAGTTCCATTTAAAGTCTCCAGTTGGATGACAGTTCAATAAAATAATTTCTTAAATAAAAATGTAACAGTTTATAAAGGAATGTGTATGGCTTACATCAATAAAACCAATGAAATTGACAAAAACATCCCCACGAATGCCAAGTGAAGAGATGGTTTCTAAAGGCATGCGATGTTTAAACACACAATACTGCAGGCCATTTACATAGACCTAAAAAAATAGACATTATTTTGTTATTTTGTCATCCATCCATCCATCCATCCATCCATCCATCCATCCATCCATCCATCCATCCATCCATCTATCCATCTATCCATACATTCATATAATGGATACATACCTCATAACCTTCTACTTTAATAACAACAAACAAATTGAAGTTTGCTCCCTTGTCTGAAGCAAAATCTTCCCTCTTCCAACTATCATTTCTAAGACTGCTTAGCACCAGAAAACGAACAATTTGTGGATTGATGTTAAAGGCAAAATCATCAGAAGACTGGTGTGTTTGGAAGTTAATTTCAAACCTGAGAAGAAAAGAACAGTGAAAAGTGTTTTTTTTCTACAAACAGTTCTATGCCCACACATTTATTTATTCCTTACTCGGATGAAGCCTTACTCATTAGATTCTGCAAAAATTTTCCCATAAATGAGTACAGCCATATCTGCTTTTATTCCACCTGGGATGGTGCCCACAAATGGAAGTGCCTAGAAAAATTAAATATAAAAAAAAAAAAGTATGCAAATCTGTATGCAGAGATGTAAGTTTAGACATTTGATAAGATGTATGTTGATGTACAGCATGTTTGCTAAAATTTAAGAATTCATGCTACCATTAGGGGTCACCTCTGCAGACCATTCGTCTCCATACTACTTTGTCCTCTACATCTGCTTCTTTCAAACCAACTACCTGCATGTCTTCCCTCATCACATCCAAAAACCTCCTCCCTGGCCTTCCTGGCAGCCCCATCCTCAGCATTTGTCTACTTATATACTTCATGTCCCTCCTTTGCACATGTCCAAACTATCTCAATCGCTCCTCCCTCACCTTGTCTCCAAGACGTCCTACATGCGCCATCCCTCTAATAAACTTATTTCTAATCCTGTCCATTCTTGTCGCTTCAAATGAAAATCTCAGCATTTTCAACTCTGCCTCCTGCCATTTTGTCAATCCCATTGTCTCGAAACCATACAACATAGCAGGTCTCACCACAGTCCAGACCTTATCTCCACTCGCTCCACCCTGCCTGCACTCTTTTTCTCACTTCTCTAACACACTCTTCATTATTTTGCACTGTTGTCCCCTAGGACATAAACTCATCCACCTTCACCACCTCTTCTCCCTGCAACAGCACCCCTCCACTGCCCTCCCTCTCATTCACACACATGTACTCTGTTTTACTCCTACTGACTTTCATTCCCCTTCTCTCCAGCATGTACCTCCACCTCTCCAGGCTCTTCTCAACCTGCTCCCTACTCTCACGACAAATCACAATATTATCTGCAAACACTATAGTTAATAGATACTCCTGTCTGACCTCGTCCGTCAACCTGTCCATCAACACTGCAAACAGAAAAGGGCTTAGAGACGATCCTTGATGCAGTCCCACCTCTACCAAGAAACAAAATCGTTGTTCCGATTGAACACTTCACTGCTGTCACACTGTTCTCCTACCGTACATGTCCTAAGTACCTTAAGCAAATATGCTTCTGGAAAAAAAAAAAAAAGATTAACCAATTCAGGTCATGAACTAAAATTTTGCTTACAAGCTTGTCTGATGTAATGGGAACGAGTGTCAAAGAAGGGCTTGCAGTGATTTCCTTATTTTTCAGTGCCAAGGAAGAAATGCTCCATTTCTGTCAGTGAAATATAATAATTAAACATATTTAAAGAATTTATTAAATTACAAATGTATTTAAAATGTCCGTCTAATAATGAGAACGGGAATTTTGGACTTCCAATAAGTTTAATAATAATAATAATAATAATAATAATAATAATAATAATAATAATAATAATAAGAGAAGAAGAAGAAGAAGTAAAAGAAGAATTGTACTTACTTCAACAAATCCAAAGTAGTTGATTGTAACATCACCAGAAATATCAAGAGTAGAAACGTCCTCTACAGGAAAGCGGTGCTTGAATGTAAACTGTCGCAAACCGTTCACAAAGACCTGCAGGATCGAAGCATTTTTTGGTGTTTGACCAACATAGGAATTAGATTCTTGTGTTCATGTCTGCTTGCTGATTAAGGAAACATACCTCATATCCCTCTGAGCTGATGACGATGAACATATTCAAGGCTGCTTCTTTAGAAAAAGCTGTGATAGAAGCATGTTCCTCTTCCTCCCAACTACCATTTCTAAAGCTGTTTAGCACGACTACATCACCAATTCGATGGTTGATGTGGAAAGCGATGTCATCACTTTCACCCGTCTTAAAATTTATTGTGAATCTAAGCAAAATAAAATTAAAAACAATATAAAACTAAAAAATAAAATATGTGCTCCATGATGAATAGTTTTCAAATTCAGTGCAGCCCAAAATAGTCGTGATCATGACCACTGATTTTCTTTCTTCAAATATTACTCACAGATGTAATTTTCCTGTCTGATTTGTTTAAAGTTAAGCAATTGATATAAACATGTAAACATACTCTTTGGCATCTGCTGGAAGATCTCCTTGAAAGACTACAGCCATATCTGTCTTTAACCCTTCTTGGATTACACCTACATATGGAAGTTCCTGTGAGGAAAAGACAAACACAATAGCTCTTCTAATGGGAATTAAAATATTTTATTCATCCCCTAGGCAAATTGTTTAAAGACAAAGAATTTATCACTCTACAGCAAATAGTTTATGTAACAGAAAACACTTTACATTTCAGTATTTAGTGACAGTCATGTGTACTGCATTTCCAGTGTAACTCACAGGTTTGCTGACTGGATGTGAAATTTCTGATGGGATGTCTATCAGGCTCTCAATGGTAAATGACACGTCTACGATTTCTTTACTTTCTGTTACTATGCAGGATTCAGTTGAGATCTGATGAAGAAATAAAGATATTAAATGTCAACAGTTAAGTAGATCAAAGTTGTGCAGACATTAATTTCTCCATGTCTCAGTATTTCAATAAAATAAAACCAGTTTCACTTACTTCAGTTCCATGTTCAGTAAGTTTAATGTCCATTGCACTGTTAAACAAAAAATATTGTGGTTTTGATGAAATATCTGTTTAATGTTTATTTTTTTATCATTATTATTTTTTTATATACTAACATCATGTTACATGTAACATTTATTCAGGTTGACATTAATAGAAAGTTTTAAATCATACTCAGTGGAATCTTCTAGATGAACCACTTCAAAATTTACATCAATGTCTGTTTTTATTTCTTTTGAGATTACACCATCATCTGGAAGTTCCTGTGAAGAGCAAAAGTTTGCACAATAGGTCTTCTGCTGTCAGCTAAAGTGGTACAAACTGATATTTAAAATATACAGCATTATCTTTCATTAAATTTTAGAATGATGACATTGTATTTTAATGTTTTACTGTAGAACAATAGCTACAATAGATTGTGACAGTCATGTGCAAGGACTTTTCATTATAACTCACAGGTTTGCTGATTGTCTGTGAAATCTCACATGGGACATCGATTACACTCTCAGAAGTAATAGACACGTCTTGAATTTCATTCAGTTTCACAAACATTGAGGATTCACTCCAGTTCTTAAAGATAGAATGAATGATTTTTATTATCAAAAGTTAATTTCTCAATGCCTCAATAATCCCACTGCTATGAAAACAGTAGTCACACTTACTTCAACAAATCCAAAGTATTTGATTGTAACATCTCCAGAAATATCAAGTGTAGAAACGTCCTCTACAGGAAAACGATGCTTGAATGTAAACTGTCGCAAACTGTTCACAAAGACCTGCAGGATTAAAGTAAATTTTGGTGTCAATGTTAGAGTTTTTTTTTGTGTTCATGTCTTTTTGCTGATTTAGGAAACATACCTCATATCCCTCTGAGCTGATGACAATAAACATATTCAAAGCTGCTTCTTCAGAAAAGGCTGTGATAGAAGCATGTTCCTCTTCCTCCCAACTACCATTTCTAAAGCTGTTTAGCACGACTACATCACCAATTCGAGGGTTGATGTGGAAAGCGATGTCATCCCCTTCACTCTCACCCATCTTGAAATTTATTGTGAATCTACGAAAAACACATTTTAAAACAATATAAAACAGAAAATACTTTTAGCTCAAAATATGTTCTCAATGATGATTAGTTTTCAAATTCAGTGCAGCACAAAAAAGTCGTGATCATGACCACTGAATTTCTTTCTTTAAATATTATTCTCAGATGTAATTTTCCTTTCTGATTTGTTTAAAGTTAAGCAATTGATAGAAACATGTAAACATACTCTTTGGCATCTGCTGGAAGATCTCCTTGAAAGACTACAGCCATATCTGTCTTTAATCCTTCCTGGATTACACCTACATATGGAAGTTCCTGTGAAGAAAGATAATTACACAATAGGTATTCTTATAGGCAAAAAGTTAGATCTCCTATAGCAAAAAGTTTTTGGAAAAAAAAACACTTTTAATTTCAGTATTTAGTGACAGTCATGTGTACTGCATTTCCAGTGTAACTCACAGGTTTGCTGACTGGATGTGAAATTTCTGATGGGATGTCTATCAGGCTCTCAATGGTAAATGACACGTCTACAATTTCTTTACTTTTTGTTACTATGCAGGATTCACTCGAGATCTAACAAAAAAATAAAGATATTTAATATCAACAGTTAAGTAGATCAAAGTTGTGCAGAAATTAATTTCTCCATGTCTCAGTATTACAATCAAATAAAAACAGTTTCACTTACTTCACTTCCATGTTCAGTAAGTTTAATGTCCATTGCACTGTTAAACAATAAATATCATGTTTTATCATAAAATGTCATATATATATATATTTTTTTTGTTTTGTTTTTTTTTTTACTAACATCATGTTACATGTAACATTCATTAAATTTTTTCAGGTTGAAGTTAATAGAAATTTTTTAAATCATACTCAGTGGAATCTTCTAAATGAACCACTTCAAAATTTACGTCAACGTCTGTCTTTATTTCTTTTGAGATTACACCATCATCTGGAAGTTCCTGTAAAGAGCAAAAGTTGAAAAAGTGTGTGTAACAAGTCTTCTGCTTTTAAATAAGAACAAAAAAATTTATATAATTTAGTGGTGTAATATTAAAAATTAAATGATTTAAAGGCTACTAACTGGAATTGAAATCTCTGATGGGACGTCTGTTACACTTTCGGAAGTAATAGACACGTCTTGAATTTCATTCAGTTTCACAAACATTGAGGATTCACTCCAGTTCTTAAAGATAGAATGAATGATTTTTATTATGACAAACTTATCAAAAGTTAATTTCTCAATGCCTCATTATTCCCACTGCTATGAAAACAGTAGTCACACTTACTTCAACAAATCCAAAGTAGTTGATTGTAACATCTCCAGAAATATCAAGAGTAGAAACGTCCTCTACAGGAAAGCGGTGCTTGAATGTAAACTGTCGCAAACCGTTCACAAAGACCTGCAGGATCAAAGTAAATTTTGGTGTTTGACCAACATAAGAATTAGATTTTTGTGTTCATGTCTGCTTGCTGATTAAGGAAACATACCTCATATCCCTCTGAGCTGATGATGATGAACATATTCAAGACTGCTTCTTTAGAAAAAGCTGTGATAGAAGCATGTTCCTCTTCCTCCCAACTACCATTTCTAAAGCTGTTTAGCACGACTACATCACCAATTCGAGGGTTGATGTGGAAAGCGATGTCATCCCCTTCACTCTCACCCATCTTAAAATTTATTGTGAACCTGAAAGGAAAAGCCAAGCAAACAAACAAAGATATGTGCTTTATGGTTCAATGATTTACAAATTCAGTGCAGCACAAAAATGTCATACTCATGACCACTGATTTTTTCCTGTATTTATTCCTCACAGATGTAATTTTTCTGTTTAATTTGTTTAAATTTAAGCAATTGATAGAAACATGTAAACATACTCTTTGGCATCTGCTGGAAGATCTCCTTGAAAGACTACAGCCATATCTGTCTTTAACCCTTCTTGGATTACACCTACATATGGAAGTTCCTGTGAGGAAAAATTATTACATAATTGGTCTTTTTATAGGCAAAGAGTTACTAACTAAGATCATAAATATATACTTTTTAAATCTCGGTTAATCATCTTATATCATATCATTTTTAAACAGATAAACCTTTACATTTCAGTATTTAGTGACAGTCATGTGTACTGCATTTCCAGTGTAACTCACAGGTTTGCTGACTGGATGTGAAATTTCTGATGGGATGTCTATCAGGCTCTCAATGGTAAATGACACGTCTACGATTTCTTTACTTTCTGTTACTATGCAGGATTCAGTTGAGATCTGACAAAAAATAAAGATATTAAATGTCAACAGTTAAGTAGATCAAAGTTGTGCAGACATTAATTTCTCCATGTCTCAGTATTACAATCAAATAAAAACAGTTTCACTTACTTCAGTTCCATGTTCAGTAAGTTTAATGTCCATTGCACTGTTAAACAATAAATATCGTGGTTTTGATAAAATATCTTTTTAATGTTTATTTTTTATTATTATTTTTTTTTTTTTATATACTAACATCATTTTACATGTAACATTTATTCAGGTTGACGATAATAGAAATTTATAAATCATACTCAGTGGAATCTTCTAGATGAACCACTTCAAAATTTACATCAATGTCTGTCTTTATTTCTTTTGAGATTACACCATCATCTGGAAGTTCCTGTGAAGAGCAAAAGTTTGCACAATAGGTCTTCTGCTGTCAGCTAAAGTGGTACAAACTGATGTTTAAAATATACAGCATTATCTTTCATTAACTTTTAGAATGATGACATTGTATTTTAATGTTTTACTGTAGAACAATAGCTACAATAGATTGTGACAGTCATGTGCAAGGACTTTTCAATGTAACTCACAGGTTTGCTGATTGTCTGTGAAATCTCACATGGGACATCGATTACACTCTCAGAAGTAATAGACACGTCTTGAATTTCATTCAGTTTCACAAACATTGAGGATTCACTCCAGTTCTTAAAGATTGAAAGAATGATTTTTATTATGACAAACTTATCAAAAGTTAATTTCTCAATGCCTTATTAATCCCATTCCAATGAAAACAGTAGTCACACTTACTTCAACAAATCCAAAGTAGTTGATTGTAACATCTCCAGAAATATCAAGTGTAGAAACGTCCTCTACAGGAAAGCGGTGCTTGAATGTAAACTGTCGCAAACTGTTCACAAAGACCTGCAGGATCAAAGTAAATATTGGTTATAATGTTATAGGGTTTTTTTTGTGTTCATGTCTGCTTGCTGATTTAGGAAACATACCTCATAGCCCTTTGAGCTGATGATGATGAACATATTCAAGGCTGCTTCTTCAGAAAAGGCTGTGATAGAAGCATGTTCCTCTTCCTCCCAACTACCATTTCTAAAGCTGTTTAGCACGACTACATCACCAATTCGAGGGTTGATGTGGAAAGCGATGTCATCCCCTTCACTCTCACCCATCTTGAAATTTATTGTGAATCTAAAAAAAACAAAATTAAAACAATATAAAAGAGAAAATACTTTTAGCTCAAAATATGTGCTCCATGATGATTAGTTTTCAAATTCAGTGCAGCACAAAAAAGTCTGATCATGACCACTGAATTTCTTTCTTTAAATATTATTCTCAGATGTAATTTTCCTTTCTGATTTGTTTAAAGTTAAGCAATTGATAGAAACATGTAAACATACTCTTTGGCATCTGCTGGAAGATCTCCTTGAAAGACTACAGCCATATCTGTCTTTAATCCTTCCTGGATTACACCTACATATGGAAGTTCCTGTGAAGAAAGATAATTACACAATAGGTATTCTTATAGGCAAAAAGTTAGATCTCCTATAGCAAAAAGTTTTTAGAAAAGAAAACACTTTTAATTTCAGTATTTAGTGACAGTCATGTGTACTGCATTTCCAGTGTAACTCACAGGTTTGCTGACTGGATGTGAAATTTCTGATGGGATGTCTATCAGGCTCTCAATGGTAAATGAGACGTCTACAATTTCTTTACTTTTTGTTACAATGCAGGATTCACTCGAGATCTAACAAAAAAATAAAGATATTTAATATCAACAGTTAAGTAGATCAAAGTTGTGCAGAAATTAATTTCTCCATGTCTCAGTATTACAATCAAATAAAAACAGTTTCACTTACTTCAGTTCCATGTTCAGTAAGTTTAATGTCCATTGCACTGTTAAACAATAAATATCATGTTTTATCATAAAATGTCATATATATATATATATTTTTTTTTTTTTTTTTTTTTACTAACATCATGTTACATGTAACATTCATTAAATTTTTTCAGGTTGAAGTTAATAGAAATTTTTTAAATCATACTCAGTGGAATCTTCTAAATGAACCACTTCAAAATTTACGTCAACGTCTGTCTTTATTTCTTTTGAGATTACACCATCATCTGGAAGTTCCTGTAAAGAGCAAAAGTTGAAAAAGTGTGTGTAATAAGTCTTCTGCTTTTAAATAAGAACAAAAAAATTTATATAATTTAGTGGTGTAATATTAAAAATTAAATGATTTAAAGGCTACTAACTGGAATTGAAATCTCTGATGGGACGTCTGTTACACTTTCGGAAGTAATAGACACGTCTTGAATTTCATTCAGTTTCACAAACATTGAGGATTCACTCCAGTTCTTAAAGATAGAATGAATGATTTTTATTATGACAAACTTATCAAAAGTTAATTTCTCAATGCCTCATTATTCCCACTGCTATGAAAACAGTAGTCACACTTACTTCAACAAATCCAAAGTAGTTGATTGTAACATCTCCAGAAATATCAAGAGTAGAAACGTCCTCTACAGGAAAGCGGTGCTTGAATGTAAACTGTCGCAAACCGTTCACAAAGACCTGCAGGATCAAAGTAAATTTTGGTGTTTGACCAACATAAGAATTAGATTTTTGTGTTCATGTCTGCTTGCTGATTTAGGAAACATACCTCATATCCCTCTGAGCTGATGATGATGAACATATTCAAGACTGCTTCTTTAGAAAAAGCTGTGATAGAAGCATGTTCCTCTTCCTCCCAACTACCATTTCTAAAGCTGTTTAGCACGACTACATCACCAATTCGAGGGTTGATGTGGAAAGCGATGTCATCCCCTTCACTCTCACCCTTCTTAAAATTTATTGTGAACCTGAAAGGAAAAGCCAAGCAAACAAACAAAGATATGTGCTTTATGGTTCAATGATTTACAAATTCAGTGCAGCACAAAAATGTCATACTCATGACCACTGATTTTTTCCTGTATTTATTCCTCACAGATGTAATTTTTCTGTTTAATTTGTTTAAATTTAAGCAATTGATAGAAACATGTAAACATACTCTTTGGCATCTGCTGAAAGATCTCCTTGAAAGACTACAGCCATATCTGTCTTTAACCCTTCTTGGATTACACCTACATATGGAAGTTCCTGTGAGGAAAAATTATTACATAATTGGTCTTTTTATAGGCAAAGAGTTACTAACTAAGATCATAAATATATACTTTTTAAATCTCGGTTAATCATCTTATATCATATCATTTTTAAACAGATAAACCTTTACATTTCAGTATTTAGTGACAGTCATGTGTACTGCATTTCCAGTGTAACTCACAGGTTTGCTGACTGGATGTGAAATTTCTGATGGGATGTCTATCAGGCTCTCAATGGTAAATGACACGTCTACGATTTCTTTACTTTCTGTTACTATGCAGGATTCAGTTGAGATCTGACAAAAAAATAAAGATATTAAATGTCAACAGTTAAGTAGATCAAAGTTGTGCAGACATTAATTTCTCCATGTCTCAGTATTACAATCAAATAAAAACAGTTTCACTTACTTCAGTTCCATGTTCAGTAAGTTTAATGTCCATTGCACTGTTAAACAATAAATATCGTGGTTTTGATAAAATATCTTTTTAATGTTTATTTTTTATTATTATTTTTTTTTTTTTTATATACTAACATCATTTTACATGTAACATTTATTCAGGTTGACGATAATAGAAATTTATAAATCATACTCAGTGGAATCTTCTAGATGAACCACTTCAAAATTTACATCAATGTCTGTCTTTATTTCTTTTGAGATTACACCATCATCTGGAAGTTCCTGTGAAGAGCAAAAGTTTGCACAATAGGTCTTCTGCTGTCAGCTAAAGTGGTACAAACTGATGTTTAAAATATACAGCATTATCTTTCATTAACTTTTAGAATGATGACATTGTATTTTAATGTTTTACTGTAGAACAATAGCTACAATAGATTGTGACAGTCATGTGCAAGGACTTTTCAATGTAACTCACAGGTTTGCTGATTGTCTGTGAAATCTCACATGGGACATCGATTACACTCTCAGAAGTAATAGACACGTCTTGAATTTCATTCAGTTTCACAAACATTGAGGATTCACTCCAGTTCTTAAAGATTGAAAGAATGATTTTTATTATGACAAACTTATCAAAAGTTAATTTCTCAATGCCTTATTAATCCCATTCCAATGAAAACAGTAGTCACACTTACTTCAACAAATCCAAAGTAGTTGATTGTAACATCTCCAGAAATATCAAGTGTAGAAACGTCCTCTACAGGAAAGCGGTGCTTGAATGTAAACTGTCGCAAACTGTTCACAAAGACCTGCAGGATCAAAGTAAATATTGGTTATAATGTTATAGGGTTTTTTTTGTGTTCATGTCTGCTTGCTGATTTAGGAAACATACCTCATAGCCCTTTGAGCTGATGATGATGAACATATTCAAGGCTGCTTCTTCAGAAAAGGCTGTGATAGAAGCATGTTCCTCTTCCTCCCAACTACCATTTCTAAAGCTGTTTAGCACGACTACATCACCAATTCGAGGGTTGATGTGGAAAGCGATGTCATCCCCTTCACTCTCACCCATCTTGAAATTTATTGTGAATCTAAAAAAAACAAAATTAAAACAATATAAAAGAGAAAATACTTTTAGCTCAAAATATGTGCTCCATGATGATTAGTTTTCAAATTCAGTGCAGCACAAAAAAGTCTGATCATGACCACTGAATTTCTTTCTTTAAATATTATTCTCAGATGTAATTTTCCTTTCTGATTTGTTTAAAGTTAAGCAATTGATAGAAACATGTAAACATACTCTTTGGCATCTGCTGGAAGATCTCCTTGAAAGACTACAGCCATATCTGTCTTTAATCCTTCCTGGATTACACCTACATATGGAAGTTCCTGTGAAGAAAGATAATTACACAATAGGTATTCTTATAGGCAAAAAGTTAGATCTCCTATAGCAAAAAGTTTTTGGAAAAAAAAACACTTTTAATTTCAGTATTTAGTGACAGTCATGTGTACCGCATTTCCAGTGTAACTCACAGGTTTGCTGACTGGATGTGAAATTTCTGATGGGATGTCTATCAGGCTCTCAATGGTAAATGACACGTCTACAATTTCTTTACTTTTTGTTACTATGCAGGATTCACTCGAGATCTAACAAAAAAATAAAGATATTAATTATCAACAGTTAAGTAGATCAAAGTTGTGCAGAAATTAATTTCTCCATGTCTCAGTATTACAATCAAATAAAAACAGTTTCACTTACTTCAGTTCCATGTTCAGTAAGTTTAATGTCCATTGCACTGTTAAACAATAAATATCATGTTTTATCATAAAATGTCATATATATATATATATATATATATATATATATATATATATATATATATATATATATATATATATATATATTTTTTTTTTTTTTTTTTTTTTTTTTTTTTTTTTTTTTTTTTTTTTACTAACATCATGTTACATGTAACATTCATTAAATTTTTTCAGGTTGAAGTTAATAGAAATTTTTTAAATCATACTCAGTGGAATCTTCTAAATGAACCACTTCAAAATTTACGTCAACGTCTGTCTTTATTTCTTTTGAGATTACACCATCATCTGGAAGTTCCTGTAAAGAGCAAAAGTTGAAAAAGTGTGTGTAACAAGTCTTCTGCTTTTAAATAAGAACAAAAAAATTTATATAATTTAGTGGTGTAATATTAAAAATTAAATGATTTAAAGGCTACTAACTGGAATTGAAATCTCTGATGGGACGTCTGTTACACTTTCGGAAGTAATAGACACGTCTTGAATTTCATTCAGTTTCACAAACATTGAGGATTCACTCCAGTTCTTAAAGATAGAATGAATGATTTTTATTATGACAAACTTATCAAAAGTTAATTTCTCAATGCCTCATTATTCCCACTGCTATGAAAACAGTAGTCACACTTACTTCAACAAATCCAAAGTAGTTGATTGTAACATCTCCAGAAATATCAAGAGTAGAAACGTCCTCTACAGGAAAGCGGTGCTTGAATGTAAACTGTCGCAAACCGTTCACAAAGACCTGCAGGATCAAAGTAAATTTTGGTGTTTGACCAACATGAGAATTAGATTTTTGTGTTCATGTCTGCTTGCTGATTAAGGAAACATACCTCATATCCCTCTGAGCTGATGATGATGAACATATTCAAGACTGCTTCTTTAGAAAAAGCTGTGATAGAAGCATGTTCCTCTTCCTCCCAACTACCATTTCTAAAGCTGTTTAGCACGACTACATCACCAATTCGAGGGTTGATGTGGAAAGCGATGTCATCCCCTTCACTCTCACCCTTCTTAAAATTTATTGTGAACCTGAAAGGAAAAGCCAAGCAAACAAACAAAGATATGTGCTTTATGGTTCAATGATTTACAAATTCAGTGCAGCACAAAAATGTCATACTCATGACCACTGATTTTTTCCTGTATTTATTCCTCTCAGATGTAATTTTTCTGTTTAATTTGTTTAAATTTAAGCAATTGATAGAAACATGTAAACATACTCTTTGGCATCTGCTGAAAGATCTCCTTGAAAGACTACAGCCATATCTGTCTTTAACCCTTCTTGGATTACACCTACATATGGAAGTTCCTGTGAGGAAAAATTATTACATAATTGGTCTTTTTATAGGCAAAGAGTTACTAACTAAGATCATAAATATATACTTTTTAAATCTCGGTTAATCATCTTATATCATATCATTTTTAAACAGATAAACCTTTACATTTCAGTATTTAGTGACAGTCATGTGTACTGCATTTCCAGTGTAACTCACAGGTTTGCTGACTGGATGTGAAATTTCTGATGGGATGTCTATCAGGCTCTCAATGGTAAATGACACGTCTACGATTTCTTTACTTTCTGTTACTATGCAGGATTCAGTTGAGATCTGACAAAAAAATAAAGATATTAAATGTCAACAGTTAAGTAGATCAAAGTTGTGCAGACATTAATTTCTCCATGTCTCAGTATTACAATCAAATAAAAACAGTTTCACTTACTTCAGTTCCATGTTCAGTAAGTTTAATGTCCATTGCACTGTTAAACAATAAATATCGTGGTTTTGATAAAATATCTTTTTAATGTTTATTTTTTATTATTATTATTATTTTTTTTTTATACTAACATCATTTTACATGTAACATTTATTCAGGTTGACGATAATAGAAATTTATAAATCATACTCAGTGGAATCTTCTAGATGAACCACTTCAAAATTTACATCAATGTCTGTCTTTATTTCTTTTGAGATTACACCATCATCTGGAAGTTCCTGTGAAGAGCAAAAGTTTGCACAATAGGTCTTCTGCTGTCAGCTAAAGTGGTACAAACTGATGTTTAAAATATACAGCATTATCTTTCATTAACTTTTAGAATGATGACATTGTATTTTAATGTTTTACTGTAGAACAATAGCTACAATAGATTGTGACAGTCATGTGCAAGGACTTTTCAATGTAACTCACAGGTTTGCTGATTGTCTGTGAAATCTCACATGGGACATCGATTACACTCTCAGAAGTAATAGACACGTCTTGAATTTCATTCAGTTTCACAAACATTGAGGATTCACTCCAGTTCTTAAAGATTGAAAGAATGATTTTTATTATGACAAACTTATCAAAAGTTAATTTCTCAATGCCTTATTAATCCCATTCCAATGAAAACAGTAGTCACACTTACTTCAACAAATCCAAAGTAGTTGATTGTAACATCTCCAGAAATATCAAGTGTAGAAACGTCCTCTACAGGAAAGCGGTGCTTGAATGTAAACTGTCGCAAACTGTTCACAAAGACCTGCAGGATCAAAGTAAATATTGGTTATAATGTTATAGGGTTTTTTTTGTGTTCATGTCTGCTTGCTGATTTAGGAAACATACCTCATAGCCCTTTGAGCTGATGATGATGAACATATTCAAGGCTGCTTCTTCAGAAAAGGCTGTGATAGAAGCATGTTCCTCTTCCTCCCAACTACCATTTCTAAAGCTGTTTAGCACGACTACATCACCAATTCGAGGGTTGATGTGGAAAGCGATGTCATCCCCTTCACTCTCACCCATCTTGAAATTTATTGTGAATCTAAAAAAAACAAAATTAAAACAATATAAAAGAGAAAATACTTTTAGCTCAAAATATGTGCTCCATGATGATTAGTTTTCAAATTCAGTGCAGCACAAAAAAGTCGTGATCATGACCACTGAATTTCTTTCTTTAAATATTATTCTCAGATGTAATTTTCCTTTCTGATTTGTTTAAAGTTAAGCAATTGATAGAAACATGTAAACATACTCTTTGGCATCTGCTGGAAGATCTCCTTGAAAGACTACAGCCATATCTGTCTTTAATCCTTCCTGGATTACACCTACATATGGAAGTTCCTGTGAAGAAAGATAATTACACAATAGGTATTCTTATAGGCAAAAAGTTAGATCTCCTATAGCAAAAAGTTTTTGGAAAAGAAAACACTTTTAATTTCAGTATTTAGTGACAGTCATGTGTACTGCATTTCCAGTGTAACTCACAGGTTTGCTGACTGGATGTGAAATTTCTGATGGGATGTCTATCAGGCTCTCAATGGTAAATGAGACGTCTACAATTTCTTTACTTTTTGTTACAATGCAGGATTCACTCGAGATCTAACAAAAAAATAAAGATATTTAATATCAACAGTTAAGTAGATCAAAGTTGTGCAGAAATTAATTTCTCCATGTCTCAGTATTACAATCAAATAAAAACAGTTTCACTTACTTCAGTTCCATGTTCAGTAAGTTTAATGTCCATTGCACTGTTAAACAATAAATATCATGTTTTATCATAAAATGTCATATATATATATATATATATATATATATAATATATATATATATATATATATATATATATATATATATATATATTTTTTTTTTTTTTTTTTTTTTTTTTTTTATTTATTTTTTTTTTTTTTACTAACATCATGTTACATGTAACATTCATTAAATTTTTTCAGGTTGAAGTTAATAGAAATTTTTTAAATCATACTCAGTGGAATCTTCTAAATGAACCACTTCAAAATTTACGTCAACGTCTGTCTTTATTTCTTTTGAGATTACACCATCATCTGGAAGTTCCTGTAAAGAGCAAAAGTTGAAAAAGTGTGTGTAACAAGTCTTCTGCTTTTAAATAAGAACAAAAAAATTTATATAATTTAGTGGTGTAATATTAAAAATTAAATGATTTAAAGGCTACTAACTGGAATTGAAATCTCTGATGGGACGTCTGTTACACTTTCGGAAGTAATAGACACGTCTTGAATTTCATTCAGTTTCACAAACATTGAGGATTCACTCCAGTTCTTAAAGATAGAATGAATGATTTTTATTATGACAAACTTATCAAAAGTTAATTTCTCAATGCCTCATTATTCCCACTGCTATGAAAACAGTAGTCACACTTACTTCAACAAATCCAAAGTAGTTGATTGTAACATCTCCAGAAATATCAAGAGTAGAAACGTCCTCTACAGGAAAGCGGTGCTTGAATGTAAACTGTCGCAAACCGTTCACAAAGACCTGCAGGATCAAAGTAAATTTTGGTGTTTGACCAACATAAGAATTAGATTTTTGTGTTCATGTCTGCTTGCTGATTAAGGAAACATACCTCATATCCCTCTGAGCTGATGATGATGAACATATTCAAGACTGCTTCTTTAGAAAAAGCTGTGATAGAAGCATGTTCCTCTTCCTCCCAACTACCATTTCTAAAGCTGTTTAGCACGACTACATCACCAATTCGAGGGTTGATGTGGAAAGCGATGTCATCCCCTTCACTCTCACCCATCTTAAAATTTATTGTGAACCTGAAAGGAAAAGCCAAGCAAACAAACAAAGATATGTGCTTTATGGTTCAATGATTTACAAATTCAGTGCAGCACAAAAATGTCATACTCATGACCACTGATTTTTTCCTGTATTTATTCCTCACAGATGTAATTTTTCTGTTTAATTTGTTTAAATTTAAGCAATTGATAGAAACATGTAAACATACTCTTTGGCATCTGCTGGAAGATCTCCTTGAAAGACTACAGCCATATCTGTCTTTAACCCTTCTTGGATTACACCTACATATGGAAGTTCCTGTGAGGAAAAATTATTACATAATTGGTCTTTTTATAGGCAAAGAGTTACTAACTAAGATCATAAATATATACTTTTTAAATCTCGGTTAATCATCTTATATCATATCATTTTTAAACAGATAAACCTTTACATTTCAGTATTTAGTGACAGTCATGTGTACTGCATTTCCAGTGTAACTCACAGGTTTGCTGACTGGATGTGAAATTTCTGATGGGATGTCTATCAGGCTCTCAATGGTAAATGACACGTCTACGATTTCTTTACTTTCTGTTACTATGCAGGATTCAGTTGAGATCTGACAAAAAAATAAAGATATTAAATGTCAACAGTTAAGTAGATCAAAGTTGTGCAGACATTAATTTCTCCATGTCTCAGTATTACAATCAAATAAAAACAGTTTCACTTACTTCAGTTCCATGTTCAGTAAGTTTAATGTCCATTGCACTGTTAAACAATAAATATCGTGGTTTTGATAAAATATCTTTTTAATGTTTATTTTTTATTATTATTATTTTTTTTTTATATACTAACATCATTTTACATGTAACATTTATTCAGGTTGACGATAATAGAAATTTATAAATCATACTCAGTGGAATCTTCTAGATGAACCACTTCAAAATTTACATCAATGTCTGTCTTTATTTCTTTTGAGATTACACCATCATCTGGAAGTTCCTGTGAAGAGCAAAAGTTTGCACAATAGGTCTTCTGCTGTCAGCTAAAGTGGTACAAACTGATGTTTAAAATATACAGCATTATCTTTCATTAAATTTTAGAATGATGACATTGTATTTTAATGTTTTACTGTAGAACAATAGCTACAATAGATTGTGACAGTCATGTGCAAGGACTTTTCAATGTAACTCACAGGTTTGCTGATTGTCTGTGAAATCTCACATGGGACATCGATTACACTCTCAGAAGTAATAGACACGTCTTGAATTTCATTCAGTTTCACAAACATTGAGGATTCACTCCAGTTCTTAAAGATTGAAAGAATGATTTTTATTATGACAAACTTATCAAAAGTTAATTTCTCAATGCCTTATTAATCCCATTCCAATGAAAACAGTAGTCACACTTACTTCAACAAATCCAAAGTAGTTGATTGTAACATCTCCAGAAATATCAAGTGTAGAAACGTCCTCTACAGGAAAGCGGTGCTTGAATGTAAACTGTCGCAAACTGTTCACAAAGACCTGCAGGATCAAAGTAAATATTGGTTATAATGTTATAGGGTTTTTTTTGTGTTCATGTCTGCTTGCTGATTTAGGAAACATACCTCATAGCCCTTTGAGCTGATGATGATGAACATATTCAAGGCTGCTTCTTCAGAAAGGCTGTGATAGAAGCATGTTCCTCTTCCTCCCAACTACCATTTCTAAAGCTGTTTAGCACGACTACATCACCAATTCGAGGGTTGATGTGGAAAGCGATGTCATCCCCTTCACTCTCACCCATCTTGAATTTATTGTGAATCTAAAAAAAAAAAATTAAAACAATATAAAAGAGAAATACTTTTAGCTCAAAATATGTTCTCCATGATGATTAGTTTTCAAATTCAGTGCAGCACAAAAAAGTCGTGATCATGACCACTGAATTTCTTTCTTTAAATATTATTCTCAGATGTAATTTTCCTTTCTGATTTGTTTAAAGTTAAGCAATTGATAGAAACATGTAAACATACTCTTTGGCATCTGCTGGAAGATCTCCTTGAAAGACTACAGCCATATCTGTCTTTAATCCTTCCTGGATTACACCTACATATGGAAGTTCCTGTGAAGAAAGATAATTACACAATAGGTATTCTTATAGGCAAAAAGTTAGATCTCCTATAGCAAAAAGTTTTTGGAAAAGAAAACACTTTTAATTTCAGTATTTAGTGACAGTCATGTGTACTGCATTTCCAGTGTAACTCACAGGTTTGCTGACTGGATGTGAAATTTCTGATGGGATGTCTATCAGGCTCTCAATGGTAAATGAACGTCTACAATTTCTTTACTTTTTGTTACAATGCAGGATTCACTCGAGATCTAACAAAAAATGAAGATATTTAATATCAACAGTTAAGTAGATCAAAGTTGTGCAGAAATTAATTTCTCCATGTCTCAGTATTACAATCAAATAAAAACAGTTTCACTTACTTCAGTTCCATGTTCAGTAAGTTTAATGTCCATTGCACTGTTAAACAATAAATATCATGTTTTATCATAAAATGTCATATATATTATATATATATATATATATATATATATATATATATATATATTATAATATATATATATATATATATATTTTTTTTTTTTTTTTTTTTTTTTTTTTTTTTTTTTTTTTTTTTTTTTTTTTACTAACATCATGTTACATGTAACATTCATTAAATTTTTTCAGGTTGAAGTTAATAGAAATTTTTTAAATCATACTCAGTGGAATCTTCTAAATGAACCACTTCAAAATTTACGTCAACGTCTGTCTTTATTTCTTTTGAGATTACACCATCATCTGGAAGTTCCTGTAAAGAGCAAAAGTTGAAAAAGTGTGTGTAACAAGTCTTCTGCTTTTAAATAAGAACAAAAAATTTATATAATTTAGTGGTGTAATATTAAAAATTAAATGATTTAAAGGCTACTAACTGGAATTGAAATCTCTGATGGGACGTCTGTTACACTTTCGGAAGTAATAGACACGTCTTGAATTTCATTCAGTTTCACAACATTGAGGATTCACTCCAGTTCTTAAAGATAGAATGAATGATTTTATTATGACAACTTATCAAAAGTTAATTTCTCAATGCCTCATTATTCCCACTGCTATGAAAACAGTAGTCACACTTCTTCAACAATCCAAAGTAGTTGATTGTAACATCTCCAGAAAATCAAGAGTAGAAACGTCCTCTACAGGAAAGCGGTGCTTGAATGTAAACTGTCGCAAACCGTTCACAAAGACCTGCAGGATCAAAGTAAATTTTGGTGTTTGACCAACATAAGAATTAGATTTTTGTGTTCATGTCTGCTTGCTGATTAAGGAAACATACCTCATATCCTCTGAGCTGATGATGATGAACATATTCAAGACTGCTTCTTTAGAAAAAGTGTGATAGAAGCATGTTGCTCTTCTCCCAACTACCATTTCTAAAGCTGTTTAGCACGACTACATCACCAATTCGAGGGTTGATGTGGAAAGCGATGTCATCCCTTCACTCTCACCCTTCTTAAAATTTATTGTGAACTGAAAGGAAAAGCAAGCAACAAACAAAGATATGTGCTTTATGGTTCAATGATTTACAAATTCAGTGCAGCACAAAAATGTCATACTCATGACACTGATTTTTTCCTGTATTTATTCTCACAGATGTAATTTTTCTGTTTAATTTGTTTAAATTTAAGCATTGATAGAAACATGTAAACATACTCTTGGCATCTGCTGGAAGATTCCTTGAAAGACTACAGCCATATCTGTCTTTAACCTTCTTGGATTACACCTACATATGGAAGTTCCTGTGAGGAAAATTATTACATAATTGGTCTTTTTATAGGCAAAGAGTTACTAACTAAGATCATAAATATATACTTTTTTAAATCTCGGTTAATCATCTTATATATATCATTTTTAAACAGATAAACCTTTACATTTCAGTATTTAGTGACAGTCATGTGTACTGCATTTCCAGTGTAACTCACAGGTTTGCTGACTGGATGTGAAATTTCTGATGGATGTCTATCAGGCTCTCAATGGTAAATGACACGTCTACGATTTCTTTACTTTCTGTTACTATGCAGGATTCAGTTGAGATCTGACAAAAAATAAAGATATTAAATGTCAACAGTTAAGTAGATCAAAGTTGTGCAGACATTAATTCTCCATGTCTCAGTATTACAATCAAATAAAAACAGTTTCACTTACTTCAGTTCCATGTTCAGTAAGTTTAATGTCCATTGCACTGTTAAACAATAAATATCGTGTTTGATAAAATATCTTTTTAATGTTTATTTTATTATATTATTTTTTTATTACTAACATCATTTTACATGTAACATTTATTCAGGTTGACGATAATAGAAATTTATAAATCATACTCATGGAATCTTCTAGATGAACCACTTCAAAATTTACATCAATGTCTGTCTTATTTCTTTTGAATTACACCATCATCTGGAAGTTCCTGTGAAGAGCAAAAGTTTGCACAATAGGTCTTCTGCTGTCAGCTAAAGTGGTACAAACTGATGTTTAAAATATACAGCATTATCTTTCATTAAATTTTAGAATGATGACATTGTATTTAATGTTTTACTTAGAACAATAGCTACAATAGATTGTGACAGTCATGTGCAAGACTTTTCAATGTAACTCACAGGTTTGCTGATTGTCTGTGAAATCTCACATGGGACATCGATTACACTCTCAAGAAGTAATAGACACGTCTTGAATTTCATTCAGTTTCACAAACATTGAGGATTCACTCCAGTTCTTAAAGATTGAAAATGATTTTTATTATGACAAACTTATCAAAAGTTAATTTCTCAATGCCTTAAATCCCATTCCAATGAAAACAGTACACTTACTTCAACAAATCCAAAGTAGTTGATTGTAACATCTCCAGAAATATCAAGTGTAGAAACGTTCTACAGGAAAGCGGTGCTTGAATGTAAACTGTCGCAAACTGTTCACAAAGACCTGCAGGATCAAAGTAAATATGGTTATAATGTTATAGGGTTTTTTTTGTGTTCATGTCTGCTTGCTGATTTAGGAAATACCTCATAGCCCTTTGAGCTGATGATGAACATATTCAAGGCTGCTTCTTCAGAAAAGGCTGTGATAGAAGCATGTTCTCCTCCCCCAACTACCATTTCTAAAGCTGTTTAGCACGACTACATCACCAATTCGAGGGTTGATGTGGAAGCGATGTCATCCCTTCACTCTCACCCATCTTGAAATTTATTGTGAATCTAAAAAAAAAAATTAAAAAATATAAAAGAAATACTTTTAGCTCAAAATATGTTCTCCATGATGATTAGTTTTCAAATTCAGTGCAGCACAAAAAAGTCGTGATCATGACCACTGAATTCTTTCTTAAATATTATTCTCAGATGTAATTTTCCTTTCTGATTTGTTTAAAGTTAAGCAATTGATAGAACATGTAACATACTCTTTGGCATCTGCTGGAAGATCTCCTTGAAAGACTACAGCCATATCTGTCTTTAATCCTTCCTGGATTACACCTACATATGGAGTTCCTGTGAAGAAAGATAATTACAATAGGTATTCTTATAGGCAAAAAGTTAGATCTCCTATAGCAAAAAGTTTTTGGAAAAGAAAACACTTTTTAATTTCAGTATTTAGTGACAGTCATGTGTACTGCATTCCAGTGTAACTCACAGGTTTGCTGACTGGATGTGAAATTTCTGATGGGATGTCTATCAGGCTCTCAATGGTAAATGACACGTCTACAATTTCTTTACTTTTTTGTTACATGCAGGATTCACTCGAGATCTAACAAAAAAATGAAGATATTTAATATCAACAGTTAAGTAGATCAAAGTTGTGCAGAAATTAATTTCTCCATGTCTCAGTATTACAATCAAATAAAAACAGTTTCACTTACTTCAGTCCATGTTCAGTAAGTTAATGTCCATTGCACTGTTAAACAATAAATATCATGTTTTATTCATAAATGTCCATATATTATATATAATATATATATATATATATATAATATATATATAATTATATATATATATATATATATTAACTCACAGGTTTGCTGACTGGATGTGAAATTTCTGATGGGATGTCTATCAGGCTCTCAATGGTAAATGACACGTCTACAATTTCTTTACTTTTTGTTACAATGCAGGATTCACTCGAGATCTAACAAAAAAATAAAGATATTAATATCAACAGTTAAGTAGATCAAAGTTGTGCAGAAATTAATTTCTCCATGTCTCAGTATTACAATCAAATAAAAACAGTTTCACTTACTTCAGTTCCATGTTCAGTAAGTTTAATGTCCATTGCACTGTTAAACAATAAATATCAATAAAATGTCATATATCATTATATATATATATATATTATATTAAATATATATATATATATATATATATTTTTTTTTTTTTTTTTTTTTACTAACATCATGTTACATGTAACATTCATTAAATTTTTTCAGGTTGAAGTTAATAGAAATTTTTTAAATCATACTCAGTGGAATCTTCTAAATGAACCACTTCAAAATTTACGTCAACGTCTGTCTTTATTTCTTTTGAGATTACACCATCATCTGGAAGTTCCTGTAAAGAGCAAAAGTTGAAAAAGTGTGTGTAACAAGTCTTCTGCTTTTAAATAAGAAAAAAAAATTTATATAATTTAGTGGTGTAATATTAAAAATTAAATGATTTAAAGGCTACTAACTGGAATTGAAATCTCTGATGGGACGTCTGTTACACTTTCGGAAGTAATAGACACGTCTTGAATTTCATTCAGTTTCACAAACATTGAGGATTCACTCCAGTTCTTAAAGATAGAATGAATGATTTTATTATGACAACTTATCAAAGTTAATTTCTCAATGCCTCATTATTCCCACTGCTATGAAAACAGTAGTCACACTTACTTCAACAAATCCAAAGTAGTTGATTGTAACATCTCCAGAAATATCAAGAGTAGAAACGTCCTCTACAGGAAAGCGGTGCTTGAATGTAAACTGTCGCAAACCGTTCACAAAGACCTGCAGGATCAAAGTAAATTTTGGTGTTTGACCAACATAGAATTAGATTTTGTGTTCATGTCTGCTTGCTGATTAAGGAAACATACCTCATATCCCTCTGAGCTGATGATGATGAACATATTCAAGACTGCTTCTTTAGAAAAGCTGTGATAGAAGCATGTTCCTCTTCCTCCCAACTACCATTTCTAAAGCTGTTTAGCACGACTACATCACCAATTCGAGGGTTGATGTGGAAAGCGATGTCATCCCCTTCACTCTCACCCTTCTTAAAATTTATTGTGAACCTGAAAGGAAAAGCCAAGCAAACAAACAAAGATATGTGCTTTATGGTTCAATGATTTACAAATTCAGTGCAGCACAAAAATGTCATACTCATGACCACTGATTTTTTCCTGTATTTATTCCTCACAGATGTAATTTTTCTGTTTAATTTGTTTAAATTTAAGCAATTGATAGAAACATGTAACATACTCTTTGGCATCTGCTGAAAGATCTCCTTGAAAGCTACAGCCATATCTGTCTTTAACCCTTCTTGGATTACACCTACATATGGAAGTTCCTGTGAGGAAAAATTATACATAATTGGTCTTTTTATAGGCAAAGAGTTACTAACTAAGATCATAAATATATACTTTTTAAATCTCGGTTAATCATCTTATATCATATCATTTTTAAACAGATAAACCTTTACATTTCAGTATTTAGTGACAGTCATGTGTACTGCATTTCCAGTGTAACTCACAGGTTTGCTGACTGGATGTGAAATTTCTGATGGGATGTCTATCAGGCTCTCAATGGTAAATGACACGTCTACGATTTCTTTACTTTCTGTTACTATGCAGGATTCAGTTGAGATTGACAAAAAAATAAAGATATTAAATGTCAACAGTTAAGTAGATCAAAGTTGTGCAGACATTAATTTCTCCATGTCTCAGTATTACAATCAAATAAAAACAGTTTCACTTACTTCAGTTCCATGTTCAGTAAGTTTAATGTCCATTGCACTGTTAAACAATAAATATCGTGGTTTTGATAAAATATCTTTTTAATGTTTATTTTTTATTATTATTATTATTTTTTTTTTATACTAACATCATTTTACATGTAACATTTATTCAGGTTGACGATAATAGAAATTTATAAATCATACTCAGTGGAATCTTCTAGATGAACCACTTCAAAATTTACATCAATGTCTGTCTTTATTTCTTTTGAGATTACACCATCATCTGGAAGTTCCTGTGAAGAGCAAAAGTTTGCACAATAGGTCTTCTGCTGTCAGCTAAAGTGGTACAAACTGATGTTTAAAATATACAGCATTATCTTTCATTAACTTTTAGAATGATGACATTGTATTTTAATGTTTTACTGTAGAACAATAGCTACAATAGATTGTGACAGTCATGTGCAAGGACTTTTCAATGTAACTCACAGGTTTGCTGATTGTCTGTGAAATCTCACATGGGACATCGATTACACTCTCAGAAGTAATAGACACGTCTTGAATTTCATTCAGTTTCACAAACATTGAGGATTCACTCCAGTTCTTAAAGATTGAAAGAATGATTTTATTATGACAACTTATCAAAAGTTAATTTCTCAATGCCTTATTAATCCCATTCCAATGAAAACAGTAGTCACACTTACTTCAACAAATCCAAGTAGTTGATTGTAACATCTCCAGAAATATCAAGTGTAGAAACGTCCTCTACAGGAAAGCGGTGCTTGAATGTAAACTGTCGCAAACTGTTCACAAAGACCTGCAGGATCAAAGTAAATATTGGTTATAATGTTATAGGGTTTTTTTTGTGTTCATGTCTGCTTGCTGATTTAGGAACATACCTCATAGCCCTTTGAGCTGATGATGATGAACATATTCAAGGCTGCTTCTTCAGAAAAGGCTGTGATAGAAGCATGTTCCTCTTCCTCCCAACTACCATTTCTAAAGCTGTTTAGCACGACTACATCACCAATTCGAGGGTTTGATGTGGAAAGCGATGTCATCCCCTTCACTCTCACCCATCTTGAAATTTATTGTGAATCTAAAAAAAACAAATTAAAACAATATAAAGAGAAATACTTTTAGCTCAAAATATGTGCTCATGATGATTAGTTTTCAAATTCAGTGCAGCACAAAAAGTCGTGATCATGACCACTGAATTTCTTTCTTTAAATATTATTCTCAGATGTAATTTTCCTTTCTGATTTGTTTAAAGTTAAGCAATTGATAGAAACATGTAAACATACTCTTTGGCATCTGCTGGAAGATCTCCTTGAAAGACTACAGCCATATCTGTCTTTAATCCTTCCTGGATTACACCTACATATGGAAGTTCCTGTGAAGAAGATAATTACACAATAGGTATTCTTATAGGCAAAAGTTAGATCTCCTATAGCAAAAAGTTTTTGGAAAAGAAAACACTTTTAATTTCAGTATTTAGTGACAGTCATGTGTACTGCATTTCCAGTGTAACTCACAGGTTTGCTGACTGGATGTGAAATTTCTGATGGGATGTCTATCAGGCTCTCAATGGTAAATGAGACGTCTACAATTTCTTTACTTTTTGTTACAATGCAGGATTCACTCGAGATCTAACAAAAAATAAAGATATTTAATATCAACAGTTAAGTAGATCAAAGTTGTGCAGAAATTAATTTCTCCATGTCTCAGTATTACAATCAAATAAAAACAGTTTCACTTACTTCAGTTCCATGTTCAGTAAGTTTAATGTCCATTGCACTGTTAAACAATAAATATCATGTTTTATCATAAAATGTCATATATATATATATATATATATATATATATATATATATATTATATATATATATATATATATATATATTTTTTTTTTTTTTTTTTTTTTTTTTTTTTATTTTTTTTTTTTTACTAACATCATGTTACATGTAACATTCATTAAATTTTTTCAGGTTGAAGTTAATAGAAATTTTTTAAATCATACTCAGTGGAATCTTCTAAATGAACCACTTCAAAATTTACGTCAACGTCTGTCTTTATTTCTTTTGAGATTACACCATCATCTGGAAGTTCCTGTAAAGAGCAAAAGTTGAAAAAGTGTGTGTAACAAGTCTTCTGCTTTTAAATAAGAACAAAAAAATTTATATAATTTAGTGGTGTAATATTAAAAATTAAATGATTTAAAGGCTACTAACTGGAATTGAAATCTCTGATGGGACGTCTGTTACACTTTCGGAAGTAATAGACACGTCTTGAATTTCATTCAGTTTCACAAACATTGAGGATTCACTCCAGTTCTTAAAGATAGAATGAATGATTTTTATTATGACAAACTTATCAAAAGTTAATTTCTCAATGCCTCATTATTCCACTGCTATGAAAACAGTAGTCACACTTACTTCAACAAATCCAAAGTAGTTGATTGTAACATCTCCAGAAATATCAAGAGTAGAAACGTCCTCTACAGGAAAGCGGTGCTTGAATGTAAACTGTCGCAAACCGTTCACAAAGACCTGCAGGATCAAAGTAAATTTTGGTGTTTGACCAACATAAGAATTAGATTTTTGTGTTCATGTCTGCTTGCTGATTAAGGAAACATACCTCATATCCTCTGAGCTGATGATGATGAACATATTCAAGACTGCTTCTTTAGAAAAAGCTGTGATAGAAGCATGTTCCTCTTCCTCCCAACTACCATTTCTAAAGCTGTTTAGCACGACTACATCACCAATTCGAGGGTTGATGTGGAAAGCGATGTCATCCCCTTCACTCTCACCCATCTTAAAATTTATTGTGAACCTGAAAGGAAAAGCCAAGCAAACAAACAAAGATATGTGCTTTATGGTTCAATGATTTACAAATTCAGTGCAGCACAAAAATGTCATACTCATGACCACTGATTTTTTCCTGTATTTATTCCTCACAGATGTAATTTTTCTGTTTAATTTGTTTAAATTTAAGCAATTGATAGAAACATGTAAACATACTCTTTGGCATCTGCTGGAAGATCTCCTTGAAAGACTACAGCCATATCTGTCTTTAACCCTTCTTGGATTACACCTACATATGGAAGTTCCTGTGAGGAAAATTATTACATAATTGGTCTTTTTATAGGCAAAGAGTTACTAACTAAGATCATAATATATACTTTTTAAATCTCGGTTAATCATCTTATATCATATCATTTTTAAACAGATAAACCTTTACATTTCAGTATTTAGTGACAGTCATGTGTACTGCATTTCCAGTGTAACTCACAGGTTTGCTGACTGGATGTGAAATTTCTGATGGGATGTCTATCAGGCTCTCAATGGTAAATGACACGTCTACGATTTCTTTACTTTCTGTTACTATGCAGGATTCAGTTGAGATCTGACAAAAAAATAAAGATATTAAATGTCAACAGTTAAGTAGATCAAAGTTGTGCAGACATTAATTTCTCCATGTCTCAGTATTACAATCAAATAAAAACAGTTTCACTTACTTCAGTTCCATGTTCAGTAAGTTTAATGTCCATTGCACTGTTAAACAATAAATATCGTGGTTTTGATAAAATATCTTTTTAATGTTTATTTTTTATTATTATTATTATTTTTTTTATATACTAACATCATTTTACATGTAACATTTATTCAGGTTGACGATAATAGAAATTTATAAATCATACTCAGTGGAATCTTCTAGATGAACCACTTCAAAATTTACATCAATGTCTGTCTTTATTTCTTTTGAGATTACACCATCATCTGGAAGTTCCTGTGAAGAGCAAAAGTTTGCACAATAGGTCTTCTGCTGTCAGCTAAAGTGGTACAAACTGATGTTTAAAATATACAGCATTATCTTTCATTAAATTTTAGAATGATGACATTGTATTTTAATGTTTTACTGTAGAACAATAGCTACAATAGATTGTGACAGTCATGTGCAAGGACTTTTCAATGTAACTCACAGGTTTGCTGATTGTCTGTGAAATCTCACATGGGACATCGATTACACTCTCAGAAGTAATAGACACGTCTTGAATTTCATTCAGTTTCACAAACATTGAGGATTCACTCCAGTTCTTAAGATTGAAAGAATGATTTTTATTATGACAAACTTATCAAAAGTTAATTTCTCAATGCCTTATTAATCCCATTCCAATGAAAACAGTAGTCACACTTACTTCAACAAATCCAAAGTAGTTGATTGTAACATCTCCAGAAATATCAAGTGTAGAAACGTCCTCTACAGGAAAGCGGTGCTTGAATGTAAACTGTCGCAAACTGTTCACAAAGACCTGCAGGATCAAAGTAAATATTGGTTATAATGTTATAGGGTTTTTTTTGTGTTCATGTCTGCTTGCTGATTTAGGAAACATACCTCATAGCCCTTTGAGCTGATGATGATGAACATATTCAAGGCTGCTTCTTCAGAAAAGGCTGTGATAGAAGCATGTTCCTCTTCCTCCCAACTACCATTTCTAAAGCTGTTTAGCACGACTACATCACCAATTCGAGGGTTGATGTGGAAAGCGATGTCATCCCCTTCACTCTCACCCATCTTGAAATTTATTGTGAATCTAAAAAAAAAAAATTAAAACAATATAAAAGAGAAAATACTTTTAGCTCAAAATATGTTCTCCATGATGATTAGTTTTCAAATTCAGTGCAGCACAAAAAAGTCGTGATCATGACCACTGAATTTCTTTCTTTAAATATTATTCTCAGATGTAATTTTCCTTTCTGATTTGTTTAAAGTTAAGCAATTGATAGAAACATGTAAACATACTCTTTGGCATCTGCTGGAAGATCTCCTTGAAAGACTACAGCCATATCTGTCTTTAATCCTTCCTGGATTACACCTACATATGGAAGTTCCTGTGAAGAAAGATAATTACACAATAGGTATTCTTATAGGCAAAAAGTTAGATCTCCTATAGCAAAAAGTTTTTGGAAAAGAAAACACTTTTAATTTCAGTATTTAGTGACAGTCATGTGTACTGCATTTCCAGTGTAACTCACAGGTTTGCTGACTGGATGTGAAATTTCTGATGGGATGTCTATCAGGCTCTCAATGGTAAATGACACGTCTACAATTTCTTTACTTTTTGTTACAATGCAGGATTCACTCGAGATCTAACAAAAAAATGAAGATATTTAATATCAACAGTTAAGTAGATCAAAGTTGTGCAGAAATTAATTTCTCCATGTCTCAGTATTACAATCAAATAAAAACAGTTTCACTTACTTCAGTTCCATGTTCAGTAAGTTTAATGTCCATTGCACTGTTAAACAATAAATATCATGTTTTATCATAAAATGTCATATATATATATATATATATATATATATATATATATATATATATATATATATATATATATATATATATATATATATTTTTTTTTTTTTTTTTTTTTTTTTTTTTTTTTTATTTTTTTTTTTTTTACTAACATCATGTTACATGTAACATTCATTAAATTTTTTCAGGTTGAAGTTAATAGAAATTTTTTAAATCATACTCAGTGGAATCTTCTAAATGAACCACTTCAAAATTTACGTCAACGTCTGTCTTTATTTCTTTTGAGATTACACCATCATCTGGAAGTTCCTGTAAAGAGCAAAAGTTGAAAAAGTGTGTGTAACAAGTCTTCTGCTTTTAAATAAGAACAAAAAAATTTATATAATTTAGTGGTGTAATATTAAAAATTAAATGATTTAAAGGCTACTAACTGGAATTGAAATCTCTGATGGGACGTCTGTTACACTTTCGGAAGTAATAGACACGTCTTGAATTTCATTCAGTTTCACAAACATTGAGGATTCACTCCAGTTCTTAAAGATAGAATGAATGATTTTTATTATGACAAACTTATCAAAAGTTAATTTCTCAATGCCTCATTATTCCCACTGCTATGAAAACAGTAGTCACACTTACTTCAACAAATCCAAAGTAGTTGATTGTAACATCTCCAGAAATATCAAGAGTAGAAACGTCCTCTACAGGAAAGCGGTGCTTGAATGTAAACTGTCGCAAACCGTTCACAAAGACCTGCAGGATCAAAGTAAATTTTGGTGTTTGACCAACATAAGAATTAGATTTTTGTGTTCATGTCTGCTTGCTGATTAAGGAAACATACCTCATATCCCTCTGAGCTGATGATGATGAACATATTCAAGACTGCTTCTTTAGAAAAAGCTGTGATAGAAGCATGTTGCTCTTCCTCCCAACTACCATTTCTAAAGCTGTTTAGCACGACTACATCACCAATTCGAGGGTTGATGTGGAAAGCGATGTCATCCCCTTCACTCTCACCCTTCTTAAAATTTATTGTGAACCTGAAAGGAAAAGCCAAGCAAACAAACAAAGATATGTGCTTTATGGTTCAATGATTTACAAATTCAGTGCAGCACAAAAATGTCATACTCATGACCACTGATTTTTTCCTGTATTTATTCCTCACAGATGTAATTTTTCTGTTTAATTTGTTTAAATTTAAGCAATTGATAGAAACATGTAAACATACTCTTTGGCATCTGCTGGAAGATCTCCTTGAAAGACTACAGCCATATCTGTCTTTAACCCTTCTTGGATTACACCTACATATGGAAGTTCCTGTGAGGAAAAATTATTACATAATTGGTCTTTTTATAGGCAAAGAGTTACTAACTAAGATCATAAATATATACTTTTTAAATCTCGGTTAATCATCTTATATCATATCATTTTTAAACAGATAAACCTTTACATTTCAGTATTTAGTGACAGTCATGTGTACTGCATTTCCAGTGTAACTCACAGGTTTGCTGACTGGATGTGAAATTTCTGATGGGATGTCTATCAGGCTCTCAATGGTAAATGACACGTCTACGATTTCTTTACTTTCTGTTACTATGCAGGATTCAGTTGAGATCTGACAAAAAAATAAAGATATTAAATGTCAACAGTTAAGTAGATCAAAGTTGTGCAGACATTAATTTCTCCATGTCTCAGTATTACAATCAAATAAAAACAGTTTCACTTACTTCAGTTCCATGTTCAGTAAGTTTAATGTCCATTGCACTGTTAAACAATAAATATCGTGGTTTTGATAAAATATCTTTTTAATGTTTATTTTTTATTATTATTATTTTTTTTTTTATATTCTAACATCATTTTACATGTAACATTTATTCAGGTTGACGATAATAGAAATTTATAAATCATACTCAGTGGAATCTTCTAGATGAACCACTTCAAAATTTACATCAATGTCTGTCTTTATTTCTTTTGAGATTACACCATCATCTGGAAGTTCCTGTGAAGAGCAAAAGTTTGCACAATAGGTCTTCTGCTGTCAGCTAAAGTGGTACAAACTGATGTTTAAAATATACAGCATTATCTTTCATTAAATTTTAGAATGATGACATTGTATTTTAATGTTTTACTGTAGAACAATAGCTACAATAGATTGTGACAGTCATGTGCAAGGACTTTTCAATGTAACTCACAGGTTTGCTGATTGTCTGTGAAATCTCACATGGGACATCGATTACACTCTCAGAAGTAATAGACACGTCTTGAATTTCATTCAGTTTCACAAACATTGAGGATTCACTCCAGTTCTTAAAGATTGAAAGAATGATTTTTATTATGACAAACTTATCAAAAGTTAATTTCTCAATGCCTTATTAATCCCATTCCAATGAAAACAGTAGTCACACTTACTTCAACAAATCCAAAGTAGTTGATTGTAACATCTCCAGAAATATCAAGTGTAGAAACGTCCTCTACAGGAAAGCGGTGCTTGAATGTAAACTGTCGCAAACTGTTCACAAAGACCTGCAGGATCAAAGTAAATATTGGTTATAATGTTATAGGGTTTTTTTTGTGTTCATGTCTGCTTGCTGATTTAGGAAACATACCTCATAGCCCTTTGAGCTGATGATGATGAACATATTCAAGGCTGCTTCTTCAGAAAAGGCTGTGATAGAAGCATGTTCCTCTTCCTCCCAACTACCATTTCTAAAGCTGTTTAGCACGACTACATCACCAATTCGAGGGTTGATGTGGAAAGCGATGTCATCTCCTTCACTCTCACCCATCTTGAAATTTATTGTGAATCTAAAAAAAAAAAATTAAAACAATATAAAAGAGAAAATACTTTTAGCTCAAAATATGTTCTCCATGATGATTAGTTTTCAAATTCAGTGCAGCACAAAAAAGTCGTGATCATGACCACTGAATTTCTTTCTTTAAATATTATTCTCAGATGTAATTTTCCTTTCTGATTTGTTTAAAGTTAAGCAATTGATAGAAACATGTAAACATACTCTTTGGCATCTGCTGGAAGATCTCCTTGAAAGACTACAGCCATATCTGTCTTTAATCCTTCCTGGATTACACCTACATATGGAAGTTCCTGTGAAGAAAGATAATTACACAATAGGTATTCTTATAGGCAAAAAGTTAGATCTCCTATAGCAAAAAGTTTTTGGAAAAGAAAACACTTTTAATTTCAGTATTTAGTGACAGTCATGTGTACCGCATTTCCAGTGTAACTCACAGGTTTGCTGACTGGATGTGAAATTTCTGATGGGATGTCTATCAGGCTCTCAATGGTAAATGAGACGTCTACAATTTCTTTACTTTTTGTTACAATGCAGGATTCACTCGAGATCTAACAAAAAAATGAAGATATTTAATATCAACAGTTAAGTAGATCAAAGTTGTGCAGAAATTAATTTCTCCATGTCTCAGTATTACAATCAAATAAAAACAGTTTCACTTACTTCAGTTCCATGTTCAGTAAGTTTAATGTCCATTGCACTGTTAAACAATAAATATCATGTTTTATCATAAAATGTCATATATATATATATATATATATATATATATATATATATATATATATATATATATATATATATATATATATATATTTTTTTTTTTTTTTTTTTTTTTTTTAATTTTTTTTTTTTTTTTTTACTAACATCATGTTACATGTAACATTCATTAAATTTTTTCAGGTTGAAGTTAATAGAAATTTTTTAAATCATACTCAGTGGAATCTTCTAAATGAACCACTTCAAAATTTACGTCAACGTCTGTCTTTATTTCTTTTGAGATTACACCATCATCTGGAAGTTCCTGTAAAGAGCAAAAGTTGAAAAAGTGTGTGTAACAAGTCTTCTGCTTTTAAATAAGAACAAAAAAATTTATATAATTTAGTGGTGTAATATTAAAAATTAAATGATTTAAAGGCTACTAACTGGAATTGAAATCTCTGATGGGACGTCTGTTACACTTTCGGAAGTAATAGACACGTCTTGAATTTCATTCAGTTTCACGAACATTGAGGATTCACTCCAGTTCTTAAAGATAGAATGAATGATTTTTATTATGACAAACTTATCAAAAGTTAATTTCTCAATGCCTCATTATTCCCACTGCTATGAAAACAGTAGTCACACTTACTTCAACAAATCCAAAGTAGTTGATTGTAACATCTCCAGAAATATCAAGTGTAGAAACGTCCTCTACAGGAAAGCGGTGCTTGAATGTAAACTGTCGCAAACCGTTCACAAAGACCTGCAGGATCAAAGTAAATTTTGGTGTTTGACCAACATAAGAATTAGATTTTTGTGTTCATGTCTGCTTGCTGATTTAGGAAACATACCTCATATCCCTCTGAGCTGATGATGATGAACATATTCAAGACTGCTTCTTTAGAAAAAGCTGTGATAGAAGCATGTTCCTCTTCCTCCCAACTACCATTTCTAAAGCTGTTTAGCACGACTACATCACCAATTCGAGGGTTGATGTGGAAAGCGATGTCATCCCCTTCACTCTCACCCTTCTTAAAATTTATTGTGAACCTGAAAGGAAAAGCCAAGCAAACAAACAAAGATATGTGCTTTATGGTTCAATGATTTACAAATTCAGTGCAGCACAAAAATGTCATACTCATGACCACTGATTTTTTCCTGTATTTATTCCTCACAGATGTAATTTTTCTGTTTAATTTGTTTAAATTTAAGCAATTGATAGAAACATGTAAACATACTCTTTGGCATCTGCTGAAAGATCTCCTTGAAAGACTACAGCCATATCTGTCTTTAACCCTTCTTGGATTACACCTACATATGGAAGTTCCTGTGAGGAAAAATTATTACATAATTGGTCTTTTTATAGGCAAAGAGTTACTAACTAAGATCATAAATATATACTTTTTAAATCTCGGTTAATCATCTTATAGCATATCATTTTTAAACAGATAAACCTTTACATTTCAGTATTTAGTGACAGTCATGTGTACTGCATTTCCAGTGTAACTCACAGGTTTGCTGACTGGATGTGAAATTTCTGATGGGATGTCTATCAGGCTCTCAATGGTAAATGACACGTCTACGATTTCTTTACTTTCTGTTACTATGGAGGATTCACTCGAAATCTGACAAAGAAATAAAAAATATTAAATGTCAACAGTTAAGTAGATCAAAGTTGTGCAGAAATAAATCTCTTCATGTCTCAGTATTACAATCAAATAAAAACAGTTTCACTTACTTCAGTTCCATGTTCAGTAAGTTTGATGTCCATTGCACTGTTAAACAACAAATATCATGTTTGTGATAAAATGTCATTTATATATATATATTTTATTATAATTTTTTTTTATACTAACATCATGTTATATGTAACATTCATGAGGTATTTTTCAGGTTGAAGTTAATAGAAATTTTTTAAATCATACTCAGTGGAATCGTCTAGATGAACCACTTCAAAATTTACATCAGTGTCTGTCTTTATTTCTTTTGAGATTACACCATCATCTGGAAGTTCCTGTGAAGAGCAAAAGTTGAACAAATGTGTACAACAGGTCTTCTGCTTTTAAATAAAAACAAAAAATATTTATATAATTTACTGGTGTAAAATTAAAAACTAAATGATTTAAAGGCTACTTACTGGAATTAAAATCTCTGATGGGACGTCTGTTACACTTTTGGAAGTAATAGACACGTCTTGAATTTCATTCAGTTTAACGAACATTGAGGATTCACTCCAGTTCTTAAAGATAGAATGAATGATTTTTATTATCAAACGTTAATTTCTCAATGCCTCATTAATTTCACTGCTAAGAAAACAGTAGTTACACTTACTTCAACAAATCCAAAGTAGTTGATTGTAACATCTCCAGAAATATCAAGAGTAGAAACGTCCTCTACAGGAAAGCGGTGCTTGAATGTAAACTGTCGCAAACCGTTCACAAAGACCTGCAGGATTAAAGCATTTTTTGGTGTTTGACCAACATAGGAATTAGATTTTTGTGTTCATGTCTGCTTGCTGATTAAGGAAACATACCTCATATCCCTCTGAGCTGATGATGATGAACATATTCAAGACTGCTTCTTTAGAAAAAGCTGTGATAGAAGCATGTTGCTCTTCCTCCCAACTACCATTTCTAAAGCTGTTTAGCACGACTACATCACCAATTCGAGGGTTGATGTGGAAAGCGATGTCATCCCCTTCACTCTCACCCTTCTTAAAATTTATTGTGAACCTGAAAGGAAAAGCCAAGCAAACAAACAAAGATATGTGCTTTATGGTTCAATGATTTACAAATTCAGTGCAGCACAAAAATGTCATACTCATGACCACTGATTTTTTCCTGTATTTATTCCTCACAGATGTAATTTTTCTGTTTAATTTGTTTAAATTTAAGCAATTGATAGAAACATGTAAACATACTCTTTGGCATCTGCTGAAAGATCTCCTTGAAAGACTACAGCCATATCTGTCTTTAACCCTTCTTGGATTACACCTACATATGGAAGTTCCTGTGAGGAAAAATTATTACATAATTGGTCTTTTTATAGGCAAAGAGTTACTAACTAAGATCATAAATATATACTTTTTAAATCTCGGTTAATCATCTTATAGCATATCATTTTTAAACAGATAAACCTTTACATTTCAGTATTTAGTGACAGTCATGTGTACTGCATTTCCAGTGTAACTCACAGGTTTGCTGACTGGATGTGAAATTTCTGATGGGATGTCTATCAGGCTCTCAATGGTAAATGACACGTCTACGATTTCTTTACTTTCTGTTACTATGCAGGATTCAGTTGAGATCTGACAAAAAAATAAAGATTTTAAATGTCAACAGTTAAGTAGATCAAAGTTGTGCAGAAATTAATTTCTCCATGTCTCAGTATTACAATCAAATAAAAACAGTTTCACTTACTTCAGTTCCATGTTCAGTAAGTTTAATGTCCATTGCACTGTTAAACAAAAGATTTCATGTTTGTAATAAAATATATTCTTTACGTTGTTTTTTTTTATACTAACATCATGTTATATGTAACATTCATGAGATTTTTTTCAGGTTAAAGTTATTAGAAATTTTTAAATCATACTCAGTGGAATCTTCTAGATGAACCACTTCAAAATTTACATCAATGTCTGTTTTTATTTCTTTTGAGATTACACCATCATCTGGAAGTTCCTGTGAAGAACAAAAGTTTGCACAATAAATCTTCTGCTGTCAGCTAAAGTGGTACAAACTGATATTTAAAATATACAGCATTATTTTTCATTAACTTTTAGAGGTATGACATTGTATTCCAAATGTTTTACAATAGAACAATTGCTACAATAGATTGTGACAGTCATGCATAAGGAATTTCTAATGTAACTCACAGGTTTGCTGATTGGCTGTGAAATCTCACATGGGACATCGATTACACTCTCAGAAGTAATAGACACGTCTTGAATTTCATTTAGTTTCACAAACATTGGGGATTCACTCCAGTTCTTAAAGATTGAAAGAATGATTTTTAAATCATTAAACCTAATAAATGATGATAATTAAAATGTCATGAGCTTTGATATGTGGTTGTCATTTTATGATGTGTTGGGATTTTTAAGCTTTTTCTACTAATTTCCCACCTAGTTTGCAAACAATCAAGACTTAAGAAGAAAAAGCTTTCTAGGTTGAGATTGCTGACTATAAAACTGTTCAATTCCTTGGTTCTAGCGTTTTATTTACTAAGGGCCATAAATTAGATGCTCCTCAGAAATTGTGTTATGTAGTATACTGAGTGTTCTAACAGTCAGGTGATTGTGCTTAATGATCTACTATTGAAAAGCCTTTAACACAACTTGGACACCACTTCTAATTAAATTAGCTAGCAACCTGAGTGGAATGATCTACAGATCAGGAGACTTATGAATGAGAAATAATCGTAATAGCAAACAATTGTAAATAAGGACCAAAGAGTATTTTTTTTCCCCATGTGTCCTATATGAGGCAGACGTTTTATGCTATTTAGAAATTATTTTGTATAAAACACATTTGTAAAAGAAAAAAGTTTTACTCACTTCAATCAAACCAAAATAGTTAATGGTAACATCTCCACGAATACCAAATGTAGAAACTTTCTTCACAGGAATTCGATGTTTGAATGTACAATGTTGCAAGTTGTTGACATATACCTGTAAGAGCAGGGTGAAATTTGTGATGTACGAGTTAAGATTGTAAATGTTTTATTTTCTGCTTGGAATTTAAGTATCATACCTCGTAGCCAAACGAGGTGATAACAACAACCAAATCAAAGGATGCTCCTTTAGTGAAGGGATTGTCAGTTGCAATTTCCTCAGTCTCCCAGCTGCCATTTATGAAGCTGTTTAGGGCCAAAGATTTACCAATTCGGGAACTGATGTGAAAAGCAATGTCATCATTACCAGAATCTCCTGTCAGAAGATTTATCTCAAAGCTGCGAATAGAATTAGAAATGGTCATAGAAATATTTGGGGAAAAAAACACTGTACAAACACAAACCATCAATAAGGCATTCAATAGCAAAATATATTTTTTTTACAATACCTTTCGCCATGTTTGGAAACAGCCCCATGGAACAGAACAGCCATATCTGATTTTATATCTTCTTTAATGGTACCCATATAAGGCAGTGCCTAAGGAGAGCAATATAATGGTGTGTTTTTGTGCAGATGGCCTTACTATTTAAATGGTTCTTGCAATTTTACTCACTGGCTGAATGACTGGATGTGAAACCTCTGACAGAATGGACAGCTGTTTTGACAACAAGCTCCTACGTTCTGTGACTTTTGATTGGTCCATACATAAAGGTGATCTACTCCAGTTCTGATTAAAATGAGCATATAATACATGATCATCAGTGAAACAGTTTCCTTGGAAATGATTTAATCCAACAGAATAAAAAGAATAATATCAACGAAGACTTACGTCAATGAAACCATAAATGGCAATCGAAATATCTCCAAAAATGGCAAGGGTAGTAACGTTCTCTAAAGGAACGCGGTGCTTAAATGTACAAAGATGCACACCATTCACATGGACCTGCAAAAGCATAGTAAATTTGTTTTCATTTATTTATATGATTTGTATTTTTAATATTCATCTACATATTAGTTTAAGAAACACACCTCATAGTCCTCAGAATTGATGGTGACAAACATGTTGAAAGCTGCTCCTTTGGTGAAGGGTTTATCAGGTACAGTTTCCTTCTTTTCCCAGCTGCCATTTCTAAAGCTATTCAGGTGGACATTTTGACCAATGCGAGGGCTAAAGTGGAAAGCGATGTCATCGCTATCAGACTGCCCAGTTTGGAAATTTATTGAAAACCTACAAAGGGACAGAGGAACATAGGAAAGATTTAATGTATTTATATTATCTGTGGTTGATACACATATATATGGGGTGAAACAGTGCACAAAATTCGAAATTTCAGTACGTACCTTCGGTTTTTAAGTCTTTTTTCTTCATGTTTAATAATAATAATTGTTTAAAAAATGCACTTAAGGTGCAAGGCGGAGAGAGTGAGAGAGAGAGAGAGAGAGAGAGAGAGAGAGAGAGTGAGAGAGAGAGAGAGAGAGAGAGAGAGAGAGAGAGAGAGAGAGAGTATACCTTTTGGCATGTGCAGGAAGAGTGCCTTGAAAGAATACAGCCATATCTGGTTTTATGCCCCCTTTAATTGTACCCACATAGGGAAGTGTCTATGAAGCAGAACAATATGACTGATCAGTTTTCATGTTGAAAAGAAAAAATATCCATAGAAAGCTGCCATGTGCTTTACAACTCACAGGAAGGATGACTGGATGTGAAACCTCTGATAGGATGGGTAGCATGCTCGAAAATGAGATGTCCATGCCTGTGATTCTTAAAAGGTCCATAAAGGTAAAGGATTTGCTCCAGTTCTAATAAAACAATCAAAATATTAAAATAAATCTTTAACAAACAGATTAACAAGAAATTATTTTTTTAAATATTAACAAGAAATGCTGTTACTTACATTAATGAAACCATAAATGGGGATTGTAACATCTCCATAAATGCTAATTGTTGAAACATTCTCTAGAGGAATGCGATGTCTAAACATACACTGCTGCAAGCCATTCACATACACCTGGAATTCACAGTACAATCATTACAATTATTGTTAAGATTTTATATATTGTCTTCTTCTTCTACTTATTATTATTATTATTAGTAGTAGTAGTAGTAGAGGTAGTAATAATACAATTATTATTCTTATTTATATAATTAGACAATTTCAAAGCAAAATTGTGCAAATTATGTAAAAAAAAGAACCCACAAACCTCATAACCTTCTAAAGTAATGAAAACAAACATATAGAAAGCTGCTCCTTTGGTAAAGATTTCATCCGGGACACATTCCTCCTTCTCCCAAAGCCCATTTCTGAAGCTGTTCAGGTGGACATTTTGCCCAATGTGAGGGTTGAAGTGAAAAGCGATGTCATCACTATCAGTCTTTAAATTTATCTCAAACCTGTGAAAAAGAAATAATACAAACATGTATACTTTTTATACTTAAATGTAACTGGTATTTGGGCTTTCTTTAACAGTAACGTGATAACATACTCTTTTGGATGTGCAGGAAGAACTCCTTGGAAAAATATCGCCATCTCAGGTTTTAGCTTGTCCCTGATTTCACCCACATGTGGAAGTACCTACGGAGAGCACATACAACATGGACATTCTAGGTTTTACCCAAAATCCAAAAATCATTAAACATGAACGTGATTAAAGATGTAAGTGAACAAATATGTAAGTGAATGTAAAGACTAATGCTAATCTAAATGCCATAAAAGAGAAAATATGTAGGGACTTTTCTCAATACTATATGTCATCCAAATATTACTGTATTTAAGCTACATATCAAAATCTTTGACTACACAATGACAGATAACATTTTCAAGGAATTTGCTGAAATGTACTGAATATTGTTCTTTCTACTAAAGTATGTAGTATTATTATTAGCACTAATACATGTATAGTTAATAAAACATATATTCTGTTATTTAACTAAAATAAATACAAAAAAGTCACTGAGCTAAAGGCCATTAGTGCACACAACACACATTATTGGTGCAGACCACACCCTTAACAAAATGACATAATGAGTGACTGTGGGATCCTGGAGATCTCAAACCTAGTGAGCAGGAGTGATTGAATAGTAACAAGGTGCCAGAAAGGTGTTTTGTGCAGAAAATGTCACTGTAAGTGTAGAAAGGGAGAGAGAGATGGGAATGTTCAGCACGTAACTTAGAAGTATGTAGAGTTGTAGGCATGGACTTTCCCCAAAATTTCAGCTGTTTCAAAAATCTATTTTTTAAGAAAATAGAAGTTTTTTGCTTGAATAAACTGCCTGTCAAAAGTTTGGAAACGCCTAGATAAAAGTTTAGAAACTTGGTAAAAGGCAAAAACATTCAAGAATTGGATATTGAATGAATGGAAGAATGGTCTGTGGACAGAAACGTCCAAAATGGACATTATGTACGATGGAGAACAGGAGAAGATGTTAGCAGACGTGCCTCACACTTACAGACAAAGATGGAGGTGAAAGTGCAATGGTTTTGGATTGTTTTAAAGCAGGGAAGTTAGAGACTTATTCTGGATAAAAGAAATCCTGAACCAGCATGGCTATCATTCAATATCTCAAAAACATGCAATTCCGTCTGGACTGCGGCTAATCGAAACCAACTTTACCAGGCAAAAAGACAATGACAATGTATCCGTCTGTAAGCCCTATTTAGAGAGCAAACAGTCAGCTGGAATGTTATCTATCACAGAATGGCCTGCCCAGTCACTAAATCTTATTGCATCTTGCATATTTTAACTGCTCTGAGATGAACCAAGGTCTTACAGATGAGATGATGAGATGATTACAAGGTCAGAAAAAAATTTCCAACCAGCAAAGAAAACTTTCTTCAAGTTTTACAAGAGACACGGCAATGTATTTTTACTGAATGTTTAAAGAAACAAACTGCTTGGATGTGTTATTAAGCTGTTAAACATTTGTTCATTTCTACATTTGTTTGGTAAAAGTAATTCTTCATACCATTAAATTACCTAGATTGTTACATATAAGCAAAATGAAACAAAAATGATAAAATTCTAGGTGTTTCCAAAATTTTGACAGGCACTGTAACATCTTTGTATGTACTGTATGTATGTAAGATTGTATATTAAACACCTTATGACATCATTTGTCTTATGTAACTTATGTGCTATGGGCAAATTTATAAAGATTCATGTCCATTATGTGCTGTTTTACTCACAGGCTGAATGACTTGATGAAACACCTCTGAAGGGATTGGTAACATGTTCGACAATGAGCTCACTGTGCTTGTAATTGCTTGCTCTGTAAAGAAAGATCTTCTCCAGTTCTAACAGCAAAATAAAAATATTATAAACATCCTCAGTACATCAGCTTGACCCTAAAATCCACATCCAGAGCCACATTAAAAGATAAATATATAAAGAAGTAGCAATTTTTTTATACTCACTTCGCATAAACCAAAAAACTCAATGTTAACATCTCCACAAATGGCGAGTGTAGTAACTTTCTCTAAAGGAATGCGATGCTGGAACGTGGACTGTTTTAAGTCATTCACATAAACCTGGAAAGGAAAACTCTATGAGTTTATGCAATATGTATAACAAATATTAGAGAATTTAGTCATTGACCACACCTCATAACCATCTGCCTTAATGGCAATGAACATATTAAAGGCTGCTCCTCTGGTGAAGGACTCATCAGGGACACTTTCCTTCACCTCCCAGTTTCCATTTTGGAAGCTGTTCAAATATACATATTCACCGATCAGGGGATTGAAGTGAAATGCGATGTCATCAAATTTATTCTGGCCTGTTTGGAAATTGATTGAAAACCTGTTGGAAAAAAAAAAAACAGAAAAAAAGTCAATCAAAAATAACACCTAAAATTAACATTAAAACATGTATTATTTGTGGTATGTAAAAGAGAAATAAAAATCATACTGTTTGCCATTATCAGGAACAGCCCCTTGAACATAAAGAGCCATTCCTGGTTTTAATCCCTCAGATATAATTGGCCCAACATAAGGAATAATCTGTAGCACAAAAATACATTATTTGTTTACGATAACATAATGCAATCGATTTCACATACAGTACATATACTTTAGAATAGTCTAATAGAAACAAAAGCACATTTATAATCATTGTAAGATGGACACAAAAAAAGGTTGAAACACTAATATGACATCCACATTCATTCAAACATTGCAAATTCACCAAAATAAACTTACTGGATTGGAGATTTGCTGGTGTCCAGAGTGGAAGCAGGTGTTGGAACAGAACCAGCTGCTTGGAGAAACAACAGATCTCATAAAACTCATGATTGCAAAAATGCAGTATACACAAATGTGCTCCAATGTGTAGGTAAGGTTTTGTAATGTACACTGTATAATATAGTGGAAGCTTTATAGTGATGGGGTGGGACTGCTCTTGTCCTCAAGGAATTTTCCAACCGTTAGAGAATAGTTTTGCCCTCTGGCACTAAACTGACAAAACAGAATTAAGAAATTGGTATATATTTCACACAAACTTGAAAAAAAAAATCATGTTATGCAATATGTATGGAAATACAGTTCTTAGAAGTATACAAGCTCATACTGGACAACCATCAGTGTTGGCACCCAAGCAGCACTCTTTAGCCATGTAAGCAATTTTATTTGTAGAAGATTCGGGATCATGAGAAAGTTGGTCACTCACATAGATAAAAAAAAACTTGGAGTAGGTCAGTGCTAATTTGTCAAGAATTACTTCGTCTGCTGTGTAGACTTAAATTGAACCTGATCCCACAGCTTTCCATCCAAACCACAAAAAAAAAAGTATTATAGTGTAGAATCATTTGAACTATGGAAGCACATCTACCATATCTTTGTGTTTTAAAAAAAAATCACAAGAATTAGGGTTAGCCTATTTAAACTTAAACAAAAAGTGATTATTTAATTGTTGTGTTTACTGTTGAATTTCATTTATGATAATGCAGATCACCTTTGTATGAGTAGGTATTGTATGTGTAATTAATAATATGTCTGCTTGCAGCTGTTCTTTTCATCGTTACCTTAAGAAAATGGTTATTTATTCATCAAAAATATATTTTATATTAGCTGCCTGCTGCACATTCTGTAAGAGTTTAATGAGATGATGCCCTTTATCACTTTGCTCATGGATGACCAACATATTTATTCATTTTACTATAATGTGTAAACTGTGTAACTCCTTAAGAAACTGTAATATCCAAAACCCCAGTGAAATGTTTTATTTAAAATGAATTAATATAAAGCTTTGATATTCAAATGCTTCTTTCATCCAGTTTCTCAGAAAACTGCTTAAACAAGAAAATGAATCTTTATGGCAGCCAGGGGCAAAAACATACTGCAAGATCCATGCTACATTTGTTATTGCTCTTGCTATAAATTAATCCGTGCACTTTATATCTCTTTTTGTAGATGAAGTTTTATATAATTGGTGCATAACCATGTAGCATAATACTCTGTGCTATAACAATCAGCTTACTATTAAAACTCCTGTTTATTTGCACTTTTTGCATTGTAAAGGTTTGTGTCTGGTAACCTATTTGTTTATTCATAATATTTCTTTTTTTTTTTTTTTTTTAATGCTACATTACCATTAATATATAATAATGCAATGTCTACAATTAAAACTCGGAATGTACCTGTAGCATATTTTTAAAAATGCAGATATAACCTATTAATAGCCCATGCAGATAAAGTTTTAGTTAGAAATTGAAAAAAAAAATAATTCTAATATATAGAATGTGCTTGATCATTAGTAGATCACATGATTATAATATGTCTTATATAATATGTCTTAGATTATACTTGTGATAGGACCTCAGAAACTTACCGAAAGTCCCTTAAATTGTGGATTCTCTGCAAGTCCATGGCATGCAATCCCAATCAAATCCTTTTCAGTTCCAGACTGTAAGACTAACAAATGTGCAAAATCCAAAACATGTGCATGCATTCATATTCAAGACACATGATGACAAAAAAAGGCTGTTTTCTTTTTTATTATCTTTTCTTTGAAATTATATAATAGCTGAATCTTTGTGATGCAAATGTAAAGATGCCACGTTTATAGAAATGCCAGTTTGTTTTTTAGATTTTTGGTTGGAAAATGATTTCCACTGAATAAATGTCAGTATCCAATGACATGAAGATGAGAAGAATGCTAGCTCTTGTATGCAAAAGACTCGCTGTCATCAGAAGGTAGAGGGAGGGAGAAAAGATCAAAGCAATACACCTGCACTTTAATTTACATTTCAAGGTGACTAAAAAGTAACAAGATGCCAATTTACATTTATATTTACATCTGTAAAGCTACCTATTATCTCCATGCTTGGGAAAACAGTACAGCTCATATAAAATCATTAATAAGGGCTGGCTTTCGGAAGGTTCTAAAAGGCTACTGTTTTGCTTATGTTTAGCTTATAGCTAAAACCACTTACCAGAATTGACTAATGAATACTTCATCGTTTTTTTTGTCATTTTTTCTTATCAAGTTGTACTAAAAGCAAATGCGAATAAAATATGCATGGCTAAAAAGTCACTTGAACGGAAGAGAGCCAGGTGTGGCAATTTACAAGCAACTGCACACTAATAAAGAGTTTTGATCCATACTGCTTCTTCATCTTGAAGCAACATAGCAGGGTTGATTTTATGCGGTGTTCAATTACGCCAGAAAGAATAAAAAGTATATTTTAGTCTTTTGACATTCCTTTATGTTTCATGTCTATAGTCCAGTGATTTTCTGTACACTAGACATGTTCATAATAAGTACACATATATTTATAAATGTTTTCTTCTTTGCCTCTGGAGGAGAAGGGGATTTTCTGGTATCTGGTATCTTTAAAGTTGTGTATAGGAAAATATATAATGTTTAATATCTGCATGAATTTCTGTTGTACACACAAGTAGTTAACAGGAAGCTTCTATGTGTTACTTGATGTTGTATAAGAGGTGTTATGAGTACAGCACTGCTGTTTTGGTACTGAAATATTAATATTTCAACCGAACGAACTTAATCACTTTTTTGCTCGTTTTGACCAAAGCACAGGACATTTTACACCAACCACGGACTCTGCTACTGCTTACAGCCCACTTTCAATCTCAACAACGGACGTCTATTCAGTGTTCAGCAGAGTGGATGCACGAAAGGCAGCTGGCCCGGACGGCATACCGGGACGTGTTCTCAGAGCATGCGCTGGACAACTGGCACAGGTTTTTACTGACATTTTCAACCTGTCACTGGCCCAAGCCACGGTACCAACATGCCTGAAGACCACTACTATCATACCAGTGCCTAAGCACTCAGCTGCTAAATGCCTGAATGACTTTCGCCCGGTTGCACTCACCCCCATTGCTATGAAGTGCTTTGAGAAACTGGTCCTGAATCACCTCACTGCGAGCCTACCACCTACACTGGACCCACACCAGTATGCCTATCGCCCGAACAGGTCAACAGAGGATGCAGTTTGCACAGCTCTTCATTCTGCTCTCACCCACCTGGATAAAAGCAACACGTACATCAGAATGCTGTTCATTGACTTTAGCTCTGCATTCAATACAGTCCTCCCCACTGTACTGATCACTAAGCTCAGTGAACTGGGTATCTGCACCTCCACTTGCAGATGGATTCTGGACTTTCTCACCAACAGACCTCAATCTGTCAGGTTGGGAAACCAGGTATCCTCAACCCTAATTCTGAACACTGGCATACCGCAGGGCTGTGTTCTGAGCCCACTGCTCTACTCCCTGTTCACCCACGATTGTGCTCCTCTGTATAACTCCAACATCTTCATCAAGTATGCAGATGACACCACCGTGGTCGGCCAGATCGAAAACAACGACGAATTGGCCTACAGGGAAGAGATCCGTAATCTGGCAACATGGTGTGCCACCAACAACCTGACTCTCAACGCCACAAAGACCAAAGAGCTCATTGTGGACTTCCGGAAATCCAACAGCGGGAGACATCTACCAGTCAACATCAATGGAACCGAGGTAGAGCGAGTCTCCAGCTTTAAGTTCCTGGGAGTTCACATCTCTGAGGAGCTGTCCTGGCAGCAGAACACGTCAGCTCTGGTAAAAAAAGCACAACAACGCTTGTACTTCTTGAGAAGTCTCAAGAAATCTCATCTGTCCCCGGGGATTTTAACGAGCTTCTACCGCTGCATCATTGAGAGCATCCTGACCAACTCCATCACTGTATGGTACGGAGGCTCCACTGTGTGTGAACGTAAAGCACTGCAAAGGGTGGTCAAAACCGCCCAACGCATCACTGGCACCCAACTACCTGCCATTGAACACCTTCACCACAGCAGATGTCTGCGCAGAGCTCACAGCATCATCAAGGACTCTTCACATCCCAGTCACAAACTGTTTAACCTCCTTCCATCACGAAGGAGATACAGGAACTTACGCACCAGAACCAGCAGGTTCAGGGACAGCTTTTTTCCATCCACCATCACACTACTGAACTCAACACTACACCGCCAAATCACTACAAAACAAACATAAACAAAAGACTGTATATAACCTCTGTACAATACATGTACATACTACATATATCTTTTTCACTCCTCAGTACATCTGCACTATTTATATCTGTATGTATATTTATCATTACTGTACATTCTGCCCAACATTTCACATTCATCTGTGTATATAATGTATGTGTATATATTTATATATATATATATATATATATATATATATATATATATATATATATATATATATATATTTTTTTTTTTTTTTTTTATATATAGTAGACTGTTTATTCAGTTTGCTACTTCTTAATGCCATAATCCTGTGATCTGGCAGTGCTCCAGTGATCTTGTAACCTTTCATTTCTGCACATTTTTCTTAATTATTGTACACCTTTATATTTATTCACTGTACTTCAGAATGTCCACACATCTCTGCACTGAAATAGCCTTTATATTTATTCACTGTATATACTCCATATATATACCACTGCTGTAAATATGCCAGATAGTTATCTGCATTGTAAATATGCTAGATATTTATCTGCACTTTTGCACGACTGCTACATTTTGCACTTCTGGTAGATGCCAAACTGCATTTCGTTGCTGTGTACCTGTACAATGCAATGACAATAAAGTTGTATCTATCTATCTATCTAAATGTGTGTTCTTATTGTAAACAGATAATGCAAGTGAAAATAGTCTAAGTACCTAACATTTAATGTGTACTCTAGGTAGTAGAAGAGAAACATGTGGGAATAGAGGGTAGCTGTAAATAAATTGTGTTAATAAACTACGGGTGTGTGTGTATATATATATATATATTTATATGAGTTAGCGGGGGCGTGGCCGAGCGCCGGTTTGTGAATGGAGGACGAGGCGGGGTGTCAGAAAAGCGGTAAAAATGACACTCCTGAGGGAGTTTTGCTAATGAGGAGGGAGCACATAAAAGGAGCGAGAGAAGGGTGACAACATTGTTTCTTACCCTGAACCTCGTGCTCTCCTTTATATATATATATATATATATATATATATATATATATATATATATATATATATATATATATATATATATATATATATATACAGTGCCCTCCACAATTATTGGCACCCCTGTTTAAGATGTGGTCGTGGACTTCAAAAAATTCTCCTTTTTTTTAAAACAACATAGAACCCAAATGCAAAAAAAGAGAAAAATCCAACCTTTCATTTAAGTACATTACTTTGGTGGTAAAAAAATCACACATTTAGAAAAAAAAAAAAAATTGAAATCATGTGTGCCACAATTATTGGCACCCCTGATGTTAATACTTTGTACAACCTCATTTTGCCAACAAGACAGCACTTAATCTCCTCCTATAACATTTCACAAGATTGGAGAACACAGAGAGAGGGATTTTTGACCATTCTTCTTTGCACAATCTTTCTAGATCATCCAGTGTCCTGGGTCCTCTCTTATGCACTCTTCTCTTTAGCTCGCCCCACAGGTTTTCGATTGGGTTGAGGTCTGGGGACTGAGATGGCCATGGGAGGACCTTGAGTTTGTGACTGCTGAACCACTTTTGTGTAGATTTTGCCACATGTTTTGGATCATTATCCTGCTGAAAGACCCAATGACGACCTATCTTCAGCTTTCTGGCAGAGGCCATCAGGTTTTTATTTAAAATATCCTGGTACTTCAAAGCGTTCATAATGCCATGCACCCTAACAAGGTTCCCAGGGCCTTTGGAAGAGAAACAGGCCCACAGCATCACAGATCCTCCACCATACTTCACGGTGGGCATGAGGTGCTTTCCGGCATACTCATCTTTTGTTTTACGCCAGACCCACTTAGAGTGTTTGTTGCCAAAAAGCTCAATCTTAGTCTCATCTGACCAAAGCACACGATCCCAGTTGAAGTCCCAGTACCGCTTAGCAAACTCCAGACTTTTACGTTTGTGAGTGTTAGTGAGAAAAGGCTTTTTCCTTGCATGCCTCCCAAACAGCTTGTTGGCATGTAGAGAGCGTCTGATGGTTGTTTTGGAGACTCTGTGACCCCAAGATGCCACTCTTTGATGCAATTCTGTGACGGTGAGCTTGGGAAATTTTTTTACTTCTCTTACCATCCTCCTCACTGTGCGTTGTGGCAAGATAAACTTGGGACCTCTTCCAGCCTTGTTTGTCACTGTTCCAGTTGTTTTAAACTTCTTAATGATTCCTCTGACTGTAGATACCAGCAAGTTAAGGCGAGTGGCTATTTTCTTGTAGCCATTGCCTGATTAATGAAGGTCGACACACATCTGCCTTACTTGAATGGTGTGTTCTCTTGTCTTTGCCATGTTGACAAATGGGTAAGAGAATTAGGCCTCTGTGTCACGTCATATTTATACCCCAGGGAAACAGGAAATCATGAATTACTAATTAAAAGTCCCTAGATACCCTGACCAACCTTAGCAACTACAGAAAAATATATAAAAAAAAAAAAATATTTTTTTTTCAGAGGAATTGTTAGGGGTGCCAATAATTGTGGCACACATGATTTCAAGTTTTTTTTTTTCTTCTAAATGTGTGATTTTTTTACCACCAAAGTAATGTACTTAAATGAAAGGTTGGATTTTTCTCTTTTTTTGCATTTGGGTTCTATGTTGTTTTAAAAAAAAGGAGAATTTTTAGAAGTCCACGACCACATCTTAAACAGGGGTGCCAATAATTGTGGAGGGCACTGTATATATATGTGTGTGTAATTTTTTTATTTTTTTTTTACTTTATTGAGTAGCTGCAATATTTGGTTTATAGCTGGAAAGAAATCCGATAAAAGGTTGAAGGTTGCACACACATTTCTGGTGTTAAAAATGTTGGTGTATTTCTGCAGAAGTGTATGTGCACATTCATGAGTCAAGATTGTCATTTTTAGTTTTTCAACCGAACCAATCATTTAAATAGCTACACCCATTAAATTAGCTTTATCTTATTATCTTATGACTCATTTAAAACACATTTATCATGAGGGAAACACATACTGCTCAGCTGAACAATTAAATAAAAACAGTATTCACAGAACAAATGTGATTACTTATAATGTAACTTACAATGTATGTTTTGTTTTCCATTCACTTTTAAATGGCAGGAATGGGCAGAGTACAAAATGTACAGTAGTCTAAATGTCTATAGTTAGATGGGTTTCTTTTTTCTTTGTGGTATATAAATATAGTTTATCTTGATACTGTTTTTCTGCATTCTGATATTGATTCATTAGATCACAGACTAGGAATAGTTTATATTGGGTATTTCCGCTGATTTAAACACTGCACATGTAAGAGGTACATTATTTATTGATCTGTGCGTAATAAAGCAAGTATCAATAATGGTTTTTTTATACAGGCATTCCTAAAAGTTAAAGCAGGAACAATGTCAGATGCAGTGGAACACCGGAATCAGTAGTGGATGTATGAGACCTGGACGTCTCCATCCACCTCCAATGTGTCAATCTGATTGTAAGGCTGGAAACGGTGGTGGAAAGTACACATGTGCTGCCCATTCGCAAACACCTTTATCTTTTTTTCACCACAACGAATGGAGATCTGCAAATGAGACAGAGACAGTAAATGAAGCTGGATGTTGATGGATGGACTATAACAATGAGGAAAGCAAATGAGTTCACATCTAAATCAATAGAGCCATACCTCAAAGTACTGTCCCTCCATGAAGGGGTTGAAGTTGAGATCTATTTCTTCTTCACCCCAGCAACCATTGATCTGGCTGTTACGGATTACCAATCCCTCCCTAATTCGAGGGTTGAGGTGAAAGGCTATGTCTCGTGAGGCTCCAGCTATGAAGTTAATATGAAACCTGCAAAAGAATAGGCAAATATTCCTTACTCATCATACCTAAAATATTTAAATATCATTTTATATTGTTTAATTAACTATAATAATAGTCACTTCTAGACTGTAAATTATTTTTGCTCAGACTTTTTTTTAGGCCAGAAAAATATGTGTGTGCAATTTCCCAAGAAGTCACATCCATATGGGTTCAATGCTGAAACAATTTTATTAAATATTTAAGTAGATTATGGTTATTATTTTTTTTGGATAATATGGTTCTTTCTATTAGCCATATGCAATGTACCTCTACACCATTAGTGGATAAAGTACACCATCCTTACTCCACACACTCTCACCAGGACCATGTGCTTACACTTGTGCTCTGTGATGTTTTATTGCAAACTTCTTTCCACCACAAGTGTACAAAATTACTTTTGCAGGCAGCAAACTAAAAATATACCATTAAAACCATTTAATATTCATACCTGTCAGCTCCATATGGCACCATGCCTCTGATGATAATGGTCCTATTGGATACCATCCCACCAGGAATCATATCTAAATAGGGAATGCCCTAAGCATGCAAAATATAGCACAACTAACATTAAACATACAAGTATCATTTAGCTCATACAACTTGAAAAATAGAAAGTTTATTATTTAAAAAAAACATTATTTTAACCATTTAACATCCATATTAACAGATCTCACGTATCATTCTCATTTGGTATTTGGCATTAAGTATCATTTGGGTACCTGTGCTGTTCTATCAAAGTGACCATGTCAGTCAGTATTATAATGCCATGTCTAATTTCTTATTTTCTATAAATCTACTTTGTTTTTAATAAAACATTTTTACTGTGAGAAGTAATAGTTTATAATGGTGTAATGGGTTCCCATATCAAAGTCTGCAGCAAGCTTTAAAATTGTCCAAGTAATAAATCAAACCTTCCTCCTACTTACAGGGTTGAAGATAGGCTGCATTCCCATTACCTGATGACCAAAGAACAAAAGAAAAATGTTTGCCACTGGTTTAAAATAAATCATATTGCAGTATTACTGCAATGGTTTCATGGTGATTTCTGAGTACTGTAAAGTATATGGGAATACACAGACTAGACTGAGTAAAAAAAAATTACTCTGCTTGCAGTGGCTTAATGACTAAAATCATTCTGTACATTTCTTGCATTATTATAATCAAGTCTGACTCATAACCTTCATGTGCTCAACTCAAATGGAAGTTGTTTGGGATAAATGTAGTAATGAGTCGGCTTGTAGGGTTTCAAGCAAAAATGATAAGATCATGTTTATATTTAAGGTGATTGCAAAGTTCTTTAAGGAACATGTTTGAGCTTTTATAATAATATAAAACATAACACAATTCAAGATGCAAATATGAACAAATGAATGTTGAAAAACATCTCCTGTACACTTACTGGCAGATTTCCTCCTGGTAACCCCATGCATCCTCCCTTCAACAGACATTAATAATTATCGCAAACAAATTGTGACAAGAAGACCAAATCACCAAAAATGCTCACACTCTCATGAAACTATAAAAAATCCATATATTCATATAATATCCATATCCAGGAAATATCAGCATACCCCAAGCCCAGGTCCTGGATAACCTCCCTAAAACAGAAAAAAAAAATTTTAGTTCTAAAAAAAAATATATATATATCAATTTTAAGTAAGTAATAACAAATCAACAAAATGAGCTGTTACAGGAAACATTTAGTAATGGGATGGTGTGATATTGTTATCTCCATGTACACACTCACCCCCATGCCACCCATTCCACCTCCTGGATAGCCTCCCTGCTATAGTACAACATGAAAAATATTTAATTGAATTATTTATTCAATATTTTAGTGAAATATTGTCATGCTTAAATATATACAACATAGATTTTTTGGTGATACACTCACCCCCATTCCACCAGCGGGATAACATTCCTGTTGAAAATATGCACTGATTAAAATATAGACTGGGAAAAAGTCACAGTATTACATGTACAGTCATGTTCAAAAGGGGTTCCTTAAAAATATCTGGACTTAAATAACTATTTTCAAACTTTCTACAGATTATAAAGAATGTATGTTTAAATTTTCATATTACTCTACACACTTTGTGGACTTGATATCTGTTACAATATATACATATTATAATATAATATAAGCTTCTAAAATAATATAAAATACAGCTGTAAATTGTTGGAAAGGGCATATATTTGGAACTAGATCTAATTGGGAAACGTTTCATGAATGGACTCAGTGCTTCATACTACACCTGGTCAGCGATGGTTTAAATTAGACTATGACTAGACTACAGTATATGTAGGAGTTACAATACTTCAAACATTACTTTCGATTGGAGCTGAAAAGTATCTGAATTAAGAGCTCAAGTTGTCAAGTTTTAACAAAAATACCTACAACTAACTACTGTATAACCACATTAACCTGAAATGAACAGGGATTAGACTAAGACACATATACTGTATCTACTACTATTTGATTATTATATAAAGGTACATGATTTTTTTAATTATTATCAATAGATCCACTGCTTCATATAATAAATAAGATCATTAATGAGTTCATGCCAGTTTTTTATGAATATGAATTTATGAATATGTAAACATATGCAAATTTAATTCATTTTAAAGTAGGTATGAGAGAAATATTTACCCCAGCTCCACCTCCAGGAAATCCTCCCTGCTATAGTTAAGCAGATTAATGCATATTTATCACATTTACCACATTATCTTTACGCTCTGGTTTACATGATGACATAGACAAATAAACAATTATGGTATTCAGTTCACACACTCACCCCCATATTACCACCCATTCCGCCTTGCCATCCTCCCTGTGTGGGATAAAAGACGCAGATCATTTGATATCTATTTATGTCGCTTGTTACAGATTCCCAGTCATGATATCTTCCATTTAATCTAAAACCAATAATAAGCAAATACAACGATCCATTGACGATCTTAATTGACATTGTACCCTATATGGACAAGAGTATTGGGACACCTGACTTTCCAGCAATATGTAGTTTCTTTTCCAAACATCTAAAACAAGTTTGGAAAACTTTCTGGAGGACGTTGCATTGAAAAGAGGAGACCCAAACCTGTACGAGCATATATAAAATATTGTCTTACAAAATTCAGAATTGGCACAATAAAGCAAAATGTTCATTAAAGGAATGCGTTCTGCGCTTTAGGCTAAGTTCATAGCACAAACATAGCCTCTTTACATGGTACATAACCCCAGATGTCGTGTGATCAAGTTCTAAAATAACACACCAAATAATCCTTTTAAAGCAAAATAAGGTGTAAGCATACATGGTGAAGATTTACTCAGCTTTATAATTGATAGAAAACCCTTTGGAAATTAATAATAATAATGATGTTACTATTGCTAAATATTAAGACGTTTTTTGTTTAAATTATATAATGACATTTATACTGTTTATTGAATACATATGAATAGATACAAAATGTCATAACTGTCTATTGGACAAAAGTGAAACTTTTTGTTTTTTGTGCATTCTCTTTGCAAAAGAGCCACTGTGTTTGTGCAAAATGGACGTGAGTTGTCTAACCTGCATATGAATGTTAAAGGTAAAGTGGTGTGACATAGCTTTCGGCTATATTTAAAACCTTTTTAAAAAGTTTCTCACTTTTTTATTTACATGACTTACTGAATATCTTAAGTTTACACCTTGAAATTCCTTTGTGAGTAAATTTACTTTAAACAGAAGAAAACCATTGGAATATTCTGCTAGAGATATTTTTTTAGGCTTACGCAAATCTAAAGCAAAACCATGAAATGTTTGTTCTGAGACCCGTCAAACCGGCACATCAACTATGGTCATGCTACGTTGGTTTTTACCCTCATTTATCATGTTGCGTGACCATCCAGTCAACCTTGTACTGTATTTGTGTTCTAAGAGTGAGTTTGGGAACAAGAGCAAGTAAATTGTTTTAGCAATTTCACAAGTTTCACACTTTTGTACTGTAAAAATTCCACATTATGAATAAAAAAAAAGGTTTATTCTTTTGTCAAAGAACTATTGTGTAACAGAATTGACACGAAATTGAAATTAGCAAAAAATATGAAGCACTTACCCCCATGTCCTGCATGCCCTGAACAAAAATGAAGCATACAAACAGTAGATCAATCAGTCAATCAGTCAACAAATCAGTTCATCAGTAAGTAAACGGAGCTCATATTTACCCCGATGATGTTGATGCTATCGATAGCCACATCTCCCCCAATCTCTAAGGCACAGACCCTTTCCAGGGGCATTCTGTGCTGAAAGAGGTAGAGATCTTTCCCATTCACATTGACCTGTATAATAATTACAGCATATGTATTAGCTTTTTTATACATACTGCTGAATAAATACATCATTTCTGGGTAAATGGTAGCATCTACTTTATTAAACATAAAAAAATAGACAAAACAACCTGATAGCCCTCCGTGGTGATGATTATGATCATCTCAAAATGCTGGCCCTTGTGGAAAGGCATGTGCCTGACTTTCTCTTCTCCTTCCCATACACCATTCTGGAAAGTGTTGAAGACCACTTTGTCCCAGAAGTCGAATCGAGGGTTGAAGTGGAACGCAATATCGCATCCATTAAACTCACCACACTGCAGATTTAAATTAAAACTGTTGGGAGTAAAATAGAGGGCCAGAATTATTTACTTCCATCAAGCATTAATATAGATAAAGTCATTAATATTCCATCATTATGTAATAGGCCATGCAGTCATTGTGTGTGTAGAAACCAAGATAAAAATTGAAGCTTATCAGCTTGGTATGAATGTGAGCTCGGTTACCAACGTCATGCTCTCTGTGTGATATGAAAAACAAACTGAAACACCTTTAATAACACAGAGCGAGGAGTGAAATATTTGTGTAAAATGTCATTTTGTGGTATTTGTATAGATATAAATCAGTAAAATGTCATGTATTTAATGCAAACTAATTTGTGCCATGAAAAACAGCAAAGTAAAACAGAATGTGCTTGTGCCCTCTTAACAACAACAACAACAACAACAACAACAAAAATGTCCACCTGCTAATATGATGGTGAATCTTTCCCTGGATATAGAGCGACATTCCTGCTCTAAGACCACCACAGATAGGGCCAACATATGGGATGCTCTAAATAAAACACACACAAACAAAGAATGACATTTTGGGTAAATTATCCCAGAGTAAACTATATTGATCAATTAAAAAGTAAATAAAATACTCACTGGATTAAAGATAGGCTGGTAGCCCGGTGGTGCTACGAAGGCCATGATTTCTGGATGCTAAATATTCTTCAGATCCACGGAAGAAAAGAAAAAGCGTTTCGGCTGGCACAAGACAGAAACAGCAGCAAAATTGTAGTCTGCTTTTATATTCATTCATTAATGGGAGGGGTGAAATGACCTGTGT
>JBCEWE010000350.1:2659010-2731510 GCA_039877035.1 Silurus lanzhouensis | reverse complement strand
TTTCCTTCCCTGGTTGGTGTACAAGAGGCCAATCTACTATATAAGCCCAGGAACTGTCTTACTCACATATAGTTGGCTAAGTTGTGCTCCTCCATCGTATGCGTCTCGAACCCATGCGGAGTCGTGTCAAAGTAGTCACTTCCAATTCCGCAAATGAAACACTTAGTCTGAGGGGGAGAAGAGAGGTCAGTGTACCACAAATTATAATCATTTTAACAATGAACTTGACCCTTACAACATGCAAAAAAACTTACCTCCATGTCCTCTCTGACCTGTTCCTGCTGATCTCTCAGCTCACCAAAGGCATCAATGATCAGACCTGTACAACCCAATACAGCAGCTGTGATGATAATTCACTGATACACTATTAGCATACATGTAACAATGATCACCTTACTTTTCATTTCCATTTCCAACTAGTAATTTGTAAAGATTATGTAATTTATGATGTGGCAATAATACAGAAAAAACAATTTTCAGTGTGCAACAATGCATTTGAGTTTACATCTACATTTTTGATGTAAAAAAAAAAAAGAAAGAGAAACAAGAAAAAGAAAGGTTTTTAATTATTTGGAAGAACAACCAAAGATAAATGGGATAAAAAGACCAGTAAGGATGAAAAGATCCACATCATGGACAGAGAAGACAGATCACTTGAGACAGAAGTAAAGGAGGCCATGTATGTCCTGGTGGACAATCCTTCCCTCAACAAAAGTGGAGGTCTCAGGCACAACCTGTCTCCTATTTTTCATGCTGCTTTTTCATCTATCTCCAAGTAGATCAAGAGCTTTTCACACGTCCCCCAGGAAAGCCACACCCAAGGACCACATCCATTCTCACATTCACTGATCATTACCCCTCTAACACACATTCTTCTTTCTCTCCATTTCTGGGGAACTTCTAATGCCTTTCTCACCACAATCACCTCCTTTTGTTCCTAATAACAAGGCAATCCAGAGAAAGGTGGAATCTTCACAGACACTTTAAACCAGTGGTTTAGAGTTTACAGTTATAATAAAAACTTTGAATTGTCACTTGAATGCTTTTAACTCAAATAAATAACAAGTAGGCCTTTATCATTACCTATTTATATATCTATTTATTTAAACTATTTTTGGAGAATGTCAACGAAATGTACATTATATAACAAATAGTATGTGCACACCTTCCTTTCACACCCATATTCTTCCCCACAACATATTCAATACATTTGACACAATTGTATAGAAAATCTTTGTATTCTGTAGCATTAAAACTTCCTTTTATTATTTCTTCCTTTTAAAAGGTCCAAACATGTTCCAGCATGACAATGCAACTGTGTACAAAGTGAGCTCCATGAAGACATGGTGTGTTAAGGCTGGACTGGAAAAACTTGAGTGTCCTTCACAGAGCTACTGAACACCTTTGAGATGAGCTGAAACTGAACCCCAGGCCTCCTCACACAACAATGTCTGACCTCAATAATGTTATTGTAAATAAAAAAGTACAAATCCTCACTGCCATGCTGCAAAAACTAGTGGAGATCTTTTGCAGAAAAGTGGAGCTTATTACTGCAACATCTCAAACATTTGAGAGCGTCTGCTTTAAAAGATTCCATATTACAGATTTAATGTGAATCATAGATCTTGCTTCTCTGTCTGCAAATAGAACTTTGTCCTTACCCTGAATAATAGCCAGAAGAATGACAATGACGAAGAAGAAGAAAGTGATGTCAAAGACCACACGATACAGCTCATATTCATCTCCAGCAGGATCCTCGATCTCGTCCCCTATACCACCTCCGGCTCTCACACCCACATACATGTGGAACAGATAGCACTGAGAAGGAAAGGGAGGAAACAGTGTCACCTACGTACTGTATAATCTTACTGTAAAAGCTGAAATTTCACTTACAGTCATCATGTCATCGCACTTCATGTCCGGCTCATCCTCGTCCTCGCTCATGTTGTAGAACTTGCGGAAGAAGTTGAAGGCCACGACAGTGTAGAGGTACACGACTACAGCTAGCAAGCCCACCGTCATCACCAGCTGCACCAAGAACACATATAGATAATAAGATCAGCAAAAGCAACATCAGATACCTAAAGAACATGAATTTGGGTTCCCAAACTATGGCCAATGAGGCTGAGGCTGCCCACCCCCACATTTAGAACGGCCTTCTAAACAATGCCTATTTAAAAAAAATGTATATATACTCTATGTAATATGTATGTAGGTTCAGTACTATTTTACATGGAGTGTTTGAATTTTATTCAGTATCCATTTTAAAAAGTATCATTTGATTAATCGGTTATCGGCAAATGATTCAACCTCGATATCTGTTAAATCCCCGATCGGTCGACCTCTAGTTATTAACATAGCCTAAATATTTGTTAGATTCAACCACCAACCATATGCAAAAGTCAATAAATATTTTTAATCCGATAGCAATTAATATGAAAAAATGTCATTATGATAATAGTATTAATTTATAGCCTTTTTATAGGCTAAATATCTTTTACAAAGTAATTCTCATTTGTTTGTACAGTGCATACCAAAACAACTAATCCAGCATTAAAAGACATAATAAATTAATTTAATAAAAATTCTATCATCTATCATCATTGAAGTGCTTTTTAACGCCCTTTTTTTTTTTCATATCCACTCAAATAAAAAATTCGTCTGCACCTGCTTGCCATTGTGTGTGACAGACGAAAGGATGGTACGCAGCGTTTTGACTCCCATGGCGATGTCCAGCAGATGACAAGCAAAGAAAAAGTTGTTGTAGTGTCCAAGCAAGGACATGACCATGTACCACACCAGGTAAAGGAAAGTCTGAAATACGAAGTGAGGAGATTAGAATGCATTCGGTCAGAAAATAAGTAACAGATGAAAATAGTTAGACAAACTTACGTTATCAGTAAACACAACTCCAAATTTCCAGATCTGGTACTTGATGTCGAAGGAGGTCAGCCTGGAGTCACAGAACTATATATATTTAGTGAATTATGTTTAAGTGTATGTATGTGAGTGTGTGAGTGAGGGAAGCGATGCTGTACCAGGTGAACATGGAGTTATCAGGTTCAGGCTTTTTCTCATGCGTCATTGCACTGACATCGAGAGACGCCAAGTCCATTCCCAACAGCTCAGCAATCCTCTCTCTGCCATAGATATCTCCGTACTTCTCCAGCACCTATCATCATACACAAATGCATTTACAGAGGTATGTAAATGAATGTGTGAGGTTGCGAATAGTTTATTATCCAGTGAGTACATCTTTAACACTCACCTTTCTCTTTACAAACTTGTCCCAGTAGTTGTTCGGGAAGGTTCTGTGTGTGGAAAATATGAAATGTAATTACAGCTCTCAATACTCGGTTAATACAGTGGTACCTCGACATACGAGTTTAATTCGTTCCGTAACCTTGCTCGTATTTCAAATTGCTCGTATTTCAAAGCAAATTTCCCCATTGAAATTAATTGAAATGCCATTAATCCGTTCCAGCCCCCAAAATGCGACCCCAGTTGTTTTTGTTACGTGTTTTTGAATAAGAAAAATGAATTTATAAATGACAAATATTGTATAAAAACTTAATAAAAGAGAATGTAAAGATATAATAAGGTTTTATTCAGTGTATTTTCCTTGGAGATGAGACGACTTGAGCTAACGAAAACGCCGGTGGGGTGTGTGTGTGTGTGTCTGTGTGTGTGTATGTGTGAGAGAGAGAGAGTGTGTGTGTGTATGTGTGTGTGTGAGAGAGAGAGAGAGAGAGAGAGAGAGAGAGAGAGTGTGTGTGTGTGTGTGTGTGTATGTGTGAGAGAGAGAGAGAGAGAGAGAGCGTGTGTGTGTATGTGTGTGAGAGAGAGAGAGAGAGAGAGAGAGTGTGTGTGTGTGTGTGTGTGTGTATGTGTGAGAGAGAGAGAGAGAGAGAGTGTGTGTGTGTGTGTGTATGTGTGTGAGAGAGAGAGAGAGAGAGAGAGAGAGAGCGTGTGTGTGTGAGTTTGCGGAGGGGGGGGGGGGGTAGAGGCGATAAGCAAGGGCAGAGAGAAAACTCGTTTTTTACTAATCACTCCTGCACACTACGTATCCCTAAACTTTACATTTTTTACTTTTTCTTCTTTGCTTATTGTTACTTATCCGCTTGAACTTTTCCCGGCGGCAGCGTAACAACTCATTAGTTGATGCTGGTGGAATGATGAGATGGACAACATTAGTCGATGCATAACCACTTTACTTGTTTTTATGAAGATAGATTCGCAGGGTTACAGTATAATATAACTCCCAGGTGGATAAACTTGGATTAAGTGACCGCACTGCAGAACACAAATCATATAAATCGCACACAGGAAAAACATCCAGCCCGCACACTTCTCTCCCGCACTACACTACCCATAATGCATTTTACTCTGGACTTCGAAACCCAGAGATAGTAGCCTTAAAGAAACTGCTCTCATTTTCCCTCTAATGCAACACTATCTTAATTTTCCTCACAATCTTCGCTTTCTGGCTTTGATTCGGCATCTTGCAGCGGCGTCTCGAGCTCGTATCTCAAGTTTTTGCTCGCGTATCAAAGCAAAAAAATCGACCAAATGACCGCTTGTATCTCAAAAAACTCGTATGTTAGGGCACTTGTATGTCGAGGTACCACTGTACGTTCGGTCCAGTTTATTCTAAGAGTTTTTACTGGTTTTAAAAATTATTATTATAATACTAATATAAAATAAAAATGTTTCCAAGAGTTCTATAATCCATCATTCATTTCTAGAATGTTTTTCAGCACATCTGAATATATACATTAAATTTAATCCCCATTTCTTACGGTGTATTTAGCACTAGTCTATCCCACTGGCCCTTGATGTCATCATCTTCTGGTTGTTCGGTTACATAGACGCCATCAAATTCCAGCTTACGGGCCAGCTCCTTCTCCCTTTTAAAAATAACCAAGGGAACCTACACCATACACAACGCACACAGAAGAAAGATAATTTGCATAATGGACAGTCAAGAAAAACGGTGTCTCAAACAAACCAGTATCAATAGTGTCTAAATAGCCGATTTAGGATTAGGACAAACTACAACATTTTCCAATCCATCTGATTACTGACACTTTTTCTCAAGAACACACTTCGCAGATGCTCTTATCCAGAATGACTTGACAATTATCTCATTCATATCTCATTTACTGAGCAGTAAATTGGTTAAGTGCCAGATTAGTGGTGGTGGGATTTCTTCTGATCAGAAGGATTAACACAAACATTCCACAGATATTACTCATTCTTATTTGCCACCTGATGTGCCTCAAGTCTTAAGGAAGTGGTGGCTCAGCGGATAAGACGAATTGGAAGTTCACGGGTTCAAATCCCAGCACCACCAACGCTTTTAAACCTCAACTGCTGTAGCTTAGTGGTTAAAGCAATGAATTTTGCATTCATAGGTCATCAGATCAAATCCCAGCCAGGCCAACCTGCAAATACTGGGCCCCTGTGCAAGGCCCTTAACCCTATAGGGGCTCAGTTGTATGAATGAGAAAAATGTAAGTCGCTCTAAATAAGGGTGTTTGCCAAATGCCGTAAATGATAGTCTAGTTTATTATTCATACATTTATTTATCTTGATCCATTTATCTATTCTGTTTTAAGGATTTTTTTATTACAAAGTCCCTGAAGAAAAAAAAGAGTTAAGGGCCCTAAGAGTGGCAGCTTGGCAATACCAGGGCTTGAACCCCTGATCTTCTGATTCTAACCACTAAGATACCACCTCCCCAAATGCCTGTTTTGTCTTCAGCCTTGCCTTGCCATATTTGGAGTTTGCTGGTCTTCAGTATGTCTGATATGTGGCACAGCTCACACTTTAGATTTGTCAAGTTCAAAGTTCTAAATTACGAATCCTACTTATAAAATGTGGGTTTAGCCAGCAGAACTCATCGGATTAGTAGGTAATTATTTCAGAACTAATGTAAGAACAGCTAAATCAAGCCAAGTCGAGGGTCAAGGTCCTGTTCAACAAAAGCTGTGCATTTACCTCAGACCTGATGTGTATTTTAATTAAATGCAAATTGAATCAATGAGTAGCAGTTGCTATTAATCTTTACTTCTGATTGTTTTCAGATCTTTATCCATGGGTCTTGATCCTTCTTTCTCAATTAAGTGAAATTTAATAGTAAACAGCACATGCAAAACATAAAGCGAATGACTGAGATCTATGTAAATTGCTGCATGTTCAGAAAAAAGCATCTTGACATACCACACTCCTACTGCATATCAAATTCAATATAAAAAAGAAATAGCTAAACGTAGCAGGCTTGTATTACATACACTTCTCAAAATCCACTTATACAAACATATTTGCAAGCAAGAACGTGAGCTTGATTACATTGTGTAAATACAATATAACTATTCTGTAGTAAGACCCATACTGTAGCTCTACTGCACAGATATAAGTGTACAAACATATTGTGACTCACTGACCTTGAGACAGTTGTAGCCGATAATGCAGAGAAAAGATATGATGGTGTGCAAAATGCCAAAGAAGGCCATTGCAGGCTCCATGTAACCGGTGCTCTCTTCCAAGAAGTAATAAAGAGGCCCTTCTTCATCATCTTCCTCACCATTCTCTTCCATTCCAGAACCCTCAGGTTCACCACCAGAGCCGTCATCAATTCCAGAACCCTCGAACATGCCAGAGCCTTCAAATTCCTCACCTGGAGGACTGCTGGACACCTGAGAGAGTAAAAGAGAGAGACCCAGAGCAAGAGTAAGAGAAAGCGCAAAAACAGATATATCGAGGCACAGCACATTCAAATTCAGAAACAATACTAATCTGTTTGTGCTGACCTTGTAAAAAAGCAGGATGAAGTTCAGAGCAAAGGCGATGAACAGAGCCAGGAAGCGCAGGTTGTAGAAGTTGCGAGACAGGTAGTTCTAAAATTGAGATAGCAATTAAAGTAATAAAACTCTTTGCTGAACTGTTTCATTTTTAAAATCTCAAACATGAAAAAAAAAATCCTTACCATGAACTTGATCCTCTGCACCTCCAATTCATTCCAGAGCTCGAAGCCATCTCCAGAAGTTGGTTTTTCTTTCTTAGCTTTGGCTTTTACTTTGATCTCTTCCTGTTCAGGCTCTTTCTCCTCTGGCACCGCCTCAGCTTCTTTCTCAGCTTTCTCTCCATTTTCGGTACTTGATAGATTTTTTAACATAATGTTACTTCAATTTTTCAGCACAATATTTCAGAAAAACATCAACTAGATCTGAAATGAATATATTGTGTTTAAATGATGCTTTGTTGGTTTTTATCCTTACTCTGCTTTCTCTGGTTCAGGGGCTGGCTCTTCCTTTGCTGGCTCTTCTGCTACCGCTTCTTCTCCTTCTGCTCCTTCCGCTGCCTGAAAAGAAGACATAATAGAGAAGAAGATAGTAATTAGATCACAGCTGTTGTCAATACAGTTAAATGCGAAACTTGTCTTGATGTAGCTGACCAGTTTCCTCTTCAGCAGTGGGGTACCCTCAGGAGTTGGGGGTTCCTCAGGCTCTGTCTCTCCCATATCTCCTAGACCACCAGGTGTATCAAATCCAGGTCTGCCTCCACCTTCTGCTTCTTGCCCATCTTCGTCTTCTGCCTCTCCACCACCTGCTTCCTCTCCATCTCCTGATCCACCTGCATCCTGGACACTTCTAGCTCCAGGCTCAGGTGGGTGGTCACCGTGTACCTCATCCTGAGTTGGATCAGGCATGTTAGTAAGAATTTCTGTTATTGTTATCTTTTTAGCTCCTTCCACGAGGCCGCCTCCAAACAGCGTTTTCCATATAAGCATGAAAAAGCCTTTGCATATGCTGTAGATAAAGTGAAGGATTCCCAGTATGATGGTGTAGAAGAATGTGACCAGGCCTATGATCATTTCCTTTATAGTCATCCTCCGAAGTTTGCGATAGCGTCGCCTGAGATTGCGGAAGGTAAATATATTGAAGAAGTTCACAATGCTCTTGAGGAAGTCAGAGAATGCCGAACTGGACTCGGCCACGGTCTCATCTCCATTCCCTTCCTCTACTTCTCCATTGCCTCCTCCACCGGTGTCCTCTTCTTCTTCATCGTCCTCATCTCCGAATCCTTCTTCCTCTTGCTCGGAGATCTGGGAAGCGATGTTCATCTCAAAAATGGTGTCCTCGCAGAAGTTGACAAATAGCTCCATTTTCTCTGATTCACCACCTTCATTGACCACATCAAATATAAACTGCCTCTTAGACTCTCGGACCTGAGGCATTTCCCACTGGTTTCTATTGGCCTCACTGATCTCAAAGTAGATACGCTCAATCCTCCGACTGGCACCCATAATTTCGATGCGGCCCAGGAAAGGGCGGAAATAGTTCAGGACACTTTCAGCTTGCTCCAAGAAGTTCTGCAAGCGTGTGTCATGGGGCACGTGCTCTGAAAGGTTGGTGAGTAACACAGCAATGTTGAAGCCAATGTCTTTGGCTGGCTCTTGGAATCGATTAGCAAACTCTTCAAAGTTGATCATCTCGTTTTCATCAGCCTCAGAGCAGGACAGAAGGAATTGGATCTCAGATGGGGAGTATTGCTTTTGACTGTCCATGGCTTTGGAAAAGTCCTTCTTCGAGATCAGACCACGTGGGTCCGTCACATAATCCCGGAATGCATCCGAAGCCACAATGTCTTTCAGCTTAAGGAACATGTCAAAAAATTTGAGGATCATTTCTACATTGCTAGATGACTCCACCAACATGTCCACCATCTGGCGAGCAATGGTGCCATTCACGATGTTACCTGATAAAAATAACATCAATCCATAAATGTGGGAGCAGTACAGCCTGACTCAGACTCTCAGCAAAAAGACAAGCTATTTCATCAAACAAGTCTATATTAAACACAATGTGCTGTTATATAATCCACTATGGGGTGTTGTGATACAGTATGACCTGTAGCGAGCCACTTCAGAGATTATTATTATTTCTATAACAGCATGTCCTAAGTTGTTTTGTCCTTTTTATAATTCATTAATAAACATCATACTTTTTAACCATTTATAGTTCAATTTAATGTGCTGAAAACCAAAAAGTACGAAGTCTCTAGTCCTGAAAACTTTAAAATGGTGGAGAACTCAGTGACCCCGGAAACTCCAGACACAATTTCAACAACAATACAACTTTCTTTGTTAAATAACATCAATCAATAATCTTAGTTTAGAATTTCATATGCCTTGCAGGTGCCAACAAATGCGTTGTTACTATAGAAACAGTGACGGTACAACGAATGTAATAATATGTATCTTATATGATCAGATTTATATTATTATTAATTTATGACAGCTTTCAGCATTCAACATTGCTCTAGGCTGTAGAAATGTATCATACCCTCCAGAAGAGAAAGCAGCATCACCACCATATCCTTCTGAAGATCTAAAAGTTCTTTTAGAAGACCAATCTGACTGGAATCCTAGAAGAAGACAAACATACATACACACATCAGAAGAAATTAACCAGTATTTAACAATTTTGATTCACTTTTCTGAGGACAAAGGCGGCATTCTGTTATATGCACTTCATTCGTTTTTATTAGACCTCACAAACAGGAGTTTTAATACCTATAGTGGTGTTTGGATGTTTGTGAACCCTTTGGGATTTTCTATATTTTTGCATGAATATGACCTAAAACGTCATCATACTTTCCACACACGTTTCCCTACAAGTAGACAAAGTGAATACCATTAACCAAACGTGACAAAAACAACCAAACAAATAAATAAATAAACTTTGTCTATTCTTAGGAATTGTGTAAAAATCCGATAATGTTTTATTGTATGTCAAAAATATACAAAACTGTAAAGGGTTTACAGACATCAAAGCTACCACTCTACTTCTCTTTCCCCATTAAAATTCTGAACCAGTCTATATAAGTGCAACCCTGAACACCATTTCATTAACTTTACTCATAATGTTATGGGAATTATCACCTCTAGGACAAAATCTATATGATTACAACCTTACCTCTGGGTGTGTTTTACTCCAGAAATGATCCTGGGTTTGCATTTATCAACAACAAATAGAGCATTACACATTGGAAGTATGATTTTTATTATGAATCAAGAGATGATTGGGGATGGAGAAAAACACTCAGGCAGAATGAAAAAAAAAGCAGCTGGAAAAAAGTGGAACTTCTAATTAAGCTGATAATGTGTGTGGATGTATTCCAGGCAGCCTTAATGGTGTCTAGCATTTTAGGTTATATGCACAGGACAGCATGTGGATTAAAACAAGTACCAGGCACACACAAATCAATGAGTTAACATAAATCAACTATATGGTTAAAGAATTTAAGAACAAATACATGTTTATACATGAAATGTAAGGAACAGGGCTGAAGGATCGGTATGTAACATGTCCCTCATTCCTTCATGAGGGAGACCACAATATGGAGTCACTACTGGACAAGGAATGTAGGACAATATCTACAAATGCAAGCCACATAAACTGAAGGGCACTGCCTCATTTAATCTTTGAGCAGAACCTGACTACAGAAAAACCCGACTGGTTTCAGTGCTCAGGTAAAAAGAAACACAAACGCAATGACAGTACACTTCAGAAAATGTGCAGCTAGGACATCCCACAAAACTGCTGGAAGCTGAGTGGGGGTGTGTGGTGTGTGTCTGAGAAGCAGCAGATCATTTAGACATAATATAAAAGCGAAGGCGAAATACGGATCCTTACGCCATTTCGTAGTCCTGGGTCAGGGTGCATCTGGCAAGGTTACACATCAGAATAAAAAATGTTACCCAACATTTTTCATTCATTTTTGTATTCACGTATTCACTCCTTTAATGATACACTTGAAGGTATCAACAAACGATATAATTACAAAGATAATAAGCTTGGATTCAGAATCTCTGCTGTCAAGATGCAGGACTGATGAATAATCCCAGGAGGCAGGGGGCATCAAAACATAATTGGTCTTGGCTTCCAATATATTGACCAGATACTATTCAACACCATCACAAGTTTTTATGCTGGTTGAAAATTTGTTATAAATCCAGGTTTTGTACATAATACAAATATTTTGAATGGATCAACATTGATGTCTAGGATAAAATATAGGAGAGAATGTAATACAAAAATGCATTGGATATAGAAAGATGTGCAGCACACTTAGAAAACAAGAGAGTAAAGGAATTAGTGCAGTTACAGGTTAGAGGGGATAAAATAAGATATTGATTAAATATAATGCAGGTTATGTTTAATATTTATTTAAACTGCATCCGGGTGAAAAATCTAATCACTAATTGTATTTATTAGCCATACACAAAAAAAAAGCAGCAAACTAGTATTAGTCTCTACACTAATTCAAAGCAGGAAGCAACTGAATTACTAAAGGAAATATTAAAATATTAAAGAAAGAAAAAAAAAGGAAGAAAGAAAGAAAGAAAGAAAGAAAGAAAGAAAGAAAGAAAGAAAGAAAGAAAGAAAGAAAAGAAAAAGGAGAATAATTTAAGAAGGGTTTAAGAAGTAAAACAATACATACTTTACTCTGGAGTCACCATGTGAAAAGAATTTTCATAATAATCATTAAAAAAGGCAAAAAAAAAAAAAGCCCAAAAAAGAAGAAGCCAAAAACAAAACAAAAAAATAAACATTAGCTTGCAATACCGAGCTTGGCGTAACCCGCACAAGGTAATATGCAAGTCTCACTGGATATCATGCACAGTGTTGCATGATTTATTGTGTGTTGCATAAACAATTGCATAAACTTGCATTAGAAATACATCCGTGCAAGACACAGAAGACATTTCAACAAATTCTATATTATATTTTCAAGATATTATAAATACACCGCACTCAAGCACTAAACTCTTACTGTGTGAATATGGATGTTTGTGTTTCTGTCTACATGTGTGCTTAGGAGTTGCATGTATAGCAGAATACCTGCGCCAGTTTCATCATCATGTGTGCAAAAACATGGAGGAATCCCACCACGGCATCCCACAACCTGCTGTGAGCCAGAGACTGCTGGTTCCCAGTGCACGGACCCTGAGGGCGGCAAAATATCACGGGTCAAGAGCATCTGAAGCTTACGTGGTGAACAATGACAATTAACACGGATGAGAAATCCTACCTGTATGTATTCTGTCAGACTGTTAAAGACCTGCTTGGCTACTGTCATTGCTTTGGAGAAGTTCCTCTTGCCTGGGTCATCGATGATGTCTTTCCCAGAATAATACCAGTAGAAGTCACTGATAGATTCCTTTAAAAGTAAAAAAAAGAAGCTTAATGTCACAAAACATTTATTTTACAACCCCAAAAAACGGTCTTTATTAATTTACAGGGTTACACTATAAACAATTAGCCAATTAAAGCAGTACAATGACGTAGTAATGTAGCAGAAAACACAGTGCATTGTGGGATTTCTAACATTTGTGAAAATGGTAAAAATGATCAATTATATTTGCAGATTAATGAATCGTTTTCATGGCCTTCTTGCTATTATAGATGTTCACTTAGAAAACCACTGACATTCATTGTTTAATTTAATAGTTATTCCAATAGTCAAAATGTGTTGGATTGATGTGGCGGAGGAACTTTGTGTTGCAGATCAGAAGTTTGTGTTCAAATCCCCATGCTATGCATCAACATCTGTTTTTTTTATATTTAATAAGTCTCAGCCATAAAACAAACTTACTGTCATACTGTATGTTATGTAGTTATATGTGAGGTATTACACTACACTACACTACATTACTGTACTGTACTTCAATATTTATTTAACATGTATAGTCATTTACTACTAATAATAACAATAGAGCAGCATTTACAATAAAAATCTATTGATTTTTTTTTAACCATATATATGTTATTATTTTAATGAAATATATGGTCTCAGAAAAAAAAAGAAAGAAAGAATTAGATAATTTAAATGAAATATACAGCCTCAGAAAGAAAGAAAGAAAGAAAGAAAGAAAGAAAGAAAGAAAGAAAGAAAGAAAGAAAGAAAGAAAGAAAGAAAAAGAAAGAAAGAAAGATCATTTCAATGAAATACATGGTCTAAGAAAAAAAAGAAGAAAGAAAGAAAGAAAGAAAGAAAGAAAGAAAGAAAGAAAGAAAGAAAGAAAGAAAGAAAGATCATTTCAATGAAATATATGGTCTAAGAAAAAAAGCAAGAAAGAAAGAAAGAAAGAAAGAAAGAAAGAAAGAAAGAAAGAAAGAATTAGATAATTTAAATGAAATATATGGTCTCAGAAAGAAAGAAAGAAAGAAAGAAAGAAAGAAAGAAAGAAAGAAAGAAAGAAAGATAATTTCAATGAAATATATGGTCCAAGAAAAAAAAAGAAAGAAAGAATTAGATAATTTAAATTAAATATACAGCCTCAGAAAGAAAGAAAGAAAGAAAGAAAGAAAGAAAGATCATTTCAATGAAATACATGGTCTAAGAAAAAAAAGAAGAAAGAAAGAAAGAAAGAAAGAAAGAAAGAAAGAAAGAAAGAAAGAAAGAAAGAAAAAAAGAAAGAAAGAAAGAAAGAAAGAAAGAAAGAAAGAAAGAAAGAAAGAAAGAAAGAAAATTTCAATGAAATATATGGTCTAAGAAAAAAAGCAAGAAAGAAAGAAAGAAAGAAAGAAAGAAAGAAAGAAAGAAAGAAAGAAAGAAAGAAATAATTAGATAATTTAAATGAAATATATGGTCTCAGAAAGAAAGAAAGAAAGAAAGAAAGATAATTTCAATGAAATATATGGTCCAAGAAAAAAAGAAAGAAAGGAAGAAAGAAAGGAAGAAAGAAAGAAAGAAAGAAAGAAAGAAAGTAAGAAAGAAAGAAAGAAAGAAAGAAAGAAAGATCATTTCAATGAAATATATGGTCTAAGAAAAAAAGAAAGAAAGGAAGAAAGAAAGGAAGAAAGAAAGAAAGAAAGAAAGAAAGAAAGTAAGAAAGAAAGAAAGAAAGATAATTTCAATGAAATATATGGTCCAAGAAAAAAAGAAAGAAAGGAAGAAAGAAAGGAAGAAAGAAAGGAAGAAAGAAAGAAAGAAAGAAAGAAAGTAAGAAAGAAAGAAAGAAAGAAAGATAATTTCAATGAAATATATGGTCCAAGAAAAAAAGAAAGAAAGGAAGAAAGAAAGGAAGAAAGAAAGAAAGAAAGAAAGAAAGAAAGTAAGAAAGAAAGAAAGAAAGAAAGAAAGAAAGATCATTTCAATGAAATATATGGTCTAAGAAAAAAAGAAAGAAAGAAAGAAAGCAAGAAAGAAAGAAAGCAAGAAAGAAAGAAAGAAAGAAAGAAAGAAAGAAAGCAAGAAAGAAAGAAAGAAAGAAAGAAAGAAAGAAAGAAAGAAATTGTACCTGCAGCCTCAGCAGGTAGTCCACAGTACAGATGATAACGTTAATGGTGGTGGTGCTGCCAGTCTGTGTGCGCAGGTAGTTCTGGAAATCTGAGTTTACAAAAGTACTGCATATAAATGACACATCAATGTTCTATTAACCCTGTAATTAATTATTCTTTTAACTTGCCGTTATTGTGGCCCTCGCAAAGCAGCTGCAGGAAACGGAAGAGGTCGCATGTGAACTCATCGTCGGCCATCACTTTCTCATCTGCACGTGCACACAGTGAAAACCTTTAGACTGTGCTTGTGTGTGAGAACAACTAAACCCGAGAAGTGGATTAAGCAGTAGAGGCGAGAAGAGCGAGGATTTTCCATGCGATTAAATTTGTTAATGATCTTGAACCAAAGAACAAAATAATAATCAATTAAGGGGAAAAAAAGGAATGTATCTTGTCTTAAAATATTTACAAATGTTTTTTTTGAGATTTAAGTATGATTACACACACACACACACACACACACACACACACACACACAACACACACACCACACACACACAACACACACACACCACACACACACAACATAACATGACAGACCCCGTAATAACCTGATAATCCAGACAGCACACTGACAAACACACATATATATATATATATATATTGCACAAATACAAGGACAGGCTCTGAACATTTATAGAAACATAAATATGAACAGTAATATATTTTGGTCCACAGTGGCCCAACATGGTCCAACATGAGCATGGAGAAATCAGAGAGGTGTTATGGTGGCATATAAAAGAAACACAGTCATGCAAGATACATAAAGAAAGAAAGAAAGAAAGAAAGAAAGAAAAGAAAGAAAGAAAAGAAAAATATCAAGAAAAAAAAAAAGAAAGAAAGAAAGAAAAGAAAAAAAAGCAAAGAAAGAAAGAAAGAAAGAAAGAAAGAAAGAAAAGAAAAAAAAAAAAGAAAGAAATAATTAGATAATTTAAAATGAAATATATGGTCTCAGAAAGAAAGAAAGAAAGAAAGGAAAGAAAGAAAGATAATTTCAATGAAATATATGGTCCAAGAAAAAAAAAGAAAGAAAGGAAGAAAGAAAGGAAGAAAGAAAGAAAGAAAGAAAGAAAGAAAGTAAGAAAGAAAGAAAAGAAAGAAAAGAAAGAAAGAAAGATCATTTCAATGAAATATATGGTCTAAGAAAAAAAAAAGAAAGAAAGAAAGGAAGAAAGAAAAGGAAAGAAAGAAAGAAAGAAAGAAAGAAAGAAAGTAAGAAAGAAAGAAAGAAAGATAATTTCAATGAAATATATGGTCCAAGAAAAAAAAGAAAAGAAAGGAAGAAAGAAAGGAAGAAAGAAAGGAAGAAAGAAAGAAAGAAAGAAAGAAAAGTAAGAAAGAAAGAAAGAAAGAAAGATAATTTCAATGAAATATATGGTCCAAGAAAAAAAGAAAGAAAGGAAGAAAGAAAGGAAGAAAGAAAGAAAGAAAGAAAGAAAGAAAGTAAGAAAGAAAGAAAGAAAGAAAGAAAGAAAGATCATTTCAATGAAATATATGGTCTAAGAAAAAAAGAAAGAAAGAAAGAAAGCAAGAAAGAAAGAAAGCAAGAAAGAAAGAAAGAAAGAAAGAAAGAAAGAAAGCAAGAAAGAAAGAAAGAAAGAAAGAAAGAAGAAAGAAAGAAAGAAATTGTACCTGCAGCCTCAGCAGGTAGTCCACAGTACAGATGATAACGTTAATGGTGGTGGTGCTGCCAGTCTGTGTGCGCAGGTAGTTCTGGAAATCTGAGTTTACAAAAGTACTGCATATAAATGACACATCAATGTTCTATTAACCCTGTAATTAATTATTCTTTTAACTTGCCGTTATTGTGGCCCTCGCAAAGCAGCTGCAGGAAACGGAAGAGGTCGCATGTGAACTCATCGTCGGCCATCACTTTCTCATCTGCACGTGCACACAGTGAAAACCTTTAGACTGTGCTTGTGTGTGAGAACAACTAAACCCGAGAAGTGGATTAAGCAGTAGAGGCGAGAAGAGCGAGGATTTTCCATGCGATTAAATTTGTTAATGATCTTGAACCAAAGAACAAAATAATAATCAATTAAGGGGAAAAAAAAGGAATGTATCTTGTCTTAAAATATTTACAAATGTTTTTTTGAGATTTAAGTATGATTACACACACACACACACACACACACACACACACACACACACACACACACACACACACACACACACACACACACACACACAAACATAACATGACAGACCCCGTAATAACCTGATAATCCCAGACAGCACACTGACAAACACACATATATATATATATATATATTGCACAAATACAAGGACAGGCTCTGAACATTTATAGAAACATAAATATGAACAGTAAATATATTTTGGTCCACAGTGGCCCAACATGGTCCAACATGAGCATGGAGAAATCAGAGAGGTGTTATGGTGGCATATAAAAAGAAACACAGTCATGCAAGATACAGATCTACTGCAACTCAGCAACAATGGAGTAACACTGAGGGGGAAAAAAAAGAGAAAGATTGAAGGAGAGTCTCTGAGAGAATGAGAATTTCATCTCAATCTCATCCAATAGCTTGATTTCTTTCTCATTTGAGATTTTATCAGAATACATTGAGCAATTAATAGTCTTACTAAAAGATTGAACAGTCTCATGCTGTTACTGTTGGATTTGGATCTAATCTCATGGCCACAGTTCTGTTTTATGACCTTTGTGTGTAAAATAAATACAGTGTGGAATGATGTTGTTAACAGAACAGAATAAAAAGATTTTAAACACATATTAACACATAATGAAACGATACCAAATCTGGAGGACGTCTGAGTAATACAAAATACACTGCACAAATACTCAAAGCAATGTAAAAATGTAAGTCAATAACAAACGGTCGTTTAAAAATACGGCCAGATCCGTGTTACAGTTTAGAACTTGTTGAACACAAATTATATATAGACGTGAACAGTAGATATGCACATTATATATCCAAAAGGTTCCGGGTAATTGCACACCTTAACAAGCTTTTCCTCGAAATAAAGTACTAATAGATACGTAGCATCACCTGTTGATAAAGTGGAAAGAATATTTCTGCATACATGGATTTACCTGTTTTTATTGAGAAGGACAAGGAAAGCAAAGATGCATTAAGCTCACACAAGTTGATAAACATTAGGTTGAATCTTTTAAATCAACCTAAATTTACCATAAAACATTCATAGTTTAACTTCTGTAAGAAATGATCCACCTTTTGTCATCAAGATGAGTGATAAATAGCTTAAAGTGTGTCTGGATACTTTTGGATATACAGTGTACTTGTGTTAATCCATGATGATTGTAAATTAAATGATTAAAAGGGGAAACATTCATTCATTAGCAGTTGCAATAACAATTGGAAATTGGTGGCAATTTTTAAAAATTTGTGTGGATTTGATATAAAATCTGAAGTATTCTATATTTTCTAAATCTTAAAGTGTTTTTAAACAGCTTAAACATTTCGATTAGATTATTCCATTTTGCTAAAGATGATCCATGTTACTGATAATCAATATAGAATGAATTTCTTAGTTTAGCTACGTGCACATTTAAAAACGTTATGTTGATCGGTATTAAGATCTACGATGTATCTACAGGCTTGCGTGCTATTTAGGATAATTTGTGCATAAAAATTTGTGATGAATGTGCTAAATATGAACTTTTGTTAAGCAATGTATTGGTAATCTCAGATATGAAGTTTCTTTCAATACTTGCTGTTTTCTCATTTAAATATAATTGTATTAGCGCTATGAAGTGTTATTGTTTCTCAGTCTGCATTTCCATCCTGTTTTTTTTTCACCAGACTTGAAAGCATGGCTTGTGTTTGGAGGTGGGGATCTAGACGTCATTAAAACCTTGTTCTAAAACTCTTGTATTGCAAAAAATCTGAAACTGAAAGTATACCTGGAAATGCAACTTGTTCACAACTCCAAATACGATGAGAAAATAAAAACATTGTGTCAAAATGCATATTTCTGATTCTCCGGAAGACCTTTTGACACCTAACCACCCGTAAAATAAAAAAAAAAATATATATAAAAAATTTTAAATAAAATTTAAAAATAGTGAGTGATGAAATATTTTTGTAACGTGGCTCATAATCACCATCGACAGTGAGAGAAAATTTCTCTAAATCTGCAATTCATTTCATAATTTTAGGTGACATGGTCACCCCAGCTCTCTGTGATCTCCTGAGAGAAAACTGATCAGAAAAGAGAGGACAAGAGTCTTTCTTTCCTCACAGCCTTTTAAAGAGCATGGGAGTTACAGCAGATCTGTGATAGAACACTCAAGGTACAAAATGAGTAAAGAAATATTTTAGTCATCGCTAGCATGTTAAGTGGACGCAATGCTAATTCAGTAGTTTCAGTAGTGAAATTCGTTTTTTGCCAAATGTCTACATGAATATGTTTTGTTGATGATATATGAATGAAATGATTGGGTTAAAGGTGTATGATTTCAGCCAATAGTGTTAAATCAGATGGCGTGACAATGACCAAAGAGTTCTTTACTATCTTCCCTTGAGTGCGAAATGAAATGCAGTCAAAACTACACGCCACAAATTAAAAGTGTGGGAAGTATAGACAGAAAGAGAGGAGACAGATATTTAGAAAGAAGGTTAAAAAAATACATTTACAAGAATGATTTACCCCGTTCTAGCTTCATATCTGAGAACCGAAAAAGGGGGGCAAAAAAAAGGAGAGGAGAGATATCAATATTTAAAAAAAGGTACACTTCAGTGGATCTGTAAGGGAAAAGAAAAGCTACCATAATTTCCGGAATATAAAGCGCACCCATATATAAGCCGCACCCACTGAATTTGACAAAGATTTTTATTTTGAACATAAATAAGCCGCACCTGTCTATAAGCCATGTCTACACTGAAACTAAGGAACTTTACACAGGGTATAACAAAAGACAGTGCCTGTTACACGGTGTAACGGGTGAAATATGTTGTGGCTCCTTTAAGAGCAGAGCGGTATTTTGGGAATAGCCCGCGGTCGCATTTTTCCAGTATTACTGCATGTGTGCAAGGCCGAGGAATATGTCATTATTATTTTCTGATGCTCATTTCTAAGTTTCTTTGACTAACCCGTAACGCTGTTGCCAAGAAAAAGCACGAGTTTTGGAAACCTGTTTGTGCTTATATGATTTCTGTTGCAACTGGAGTTAGCGAGCTCTCCCTTAACCCAGACTCAACGCGTTACAACGGCTTGTATCTAAACAGTAGCCGACCAAGAAAGTCATTGTTCACTGTCTTTAATTGTTCACAACAATTTCTCTCGGGATTTTTCTTTTGGCATCGTCGTGCGTTTAAAAATCACCATCGGTGAAGCCTTTCTCCTGATGCCGTGCAGCTCAGAACACAGGTGAAGTGCGATTTTCATGCCCGTTCGGCAATTTCATTAGTCGAAATGTTATGGTGCTCAGTTTTTTGGCTTGAAGTTTTTGAAAGCGGGAAAACCCAGGAAAAATCCATAAATTAGCCGCTTCGTTGTTTAAGGTTCAAAACGTGGGAAAAAAGTAGCTGCTTATAGTCCGGAAAATACGGTATGTACAAAGTTTTTTTTATATAAGTACAAATAAAAGAGAAAGAGAAGGTGATCAAAATATACATGTTGACGTATATATTTCAATGTAGGAATAATATAAAAAGATGCATTCATTTATTTAATATACACTTTTCTTTGCTTTAATACGACTCACTTGTGCCCTCCTCTGAAACCATTCCAAGTCCTTCTGCTTTATTTTGCCTCTCAAATGCATTCAAGTCCAGAACGCTGCAAAACACACAATCATTTATCCAAATCATGTAACAGCCTTGTGTGGAAATTAAACAGGCTATTTACATTATTAACGATTGTTTATGGCTATTTATGTATTATTATTTTAGAATAATAAATATTCATGTAATAAACATATTTTAACATAATGAATATCATTTTCAATGACACAAATATAATTAAATAATGGTTGTGTACCTGTCATGGATAAATGATTTAAAACAACAACAACAATAATAATATGTTCAAAATCAGTAAAACACTTCAATGTTGGCAGAAGATACATTGATGACTGCTACAAAGCAGAAATAAGGGTCAAAGAAGGTTCAGAGGAGAAGTCACTGACCTGCAGGTCTGCATCAGAGCCTGCAAGCTCAGGAAGAAACCAACATCCTTCTTATCCTTCAGGTAATCCAGCATTCTCTGTGACACCAGAGTACAAACAATAATGTGAAAAATCTGTTTTGTGCTCCAGTAACCAGGATTTTACATTTCATCATAAATTTCATGTTTTATTTTTGATGATATCTAAAAGAAAAAAATCATTTATTCTTGCCTTTGCACACTTTCAAACATCAGTTTAGCAATTAAAAAAAAACTAAGAAAAGACCCAACTGTCACATCATCTGTGTTAGCGGATGAAAAGAGCATGTTCACGATTTCCCTTAATAAATAAAACTGACCTGCTGAACATCACAGTTGCCTCCGTTAAGGATGGAGATACCCAGTTTAAGCGTGGAAGACACCATGGCTCCAGGCTCACCTGGTACCAAAAATGATCTTTAAGACCTTTTACATCTGAGCAATCGCATACCATTTGGTACTCCACTATTCGTGTTTGTATTTGCGTACCTTTGCAGGCGCTTATCATCTGCAGTACCATTTCAGCTGCTCCACGATCATGGAGTCGAGCCTGCTGGTACAGAAGCCTCTGCTTCTCCATCTCCTTCTCCTGTTCATCAGAGAATAGCAAAGTGAGGCAGGTGCCTTGATTCATATCTCCAAAACCCCATTTACACCCACACACAAACACACAAATACACACACAACTAATTTCATTCACAGTCTGGGGGCAAACCTGCGTGATTTTGCTACAGATAATATTTGTCTCGTCTGATTTTGTTTGAATTACTTTTTTTTTTCATTGTAACTCTCACATGAAATATGCAGTTTTAGTACTTGTTTTAAATAATTACTTACTTATTTATTCTATTCTATTAATTCAATTACAATTTCTACATTTTCGATTACACTTCCCTCGTGCGTTAAAATATTCACCTTTTGCTTGATAAAACACTTTGTAATAAATGTAAATTGCATCGTAATTAATTGCATGAATAGTGCTTATGTACCATGCTTATTCTTATCATTATAAAAGATTATAAGATATTTCTTGTACTTATGGTCCATAGCTACAAACTGTATAAGTCTCCAGTGTGTAATGAAATTCTAATAAAAAATTAATAAATCACATTTCAAAAAGGCACTTTGTTTTTTGCACTCGTTAAGGCCCAGAATTAAGCTCCAGCCTATCCAGAAGCGCATTTAACTTAAATAAAAAAAAGGTAAAATAAATGTTTAATTTTTTGGTTTACAAAATTTTTGCAAAAATCAACAAATACACGTACACATACGCACACACACACACACACACACACACACAACATACAAAAACACACCACCACCATAAAACCGAGTGGTGTTAGTGAACAATGTTATTCGAGCACCCGAAATCTGATGCCGTTTGATGATGCACAAACGTTTGACTACAGCAAACAGCCCTGGCCACGCCTAACATGCCTAACCTGTGAAAAGTTTAGAAAATAAAAGCTGCTAAGAAATAAACCCCTTCTACACAACCCCCACCAGCCCATCCCATCCCATAGTAAATTAGTGGATTTTAATCTGATATTGGTTTAATAAAATGAGGCGCCCCGCATTTACTCCATATGCAGTGTGAGCACCTGAGTGTTTGTGTAAAAAAGTAAAAAAAATAAATAAAAAAAAAGAAGAGAGAGGATATGTGTGATGATACAGGGTGTCTGACTGACTGTGCTTTTACTGCAGTTCTCAGTGAGTACAGAGAGGGAGATTGGAGAATCCAATTACCGTAATTTCCGGACTTTTAAGCGCACCCAAATATAAGCGGCACCCACTGAATTTTACAAAGATTTTTATTTTGAACATAAATACACCGCACCTGTCTATAAGCCGCAGGTGTCTACACTGAAACTAATGAACTTTACACAGGCTTTAATGAAAGACAGTGTCTGTTACACGGCTTGTATCTAAACAGTAGCCTACGAAGAAAGTCATTGTTCACTGTCTTCCTCATTCCTTTCACAACTATTTCTCTCGAGAGTTTCATTGGGTAACCTGAACCCGTTCGGCAATTTCGTTGGTCTAATGTTATGGGGTTCAGGTTTTTTGGTTTGAAGTTGGTGAAACCGGGAAAAACCCAGGAAAAATCCATAAATTAGCCGCTTCGCTGTTTAAGCCGTGGGGTTCAAAACGTGGGGGAAAAAGTTGCGGCTTATGGTCCGGAAAATACGGTAGAAATCAAAGTGATTACAAATCAATAAAGATGCAGAATGATTTGCAGCATGCAGCATGAGCAAGATTTGGTCACAAAAACCTGGTTGCAATCCAGACAAATCAATCAAATGTTACCAGAATTGGAAGATTGAATCACTGGGTGTTAATTCCTCACTACTAAAATGTAGAATCTATCAATCAAGCCGCCTGATTTCCTGGATTTAAATCAGGCTTTAAGCAATTTTTTGTTGTTTTGCTTAGTAGGTAAGTAAAGGTGTTACAAAGCAACAAAGGAAAGATGAAGGCAGCAACATAGACACACACACACAAAAACACACACACACACACACACACACACACACACACACACACACACACACACACACACACACACACACACACACACACACACACAAAGCTGAGTCTGGAGAGGTGGGATAAGACTTCATACTACTGTATTAGGGGAAAGTTATGGAATGTTTTATGAGTTGCAGCTTGTGTGTATGAGAGTATGGTCTGTGTCTCACACAGAGATACACATACTCACACACCAAACTATAGCACATACACACGTCTAGTTTCTAGCATCTAATACTACATGATTTTAGAGGACAAAAATGCAGGAGTCTGTAAATGATCAGAAGAGGTACACATTTTTTTGGAACAATATTACAGAGTCCTGAAATATGTTTATATACATATATATACATACTGTATATGTATGTGCATAAGTGTCCTAAAAGCAAAGCTGAACACGAGCTCATCACTATATCACATGATGTGGTCTGTGTTCCACATTTCTGGTTTGCTTGTCTGCTCGTCCACATTTGCTCTCTGCACTCGCTCTGGTCAGACACAGCAGACGTGTGACACGGAAACCATGAAACAAAAAAACTCAAAAGAGAACATTCCAGCAAAGTGTGCACAAGTCAGTTTTACAGCATAAAGAGAGTAAGTGCAAGGGAATAAAGAATAGAAGAGAAAAAAAAAAAGGAAGTGTTTTTAGGAGGGGTTTTAGGTGCAGTGTTGTTTTCTCGCTGTGTTCACTCAATGCGTGGTTTGACGGCTTTCTCCGGTGGCGCGAGACCCCCTTGGACCCCCCCATACCATCTCATTCTGCCGCACCTCAAACGATGGTTCCTCGCCCCCCTCCTCCTCCTCCTCCTCTCCCCCTTTCGCCTCCTCACCAATGTGGCAGCTCTGTGAGGAGAGAACTGTGCAGTGAGTGCAAAACCAAGAAATGCCTTTCGTTCATAATGACGTACAGTAATTAAGTATGTGAGTAAAAAGGTATGAAAATAACTAAGTAGGTACCTCAATATAATGTATGTAACAAAGTGAGTGGATATGCAAGTAAAAAATTACGGAGATAGATAGATAGATAGATAGATAGATAGATAGATAGATAGATAGATAGATAGATAGATAGATAGATAGATAGATAGATAGATAGATAGATAGCGAGAGACAGACAGAAACAGAGACAGACAGACAGAAACAGACAGACAGACAGACAGACAGACAGACAGACAGATAGATAGATAGATAGATAGATAGATAGATAGATAGATAGATAGATAGATAGATAGATAGATAGATAGATAGATAGATAGATAGGAAGTAAGGGACAGACAAAAACAGACAGACAGACAGACAGACAGACAGACAGACAGACAGACAGACAGACAGACAGACAGACAGACAGACAGACAGACAGATAGATAGATAGATAGATAGATAGATAGATAGATAGATAGATAGATAGATAGATATAGAGAATATAAGTGAAACTACAGTTCACCTCAACCAAAACTTGATGCTGTTTTTATCATTTGTATTTTAATATTTAATAGTTACTAGAACACGAGCGGACAAAATACCACACATACCTTTGCCATAATGTCAGCGTACGCCATGTACAGGTGATCTACATCAAGTTTTCTGTAAGTCAGAGAAAGTCAGGTACAAGTGACAAATCTATCGACATTGGTTACAGCAGTGCCAAACAGCCTGATAATCAAATAAATGCTTTACGTTTTTTCAGTGAGAGCTGTGCGGCTAAAATGAAGAATCAGCTGATGCAGAGGATCCGGCTTGGCCTCTGTCTCTTCTTCTTCCTCCTCCTCTGCCTCTAATGTTTTCTGCAACAAAAGAAAAATGTTAACTGCAGTCAACAATGTATAATCAAATACTGATTAAAATGCACATTAAGACTCACAGATAAATCATCGATCATCTTATCCTCAAATGAGTAGCCCTCATTGTCCAACCAGTTGCGTTTGTAACCGTCTAGGAACATGTTGGACGCCCGGTGCCTTGAAAGACATGAGTAATAGAGTGAGTGTTAAATATTACTCTAATGCCTTACTGTTAAAATAGCAAATATGAGGAGTTTGATGGTGAAAACCTTGGGATGTTATACAGCGGAGTCATTCTGAAGCATGCCACCACAGCCCGGCGGCGCTGCTTAGACAACAGCTTGTGCCAAACCATCTTCTTGGATTTATATGGATGTTCGATCTGATGAAGGAAAACACAATACAATCCTAAATATTTACACACCCCAGTGGGTGCATCACAATAATTAACGGGTACTTTATTGCTGTATAATAATCCTTATCATTTAGCTATAGAACTGTCCATCAAATCTCAATTGATTTTTGTGAATATTATTATTAATTTTAATTGAACATTGAATTTTATTATGCCTTTGTTACACATTATTATATTATATTCGAAGGTAACTGGCTTTTTTGTCACTACTTTCTAATACACTTAAATTAAAATACTCTATTGCATGTGAATTATTGCTTTAATAACACTCAAGTATTCATGTATGGACATTAAAGAAAAATATCGAGGCTATAATGGTATTGGGGCACTGGATTTGGAGCACTGACTGGACCTCAGTCCTCCTCACCTCATCTACATCAGTACCTGACTTTACTAACACCTGAATGTCTGAATGAACACAAATGTCTTCCCAGAAGAGTGGAGCTCATTAAAATAGCACATGGGCACTAAATGTTGAATGCGATGTTGAAAAAGCACATACTGTTTATCAGAGTCTGCTGTCCACAAACATCTTTCCAAATAGTGTCACAATTCAGTAAAAATAACAAATTATAAGCTGTTTGTGGGAATATTTGTGCACGTGTTGGTTGCGTTGAATCTGTCAGTTTGTTTGTGTTTACTGCTTACCACTTCAATGTTGTAAAGCACAGCAGAGACTTCCTGTACCCTCTTCACAACTTTCTCTGGATTTTCAGCATCCTCCGCCTTGCCTGAGGTTTCCTTATACAGAGCCATCTGCCAGCGCATGGAGGGGTCCTCCACCTACACACGACCACACAGAGAATGAGATACACACACACACACACACACACACACACACACACACACACACACACACACACACACACACACACACACACACACACACACACACACACACACACACACACACACACACACACACACACTCTACCCTCACCTTGCCCTGCAGATGAAGGTTATTGTTCAGGAACTCCCTCACTTCTTCATCTGTGTCTTTCTGTAATGAGGAGAAAAATGAAGACTCTTATCTGCCCTTCAGGTTTTCATCAGGCTTTATTTGATCTGAATTATAAAGTGACCTCAGATCTTATAAAAGGAATATTAATTATTATCCGACAGTACTGTTGAATTTTTTAATATAATTGTTGATTCAGAAACTCTGGCACTAGTTTCAATCTAAGTTTTATATAAAATTTCCTGTGCCTATTTACATGGACTTGCAAGACAGTCAACAATTACCCGGCTGCAGAGGGTTTTTTTTGCTAATTTCCCCGCACTTGTTTCAGTTTTTTTGTCTATGCATCCATAAAATGAAGAGTACTCCTCAACTATAATGAAACTGCTATGAATGGACACTCAGATGAGGATAGGTTCCCTTTCGAGTCTGGTTCCTCTCAAGGTTTCTTCCTCATGCCGTCTCTAGGAGTATTTCCTTGCCACAATCGAGCCTCATTAGGAATAAACTTAAAATTATGAGAGCAAACATATAAATTATTTTATACAACTTTATAACTGCTTAATCTCTGTAAAGCTTTGAGACAATGTCCAGTTTTAAACACACTTTACAAATAAAAACTACTTGAATTAAATTAAAGCTCCACCGATTATTGATATTATTATATATATATTATTATATATTATATTATGTGTGAAATAATTAGTAATCAAATCACGTACACAAATAATATGCACCTTATTGTGTGCAGTTATGCATGGAATAATTTGCATGAAACTGGTCTGTGGTAAATAAAAGATTTGGGGCCACTGTGCTAGACAATATTTGCAATACCTTGATCTGAAATTAATTAAAAACAGATTGAAGGTCTTATGGCTGCATAACAATTGTTGATATGCTAAAGTTTTCTGTAAGGTTTTCCAGCAATACCATTCCCCTGTTTTACTCCTTATATACTGGTTGCAGTTACTCCTTGTTTACCAAAGAATAGCGGATCTTTGCCAAGTTGATGAGCTCCTGATCTGCAGGAGAACACATATTCAGACCAATGGGCAGGAGTTTCTTCAGAGCAGCTACAATCAACGAGGTCTGCACCGAGTAGCGATCCCCACGTCGCTTCTTCTTTGTACGTTCCGCATCAGCGCCACCACCCTGTAAAGATCTTATGTAGTTAGAGGGCAACTATGGCATTCTTGAGGATTCCTATTTCAGACTCTATTCTTGTAACCTGGTATTGGTGTGCAAAGAAAGTGTTATCAATTCCAAAAAAAAAATCTAAAACGTTTCAGTGCATCAGCCATATTTGTCTGAATATAAGATAAATTGTGCTTTATTTTTATTTAATTGCACGTATGTATGTAATTGAACATAATGCAATATATATATATATATATATATATATATATATATATATATATATATATATATATATATATATATATATAATAACACATAAAACTATCTACCACAAAAATACTCCTAATGGCAAAAAAAATAAAGGATTTCCAAATATCAAATATATTTACCTGAATATAAAATACTGAATTGTTAAATTTCTGCATCGCCCATTTTTATATTTCAGTAAGATGTGGCTTCCTTCTTTTTTTAAAACATATTATAGCTAATTATGCAAGTGGAATGGAGGTGATTTGGGATGTGGGGAAACAATTGGTGTTACTGAACTATTCTATTGCATAACACCAAGATTTACAAGTTAATACTGAAGTTAGTTGTTCATCCTTTGGCACAGCACACTCCAAAAAAAAAACCACAAGCAGCAGGTTACAGTAACCTTCGGTCTCACCCCAAACCCAATCACTCACCTCCACACAAACACACATGCATCCATCGTTGCAGTGCATGGCCCCATTTATTTCTTTGCTGCCATGTGAGTGTGTGCATGTGTTTATGTGTGTTAATAAAGGCATCGGAGATCACAATGTGACGCTCCATAAATGATGTGTGATTTTTAAATGTACAAGCCCATAAACATTTAATGAAAACTGAGAGAGTGAATTGGGTGACATCCTCATCTACATCACCTACATCGAGGGAACACTTTAACACTGTGTAGTAAGTAACTGTAAAACGCTTCATGGAAAATGGCACATGCTGTCATATGTTTTTTTGTTTTTACTATATTACCATTATAATAATCTTTACAACATATTTTTATATTATGGTCATGATCAGATTTGTGTCTAATGGACAAGCATGATACATATATACACAATAGATATAGATGGTACCAGCAAAAAAAGTATGGACACACCTTCTCTTTCAGTGTTCTTTCTTTCTTTTTTTGTTTATAACGTTATACATTAATATTGAAGACATCCAAACTATGAAAGAAGACATATGGAATTATGTTCTACACAAAAAATTGTTAAACAACCCAGAATGTGTTTTATATTTTAGATTGTTTTAAGTAGCTCCATTTCCAGTAGCTCCATGTAGCTCCAAGACAGCTTGGAAAAGTCATTGCCTTCTCTCATCAGATTCACGAGATGGTCACCTGGAATGGTTTTCAGTTTCCAGGTTTCCCTTGTCAAGAGTTTGTTTGTGTCATTTCTTGCCTTCTTAAAGTGCTTTAAGCCATCTGTTGTCTTGTGAAGTTTGAGTAGAGAGTCAATATCCTTATTAGTGCTACTGCAAATACTGTACAAATCCATATTATGGCAAGATACACTCAGATATGAAAAGGAAAAAGACAGTCCATCATTAGTTTAAGAAGTGAAGGTCAGTCGTTGCTTTGTTGAAGACCCTGTTCTTAAAATGTATAATAAAATAACCAGCATGGCTATCGCAGCATTTTGCAGTGACATGCCATGCCATCTGGATTCCACTTAGAGGGATCATCGTTTGTTTTCGAACAGGACAATGATCCTAAACACACTTCTAGGTTATATAGAGCTATTCGTTCAAGAACGAGTGTGATTGAGAGCTGCATTGAATAACCTGGCTTCCACCGTCACCCGATCTAAATCCAGTTAAGATGGTTTGTGTTAATTTGGACTGCAGAGTGAAGGAAAAGCAGCCAACAGACACCCAACATCTCTGGGAACTCCTTGAGAATGATGGATAACCGTTCCAGGTGACAACCTCATAAGACTGACAGGAAAATGCCAAGAATGTGCAAAAATATTCTGGGTTATTTAACACATTTTTGTTTACTTAACACTTTGCATAATGTTCTTTCATAGTTTGGGTGTCTTCACTATTAATGTACAATGTTACAAATAAAGAAAAACCTACGGAAAGCGAAGGAATGTCCACACTTTTGATTGGCACGGTAGATTCACATACATTAAATGTATACTTAAAAAAATGTGGTCAATGCTTATTAACACATATTGTATCTTATTATATTAATTTAACTTGTGTATTATTTATATCATTAATTGCTATACAACAGGACATGCAGTCAGGGCACTGACAAAGTTAGCTACATTTATTTTAGGAGTTAAATAAGCAATATAAGCTCAATAGCAGAGATTTAATTTAAAGCTATTTATATCAGGTGAGTCGTAAACTTCCTATAAGTACAAATAAAAGACGGTCTCAGTTAAAAAAAAAAAAAAAAAAGGAGACATTACTAGATGCTGATTTTACCAAATAAAATGCTTTAAAATGTTCATTTGAATTCTAGATCAGGTGATCAACTTCATTCATTTGACAATTTAGTTCATAAAAAAAAAAAAAAAAATTTCCATCTGCACTGTGAAGGCTGTCCAGTACATCTGAAAATCTTTGGCTGAACCTGAGCTGATAAAGTAGCTTATTAATGGCTTAAACCTTTAAGAAACCTGCTGTATTACTCCTGTTACTTTAATAATAATGGTTCTTCCTAATCTGGCTAGCTGTGAAAGGGGATTTCTTTTTTTGGGAAATAAAATGCTGTAATTCCTACATTATCATTTTCATTATTCAATTTCACCTCCTATACCTTACAGTAAAAAACTACAATAACACTGTGTTGGTGTCCAGATATTTATGAACCCACAAGCATGTCATGACGGCATATAGCACATGATATATTGATTAGGTTGTGTAATTCTTATGGTACCGAAACCAGGTAAAGTGTTAATTAAATCTACAATCTGAAATATAACAAATATATTTTATTAGTTTATTGTATTTAATTAAAAGGTAAAGTGCTCCATGAGAATTAGAATGAAGGAAGAGTCAGTATCAAATGAAAAAATGGGACAAAATTATAAGGTCATGCCCATCCCCTCCACAAAATACCCCCATTTTCCATGATGCCACACTCACCATATGCAAAATGTATATCTATTTTTTTATTTTTTTTAAATCTATGATCAGATGAAATGATGGGCAATGAGGTATTTGTATAAGGAATATCTAAAAAACATCAGATGGTTAACAGAGAACCCTGGAGAAAGCTTTACCGCCAAAGTTGGTGGTACGAAGATAAAAAAAATAAAAATAAAAATGCAAAAAAAAAAATAAAAAAAAAAAATGAGAAAAGAGGTAAACTGCAACGATCTGCAGCAAACAAGATCCAGCAGGTGGCAAACCCATCAAACTCATCAACTGGCAGGGCAATGGGACTCAAACCCAGCCGCTATCGAGCGGCTGAACATGAGTGCCATGATCCTGAACCTGTAAACTAGAGCTGAGAACTTTCATCAAATGCTGTTTTCAAATGCCTGCTCACACACACACACTGGCAACGAACAACTTTAAAAATCACTAAAATATTTATATTACTGTAATTTAGACAGAATAATAACTGATTCGCTAAAAAGAAATTACTATAAATTTTGTTTGAGTGTGTGTGTGTGTGCGTGTGTATGTACGTGCGAATGGGTGTTTTGTTTTCTGACGTGCTAGTGTGTGTGTGCAAGTTTGATAGAAAGCCTCGGCCATGTGGTGCCATGCGAAACAGCACAGCTTGTTGTCGTGCAGAAGTGTATTCTGACCTCTCCATCCCCAGCCTAGAGAACCCGGCATCCACACCAGGACAGAACGCACACACACACAGAATTCACTGTTAATATCCCGGCTCCGTGTGTATTCAAAGACAAAACAAAGGGGCAACTCCAGACAGAAATAAACACCACTGCTGAATAATAATCAAAATAAAGCAAGCAGATGATGACAAAAAAAACAAACCCTTTTGATTAAGCTGCTTTTTAGGTAACTTTTACATAGAATAGTGGGTTAGCTTAATTTTAGAGACAAGAATAACTGTATTAGGGGGTAATATAGGGAAAGAAAAACCGTTTTGTCACAAGTAATTCACAATACATAGACTAGATGACAATAGTTCATGTTGCTAACAAAATGGCAAATTTAGCCAATATGTCCTTGCATAAATATGCACCCCCTGTTACCCTTTTGATCTTCTGACTAATGAACACTTTACCTCATCTGCTGATTTTTCCTGGATGACCTCCTCTATGCAGATTCATATTTGTACCCTATTATTTTATTATTTTGAATAAAAATATATAATGGTGCTCTATGAACATTTTTTTATTTAATTGTATAAATATTGACCCATCCAACTATTTTTTCTCTAATCACAGATTTTACCAGAAGTACATACATTTTTGGATGGATTTCACAGCATGGGGCGAATATTATGTACAATCACTAATATATAAATACATATAATATAATGCTTTCTGTGCACTGTGCGCTCTCCGAGCAGCACGCAGTCTTAAGTATAAAAACAAACAGCAGGTGGCGTCAGTGATTCGTCTCTAAAGGCGGCTCTCATAATGACAGCAGAACTTCTGGGCCAATATAGCAGTACATGCAAGCCGGAAAAAATAACTGTATAGATTTTGGAGATAGCCGACAGTTCAAGCAATTAACTATCGGTGCCGATTAATCGACAAACCCCCATGAATCGACGTCTAATTATTTCATGTGTAAACATGTTTGCTTTATTGACTCTCCTAACCCACACTTCAATATTTGGAAAGGGGTGAATATTTATGCAAGGCAACCGCATGGGTTACATTTTTTTTTTTTTTTATCTACAAAAATGTAAAAAAAAATAGCAAAATGAGAAAATATATATCATAAATATTAAATTGTTCTGTGACATGCAGCATTTTAGCACAGTTATGTCATCATGTCTAGTCCTATTAAGTAAAGGATTGTTACGCAATGAATTATGTTCAGATGAAACCTCACCTTGCTCATCTTACTCTTGCTGTCAGCGGTGAGAAAAGACATGTTATTAATCTCGTTCATCACTACGAAGTTCTGCTCCTCGCGCTTGAAGTTCTGCAAAGCACAAACAAAAAACAGGACAGTAGTTCGACAGATGAATATTTGTAACACTAAAGTAAGTTTGAAAATGTGCCTGAATGAAGACATACATGAGATTTCGACCAGAAGATGAAAACTTCTCCAACCATCCTGAACAGGTCTTCAGCATCAGGATCAGGGCAGGTTAGCCACCTCGCCCTTCAAATACACACAATAAGAAGTTTGTGTCACTCGCTGATACTGTGCTCTGTTTTCTTGCCTACGTTTACAGTATAATATGTATATGTAAATATGACAGAATTTGGCAGATGCCCTCATTTAGAGCAACTTCCATTTATCTCATTCATGCAACTGAGCAGCTATGGGGTTGAGGGGACTTGCTCAGGGGCCCAGGAGTCTCAGGTTGTTGTGGTGGCCAGCCACAATTCCAATCATAGATCAAAAGTCCAATACCTTAACTAATAAGCTACACCTACCACAATATTGAGACAAGGTTCATTGTGAAAAGCACTATAGAAATACAATTGAAAACAATATGACACCTGTACTAGGGTGTTAGTAAGAAAATCTAATCTAAAGAAAAGAAAGAAAGAAGTTTTATAATTGTCATATGTACTTTAGAGCACAGTGAAATTCTTCCTGCGCATATACCAGCAATGTTAGGAAGCTGGGGTCAGAGCCCAAAGTCTCCCAGGATACACTGCCCCTGGAGCACTGAGCTTTAAGCGCATTGGGTGGCAGCTTGCCAATACCAGGGCTTGAACCACCGACCTTCCAATCAGTAACCAAAAGCCTTAACCACTGAGCTACCACCTTCCCCAAACAACACTGTCATGGTTCCGTAAAATACTTAAAAAACACAAGTACAAATGTGTCAATGCACATCATTGTCCATTTAACAACATACAAAGTAAACAAAAGGAATCCAATCCTTTGATGTCCTTTCTTATACAGGCTTTTTGAGAATATTTCCATAAATAGAACATTTATCAGGCCATGTTGCCGTCGACTTTTTAGTGTAAGCAGGCCCCTTGATCAGTACCTGTTGTTGTCCACATAGCGGATGAGCAGTGGATAGAGGGCATACAGATCCCTGCAGAGGACAGCGAACTCATCTCGGATCGTTCCTTCCTCACTGTCCACCTCTGTCTTTCCCTCCATACGCAACTGCTCCTCCTCAGCTACTACCTTCCCTGAACGCTTCTTCAGCTTTTCCATTGTGGGGATAAAGTGAGACTTTAGCATCTCTGGCTTGGCCCTGCTAACAATGGGCTGGGCAAATACTGAAAAGAGAGACATCAACAACAACAACATGGTAATATATTGCTGTAACTGGCTTAAGTACATGAGAACACATCAGATATAATCTGATATGGCCCCTTAGGCCAAAAATAGGACAGAAGATAAAGTATAACTCCAGACTCTAATACCAGAACTCTCTCATGAGCCACTGGAATTTAGAAGACAGTTATAATTAACGGTTATGTGATGCAAATATTTCCAAGCCAACCATAATTAACTCTCTATTCCATACTAACCAGCCAATCTTTTCATCCAGGAGGCCTCGTCGATGCCCAGGTTGTTGACCACAATCTTCATGATGCTGCCCAGAAGCTGGTTGAGGTGCTCAGAAGTGACATCAGTACAGATTTGACCCTCCTGCTCAGGGAAGTTTTCAAGCCCTCTTTCCCACCAACGTGGGAGGTAGTTACATAGCATGGGCAGTGTGATCTCAATCACATGCGGCATCTCTGTGTAACGAGCTCCAGACTCTGCCAGGTCATTAATCTCTTTCATGAGCACATCCAGCTGTGGGATGTCCAAGCACAACTCCTGCACCTCGTTCGGGAGACCTAAAACTAAAATACAAGAAGAAGAAATCTTAATGTAAAGATTGTCTGTTTACCATGTAAACAATTTATTAATAAATGTAACAATTTATGTATTATTGCATCTGGATTTTGGATGAATTAAAAAAATTGCACAGATCATTAACTGAACAACAAAGAATCAGAGACAGGGTTAGCTTTTGCAGCTTTTTTTCATAAATGTACAACATTTTAAATTGCATGAAACTCAAGCATGTTGGTCCTTCACATTTATTTTCCAAAATGATTTTACTGTTTTAATTATTTGCAGGTCAATTTTAAAAAAAGAATTAAATTAGATAATTAAATGTTTGTGAAAATGATTTTAGAGTCTTTATTTAAAAGCTGTAAAAAAATTTTTGCTTTCAGTGCTCCGTTATTTTTTGTGTAGTGAGTTGGAAAATTAATATTATTGTAGAATAATTTCAACTCTTCTATGCAACTAAATTATTCAGGTGAATGTACATATTGGTGGGTAGATACCATGTTGATTCTATACTGTATTGAGTGATCTGATTAATTGTGATTGTCCATAACAGATTGAATATATATATATATATATATATATATATATATATATATATATATATATATATATATATATATATATATATATATATATCATAAGCAATGATTGGCAAATCTCATAAATCCATATTCTAATCACAAAACCACAGAGCAAAAAAATCATATTTAGAATAAAAAAAGAATAGTCTAAGCACATGTTTTGCTGACTGATATTAGACAGGAAAACTGCTACTCACTGGCTCTCTCTCTTGGTGTTTTCGTAGTGTAGACGGAGTATGCGTTGAACTCATTGAGCTGGGGCTCCAGATATGCCACTGGCATGGCAGCAGCCAAATGAGCCAAACACTCACCAAGAGCGGGCCTCAGCCTAGAAAACGCACACATCAATACTTAATACAGTATCACACACACATTTCTCACAATCTCGTCATGCTTGATTTTACTCACTTTTCAGCATGAGGGGTCTTCACTGTACCCACTGAATAGATACTGCACATGAGACGATAGCAAGAAATCTGCAAGTCATCCACTGAAAAGAAAGAAAGAAAAAAGACGATAGGTTTAGTATGTCCTTTAATGAAGCTCATTACTAAGAATACACATTCCGGAAAGGTATATGTGGGAACACTTACAGATGACATCATCACCAAATTGGTGCTGGGCGATGTGGTCGAAAAGTGACGTCAGTACTGGCAGTAAAGCAACGGTGGTGTAGTTAATATTTTGGGAAACACCTTTAACCTTTGGAATGGCAGAAGAATATGCTAGTGAGACAGATCATCTGTTATATGTATTATGTCAATTTTTTTTTATTTCCATACAGTAATCTTTATTAGAGAAGAATCCTCTTCCTGTATCTGACCTGATTTTTGGTGGACACCTTGCCCAGTTTAAGATTCTCAACCATCTTCTCAATGTCATCAGCAGCGCTCTCAAAAAATGAACGAAGTCCTGCTTTGACAATCTCTGGTCCAGATTTCATCACCGTTCTGCAGAGAGAGGAAATTAGTTCAAAGCTTCTTGTTTGTATTTCGATGTTTCACAATTTTCTACACATCAGAAAATATTTTTTTTCTTTAGTTTTGCATGGAAATGTTTTGAGAACCTCTTGTGCTCTGTGTTTTTTATTTATTTTATTTTGGACCAATCTGTTAAAATTTTATATCCTGCTTTTGTGAAAATCCCCAAAGATTAGCAGATTATTAGTCACAGAGATCACATTTTCCCCATTCTAAAGCTTGATGAAACCATTAACTGAAGCTCTTGACCTGTAACTGAAAGACTAGGTGTATTAAATTGTCAATCTACATAAAACCTAACCTAGATTTGTTTTATTTTAAATTAAAAAATTTGGGTCAATGGGACGTCCATGGTTAAGTAGTGAATGACAGAAATAATAATGGTAAAACTAATCTCAACTTTACCTGGCATCCAGTGAACGTGAGAGGATGTGTAAGCAGTTTACTACCGCTGAAGCGTCAGTTCCTGTACACATTACATGCAATAAAGAGAAGTCAAATATACAGGTTCTATTATTAGGTCTTATACATTGAAGATTTTATCCAGAGTTATTATTTCATAGAACCATTATTCCTACTGCTCATTACAAATAAGGATTAGTAGAGCTATTAGTGTGTCAAAGGTAAATTGTTGATTAGTAGGAAACATCTGCCAGTACAATATGTAGATTCATGCCAGGTCACTAAGCTTTGGTGTACGAAAGATGCTGAATAATTACAAATTATGATGATGATGATTATATTATTATTATTATTATTAAAACAAGTACCTTACTTAGACAGTCAAATGCTCAGAAAATGCGTGGAACTGACTAATATAATTTTTACCACTCGTCTCTAAAAGAACTTTCTTGTGAGTATGAGTATGAATAATTAAGTACAGTTTCTGACTAGTACTAAATCAGAATCAGGGATAAGGGTGTTATTAAATTAAATAACTATTACTATTAAATAATTGTGGAATAAAACTTTGGTTTAAAGTAACTACTCAACAATGACTACAGTCACAATGGTTGCAATGAAAAAGCACATGCTGAATACTGCAAAGAAAACTGGAGCTGACTGTATGTTGTTCATTGTGTAAGATTTTTTAGTTATAAAAATGTGATGTTATCGTCACTTAATCTTCAACTCAGCGTTGTGCTGCAAAGAGTTAAGCAAAGCATAGCAAACCACAGCAAGGCCACAGCAACAATGAGAGGGTGTGAGAGAGGAGGTGTTTTATAAAGGAGAGAAACGGAAACAGGTGAGGAGGAAAAAGCAAAAACGGAAGCTAGTATGAATTAGGATAAGAGAGATGGCTGGTGGCATCAAACCCTTACGCAGGTTTTCTTACCAAAGAGGGAAACTCTGTGCCTCACTAGAGCAGCCAACTTACAGAAGATACTGAGGCATGGAGAAAGAGAAACAAAGAGGGAGAGGGAAAAGGAAGGAGAGATGAAAGAAAAAAGGAGGAGGAAAAGAAAGAGGATGAAGTTTCGAGCCATGAAAACAAAGGGGAAGAAATTAACATGGTCCAGTAAAACAATGAGGAGACAGAAAAAAGAGAGGCCATTGGGACATGGAGTACCAGAGGCAGGAAAGAGAATCCAAGGAGCAGATGCATCTTTGTCATGTAATAGTTTTTATAGTACATTCATAGTTATTAGAGATCATTATAATCCGAAATATGCGGTTTTATGCACTTTGGTTTTCAGGATCTTGTCAGTTGAAGGTTACCTGGCGATCATCTCTTTTTCCTTGTTGGAGGCATGACCACCACTTCCCAGAACCTTTGCAGGAGTGGACAGGAAGTAGAGGCAGTGGTTTTTAAAGTACTGGTTTATCAGAGGCAGCAGGATCTAAAAGTGAAAAAAAAGATGACAAGAAATACATCTTTAAAAATGACACAATCAAGATTGAGTGTGTTTTCATATGAATAAGACTAAAAATCTTTGTCACCTTGGCAAAGAATTTGATCTCCTGCTCATGGGGGGACTTCTCGACTCTTCCGCTACTCACAACAGCCTCTGGATTCGCACACACACACATACACACACACACACACACACATATCACAACAGATATTAAACAAAGTTTAGTATGTGATCACAATCGAGTGTTACCAGAGACTAACCCAGATGTGCAATGAACTCTTGAGAGATCTCCATCCACTTCAGCAGCTTCTGAAGGAAGCCATAAGCAAAACGTTTCTCGATAGAGGAGATTTCCTGCTCCATATCCTTTAAGCCTCTGAACAAAAGGTACACAGATTAGATGAGGCAACACATATTAAATTATATATACATATTACATTGTTAAAAAATTTTATGTTGCACAACACTGACTGTTTTGTTGTACCTAGTAACAGCATATCCTTCAAACTGGAGGAATTTAAGTAAATCTTGGGCTTTTTCCCTGTCGCGGGCTTTCTCTTTGGCCGTCAGAGTGTCATAAGGAACAAGCAGAGGATGAGTACCACCACCTATAAGAACACAAAGTTAAGATTAGTATTTTGATTATTATTCTTAAATAATTTGCAATTATCTTTTTAGGCAAAATGTTAAATACTGGGACCAGTGAATCAGTTATCACGAAAGAATCAGAATCAGAATCAGGTTTATTAGCTAAGTGTGTTAGCACACACACACACAATAAATTTGGTTTCAGCTGTTAGTGACTCTCAAAAGTACAGACATTAATAACACTATACATTTAGCTTGGACTATAGAAGACAAAACAGACAAGACAAGACAAAACAGACTATACAAAACAATACAATGTAAAACAATATAGAGAGTATAAGTATTAAATAGGGATAAAAAGTATATGTCAGATCAGTAAAGAACAGAACAGTAAGAAAGAACTTTTTAATATATTTGTCACACTGTATTCTAACTAAGAAACACAATTTTGCACAAAAAGTTTGTTTGAAGTTATACTTTATTTCCTAGTACAAATTTTGGAGCAATAGAAATACAAATGATGGTCCTATTGTGATTTGAAAATATCGTTAGCTGAGACATGACCTACCCAGGAGTTCTAAAGAATGGTGATCAGTGTGGTATAGTATACTGTTATTTGTTAATAATCTATTACAGTACATCATTTAGCAAAACAGGGAAATGTACCATACCATAATGTAAAAAATGGACAGTATATATGTATGTGGCAGCGAGCAAATGAACAAGCTCCAGTTCACAACGACAAAATCAGTGGTAAGATGTACTTTCTGTTTTAGTGTCCGGTGACACAGATAAAATGGAGTCAAGAGCTAAAATTGCATACACCAAAAACACCGAAAATGATGTGCTGAAACATCGAGACAACTGAATTCTGTCACTGGTAAGAGGAAGCCATCTTACAAGGCGGGAGATCGTACATCCTGACAGCTTCCCATCGTATCATATTGATATGTTTACCTCCCACTCAAAATGAAAACAATTTTTACTTATTTGACTCGTCGTTATCGTCATCATAGATATAAAAATGGAAGTTGAACAATTGAAAAGTCGAACCATCGTAATTCAGGGACTATCTGTGCTTCTACATGAGATTAATTATGATACTATGATTGTTCCCTCTAGACCTCACCTTTGGCCTGAAGCTCCATTTTCTTCTTTCTACCCCAGGTATTGTGGTAATTTTCAGCCAATTGCTCTGCCATAGACTAGAGATGGAACCAAACAGAGAAAGATCTTTGTGCAATTGCAAGCCAAGGACAATGTCTGTCTCTCTGTTTGTCTATAAATAATATCTCTTGAACCCATCACATACCTGCAGCTCTCTGGACAGAGCCATGGTGCTCAAATCAACAGGTTGGGGTGAGTATCCCTGACTAGGATCATAAGTTGCCTGTGAAATGCACAAATACACCCAAATTTAGGCTTTTTATCACTGTTTTGTTTTTGTGTGTTTTTATTTTAGAAGGTTACCTGAGCAGTTTGAGAAATCTTCCGAGTGGCAGCCTTCTCGATCTTCTCACCCTCATCTCGAGCTTTCTCTAAAGTCCACTCCCAGGCCAGCATGGCTTTAATAGATTCTTTGATGGGCCAGCGGTAGATCTCCTTGTCCTGATGATCAAAGACAATTTATCAAATGTTCTTTTGATGATAAATATGTATGAAAATAATACACAAGCTGAATTACTTCAGACCTTTTCAGAAAAGGTTTTATAAGGCCTGAGCATTGGATGGGTTTTCGCAATCTCGTCTAGCGTCTCTCCATAGGTCCAGTTATTTTGGATCTAAACACAGAAAACAGTTTTTCTATGTAATACACTACATTTTTATAATGGGGTATTTTAAAATAAGTTAAAGAAAAATTTGTGGTTACTAACCTTCTCAAAGGCCCACCTATCATGAGTATTCTCTGCAAATTTGTTAATGAAGGCATCTAGTTTCTCTGGTATGATGGTGCTGTAAAATAGCAAGCAGGCAAAATATACTTCAGCAGATGAAATTATTTGATATTTTTTTGTGGTAAGAATGTAAGGGAGGAAAAAGCACATATTTTTTCAAAACTTACTAATATAAACATGAAAAAAAGAATTGTAGAGACTTGCAATAAGAACAGTGTGCTAAACAAGTATATTTGTAGAAAATGTATTAAGATAATGGAAAGTTTTATGTGATTATGTATTGCCAATAGAGGTAAAAGTGGATTTTATATCAAGTGGATTTGATACTGATAGCTAGGTTGGATCGTACTTGCCGAATAATCTGCCAAAAAAATTACACTACATTTAAAACAGTGCTGAGCTTTACTACAAAAAAAACCAGTACTGAATCATGAAAATGTGCTTAATTAAATAAAAATAATTATTTTATATAAATATTTAATATAATTAATAATAATTATATTTAAATGAACAATGGAGAAAGATAAAAGCCATGCATTCAAACTGAAACAAAAGTAACACTCTGGTTAAATATAAACAGTAACATTTCAAATAAAGAGCACATGGTATCAGTGATTTAGCTGTAGAAGCCGCTCTCATACTGTGTAGCGCAACCAGGAAAAACTATTGGCATGGATTTTTGCCAATAGTACCAGCAATCAACTATCTTCTTCTTTTGGCTTCTTCCATTAGGGTTCACCACAGTAGATCATCGGTCTCCATACCCCCCTGTCCTCTACATCTGCCTCTTTCAACCCAACTACCTGCATGTCTTCCCTCACCACATCCATAAACCTAACATCAATCAACTATCGATCTCTTTTAATCAGCCATTCCGATGAATCGGTCAACCTCTAATTGCCAACATTCATCTTTTATACGGTTTATCCTTCAAAGGGTTGCAGGGCAGCCTGGAGCCTATCTCAGGAAACTTGGAGCACACTGTACAGAAGATACCATCCCCTCACAGGGTGCACACACACTCAAACACCACAGGCAATATGCAATTGTCAATCAGCCTACAACATGTCTTTGGACTGGGGAGAAATCTGCACCCATAAGAAATATACGAAAAGTTTTACCTTTTTTTTATTTTTTATTCCAGAACATTTTTTACTGTTTGTTTTCATGTAAATACTCACTTAGTAGTCTCTACAGGTCTGGGATCAAAGTTGCCCTCAGCATCAACTGTAGCCTTTTTCTCTGTGGCAGAATAGCTGGCATCTACATAGTCAGGAGGAATGGCACCGGCAATGGCACAGATGCATGGCATGGCGATCTTGAACAACTCTGCATCGAATTTCTGTCCAAACAATCAATATGCTTGTCTTAGCAGTTGTGCAACTCACAGTGTATTACCTTCTATAAACTTTTATGCTTACGTGTCTTACCTTGTGTGCCAGAGACTCAAAAATTCCCCAGAAAAGTTTCCGTGAGAGATGCAGCTCCTCCTCTGATGTGGTGCCAAAATTAGCCCAGCCATTTGGTAGGCAGTAGTACTTCCAGCATCGCTCATAGTGATTAGTCAGCAGCTGAAATAAGAAAAATAGTCAACTCATATATAATCATTAGAGTAAACAAGTGCCAATGTGTAAGAATGAGCAATAAAACGAGAGCCCATACTTTCAGAGGCATCTTAGCATATTCGTTGAGAATTGGCACATCGAATACCAGTCTCCGCAACAAATGCTGAAGCATTGATGGGTGCAGATACCTGAAAACAAATCCACCCAAGTGAAAAAAAACCTGTACAGCAATTGTGTATGAAAAGTTTAACCTTTTTGAGTGTACTAAATGTTATACCTGACCTTTTTTATGACCACTGTTTGCTGAGACACCGTAAATATCAGTGGTGGGCCATGCATTTCAAACCTAGGCCTTCAATGGTGTCCTACCTGAATCAATTCACCTCTTAATACCATAATTATGATGCCACGGCTATAGAAACATTAATATTATAGAGAAACGAAGTATAACAGAGCGCTGCATCACATACAGGAATCTCAGACAAAGAGAATGAATGTAATTACTAAAGCAAGAAAACTAATGTCTCACAATGTTTCACTGTAGCCACAGCCAGATTCTAATGGAGATTCTGACCCTGATGGCCTTCCACTTAAAAATGAAAAATTATACTGGATATATTTTAAACAGCTGTATTCTTTAAAGAAATCTGCTACAGGTGATTGTGTAAAATGCTGAGTAATGTTGAGAACAGAAGCTTAACTCACTTGACCAGGGACATGAGGCATTCCTCGATGACATCACGCTGTGCCTTGGTGAGTGCTCGGCCACGAGACAGTCGGTAGATAGTGTGCAGCATGGAGTCGATCATGATGGCACGATGGTCCGTACCCGCAAACAGTGGAGCACACTTAGTCAGAAGTGGGAGTACAGCTGAACATAGATAACGGTTGAGTGCCAGCGCCATCTCTGTGGTACTGAATGCCACCTAAAGAATCAACAGACCACAAAAACACAAAAAAACGATTTTTATTTAATGAGCCAAACAATCACTGCTGAAGGATGAGTATTTCAATTACTCAGCGCCATTTCTAGCCTTACTGGCACCCTAGGCAAGATTTCTATAGCCACCGCCCATTCCTCCGTTCTCCTACCACAATGTACAAATCATTCTCAACCTACTATTAAAAAGATTAAACACATTTAATAATCATTGCGAAATAATTTTGCCTCCACATTTGGTTGGAAGCGAGTTTGTCTATGCCTAGAAACAGAACCACAATTACTTGTTCCTTACAATAACATCACATGTATTTCATTGCGGCTTAAGAAAGTATAGGAACAGTGTTTTGGTGAAGTTTCAGAAATTATTATTTCTCCAGGCTCAAAAAATAATTATTTCTATGGTAGTATTACATGTTTTTTTCCATATATTTGGTGCAAAAATAATATATGATACTGTATGATAGTGTCTTTTTACCAAATTGTATTTCAAGGTTAGAAAGTGTTTTTTGGCAAACAGCTGATAAGATGAATCAGGTGATTTGGGATCAGAAAAATACAAAACAAAATGTTCAGCATGGTGGTACAGGATCAGGAAACACTGGTCTAGACAAAACATACATTCTTTGGAACTGTTTTTGATACAACTCCATAACTTAGATACAATATATTACTATAACCGGGACAGTAATTGCTATTCATGTACTTGTGTCCCTCTGTCACTCAACTCACCGTGTCCAGAGAGGCTGCGGCCCTCATGTCCGGTAGGAAGCCAACTTCTAGTACATGCAACAGAAAGTCCTGGTTATCAATGCCATACACTCTGTCAAGGAACAGCACCATGGAGGCCTTGTGATCTGGTACAAAACTTGCAGACATCTTGGGTTCAACAATCTGACCATCTATGGAAAGGATAAAGATTTCAGAAGAAAAAAAAAGGTACAATGAGTTCAAAAATATAAAAACCAAAACATAAAGGAAAGAGATTGTAAATTAGTGAACGGTATTATATTTTTTTTTTTATTGTATATTGCATACTGATAACATGCCTTTTCCATAGGTTGGGATCTGCACAGGAAGACTGATGACTCCCACCAAGTCTTCAATAGGAACCAAAGACCTCAAGATAGCTCTGATTCTCAGAGCCTCACCCTTGCCAGCTTGGATCAACTGTAGACAAAGAGCGGAACAATATTTACAATTCTGTCCTTAAAATGACAAAATTCAGCAAACCTGCACATTATAATTGACTTACATGCATCTCAGGGGCACAGCGACCCAGCAAGTCAATCAGTGCCGAGTAAAATGACATGATTGCATTCCCAAGATGCACCCTATTCTCCTCATGCTGCTCCTCTCCACTAAACCTGAAACAATCAGATTATTGATTCATTTTAAATTGCTGTTTTTCATATAAACGGTATTAAATAATAAAAACAAACAAGCAAATAAATAACTAAAATACATGAAGCGCCTGTCTTTCTTCGGGGTCGGTCCATCTCTGGCTGGATCCTCGGAGATCTTAATGGCGTCCTCCATTGCAGCCAGCAGCCCAGCTCCACCCTCTCCTCTCAGGGCAGGACCGAAGCACTCGGGACGACGGATAAGCAGACGCACAACCACATTAGCATTTTCTTCCACACTCTCACCTGCAAAGGAAGGCGTAATGTTATCCTCAGGCATATGCGATTTAATCAAACCCTTCAGACTAATCACAAGAAAGCATTCAAGTAGTAGACCTAATGGCTATTTGGAATTTGCTAAATAAATTTGACAATAAATGCTATTATTTTAATGATACAGAATCTGGAATTTTTTTTCACTAAAATTAAACAACGGACCATTAACAAACACAGCAAAGCGTAAAAAGTCCAGATAGCGCTCTCCGCCACAGGGGTTCCACCCAATGTCCGGGTAGCCTTTAGAGAGTAGCATTGGGCACATCTGCAGGCCACATCCAGCCAAATATGTCACCACCTATTGAAGGAGATTCAAACCATAAGCCTTTTTATTGATTGATTGATTGTTTGATTCCCTTAACGCATGCAAATATATCTTGCCATCTCCAGATCTTGCTCTTGCAGCGCTAAAGCCAGCTCGTTGTTGTCGATACATGAAGCTGCAGCCACATCCAGGGGTGTAGATCCACGCATTCCTGAACAGACAGCAACGTTTAGACATATTGTACATTATCTATATATATATATATATCCACACTAAATATATTTTTCAAACTTATTTTACCAAGGCCAAAGCCACTGTTCTGAAGCAGGTATGAAAGGTGGTCGAACATGGATCGCTGGTTCTGACGACTGATACGGCAGAAATAACAAAGGAAGCGGCAGCAGCTCGTCACCATCTGGGGGAATCGAATCTCCTTTTTTGGAAAGAGTCATACATCGGTTAAAAATCCATTCTATTCACAAAACAAATACATTGAGCCAAATCCCATAATTGTGCCTTTAGGACACCTTTGAGTCTCCTCCTCCTCCGAGCACATTGACCATGACCTCCATAACAGTCTCGTGCATGCCAAGAGCCCTCATTAAGTTGGGATGTTGGTAGAACACCTTATTGTTCATGATGTTCCTGCAAGACAAAATACAAGCGCAGACATCAATTACTTCCATCGTGAAGAGCAAGATTTTTGCATTGGTCATGAATTTTACTGCATGTTGTGTAGCAGTACTAACCCAATGCTCTGAATCATAAGTGTTTCCTCTTCAGGACCCATCTGAACGATCAGAAGTGAGCGGATCTGGCCCAGGCACTCGAGCAGGTCCATGGTGTCTTGCACGGACACGGCGTTGATGGCATAGGCTTTGGGTAGAGCTCGAAACAACTCGCCAAGAGAGTCATACTGTCGGTGCAGCAAGCTAAACATCATTCGTACTAGCTCTGGGTTTTGAATGAAGGACTCCTGAGCCCAGTGGATCATTGTGTGAGAGGTCAGCTCCTGCAAAGTGCCTGAGAGGAAAGTAAATATGTAATAAAAAAAAATGATTAAGAAATATTTTCCCTGTTGGAGCACCTAATGACCACATCAAAGAATAAATAAACATAAAAAAAAAACCAAAACTTAACTTAATTAAATTAATTTAATTTAATTAAATTAAATTTATGACTGGAAAGATAATAGTTTAAATGCTTGTTGTTGTTTTTTTTTTATTTAAAACAAGTTTCATATATAAACTATTGCAATTGACATTTTTATATAAAATAAATGTATTAATTTAATTTACAAAAGGTTCATTAGATCAGCACAAACCATTTGTTACTTACTCGGTTTGGGTTCTTCTTCAGGTTCGGGCTCTTCTTCTTCTTGTTGCTTACGCAATTTCTTCACTCGTTCCACCAACTTCAGCAGTCTTCCTTTAAGTGAAATATCCACTTCTTCCTCTTCCTCCTCTTCCTCCAGGTGGATACCTAAAATCGAAGAGTAGTTACTTCCAAAATAATGCTTTCTAACAATATATTGAAAAGCAAAATGATTCAATTCTGTTTCACAATTTAAAAAAAATCAAAGAAGAACAATATGTTCTTAAATAGAACAACTCACCACAGTGATTAAGGATGTCACTGTGGAATTTCTGGAGCGTCTCACGCACTTCCTCAGGCACTGGACACTCATCATCCTCTGGGCAGTGCTTAAAGTTAGTCAACATGACGACCTGAAAAATAAAACACAAACCTCAGGCACAAACTATACCGAGACACACACTGAGAGTGAGTATGTGTTGTATCTGATAATGAAGAAGACTGGGTGCAGTGTGATGTTCATGCTGAGTGTGTACCTGCTCTTGTGGAGGAGACCGGAACTCTCGGGTCTTTCGCGCCGTTTCGGCAGCGGTCATGGTGAAAGCTCTCATGAGCTGATTGTAGCGTTCTCGTTGGTTGGTCTGGATGAAGTAAACAAAAGTATCAGCGAAGGCAACTATGGCTTCTACACGGTGGCGTAGCTCACAGTCGCAGAAATACTGAAGCAGGGTGCACATCTGGGAAGAAAAAGGGAAAGAGAAAGCGTGAAAGATAAAGACAGAGAAAGAGAGGGAAATGCACAGCAAAAGAATTAATGCCAAGAGAATGTGATGTTCCTGAGAAAAATACATTAACTGCAAATTAAGTAATGATTTATTAATATAGTAGTAGTAATGGTAGTAGTAGTAGTTGTAGAGCTTACCTGCAGTTTGACTGACTCCGGAAGCTTCATCTGCAGCAATCCTTCCTCTGGTGCCTCCTCCTCTTCCACATGTTCTTCTTCTCCTCCTTCTTCGGCTTCCTTCTCCTCTTCCGCTTTTTCTCCATCCACTTTCTGCCCTTCCTGCTGCTCTTCTTTTGCCTTATCAGTCTCCTCTCCCTCCTCCCCTTCCTCCTTCTGAAGAGCTTTCAGCTCTTCATCTTCTTCCTCTTCTCCTACACCTTCATCCAAGAGCTCTGCCTCTCCTTCGGCTGCCTTCTTTTTCTCTTTGGCTCCCTCTCCTTCCTCTTTAGACGTCTCTTCCTCCCCTTCTTCTTCTCCTTCCTCTTTTTTTTTGGGAGGCCCAAAAACATTGGGGTCGATCATCTTAAGGATGTGTTTGACATCCTCGTCGTTAAAGATGCCCATGATGAGGAGAGTGCTGATAAGTTTGAGGATGGGCACAAAGTGGAACTCGACGCTGCCACCTACTGGATCACGCACAGCCTGACTGCCATCCATTACAGCCTCAGTTAGCATGCTCAAAGACTTGGTCTTCAGTTCCTATAGAGGATAATATACCAAAATATAAGCAATTTATATACAAACATTACAATGGTGTTAAACCTATTGCAGATGTACAAATTTATTCCTAAAAACTAGCACTGTCTTTATCACTGCCACTTTCTCCTACATTTGTACTCTCATAAATGCACTGATTACTGCCACATAAACGTACCTGCAGAGGAAAGATAGGGCTAAGAGTGTAGACGTCTGGATCGGTGCCTACAAAGCTAACAGGTGAGAAGTGAAGTTTGGGCCTGAGACAGGTCGTCAGACCCACCCCAGGCAGATCATGAGCTTTTTCGGCATCTGGATACAGAGTGATACTGAGCGTCTCCTTCGACATGGGCACAATAAACTCGCGATTGGTGCCCAGACGATTGCGCTTGGCCGACTCTAAATGGATGCTGATGAGCAGGTCGTAGTAGCCGATACGGAGAGGTCCAGGCAGGTACGTGTTCTCGATGGCGTAGAAAAGCTGCGACTCGTCCACGTGGCTGCAGAGAGCATGGGCTACGCGATTGTTGCCCAGAGCGCACACAGCGCAATACAGCATCAGAGTGTGGTGGTGGAATTTCAGCAGGTCATGGCGCTCTGATAACTCCAGGATGTCAATACATCTGAAAAATAAAGGAGAACATACAGACTTTTCAAATACAGGTAGGGCAACACCACAAATAGAAAGACACTGGTCACAAATTTTAATGAATGACATCAATATTTATGGTATTTGGAAGATGCCTTTTTCCTTATCTTAACTTACACTTATCTTATTCATTGAGTATTTGAGGTTTTAGGGCCTTGCTCAAAGGCCCAGCAGTGGCAATTTAGTGGTTCTGGGATTTGAACTCAAGATCAGATGTCCAATATCTTAACACAGAGCTACCCCTTTACTAAAGAGGTAAAATTTGTTTTTATTTAAAATTAACAAAAAAAGCTATAATTTGATGTTTCTGAGTAGCTGTTTCCGACTAACCCTGACCATCCTGTAATATTAATAGTTCAACTATATCAATTCATAGGAAATTTGTAATTATATACATCAGTATACCCTGACTTTAGTCAACTGAAAAGTCTAACATACCAGGCCTAAATCCCAGCCAATCAGGATAGAATATGAAATAACTAATATATTATTTTGTGTCTGACTAGTTAAATTTAGTTGCAATTTGTGTATCTTTTCAAATTATGTGTCACTTTGCACTGATTTGTGTCTTTTAGCAAATAGACATAACAGTTTTGTTCTCTTAGCTAGTTAGCAGGAAGCTATGCATAACAACCCTTCACTTTTAGCATGCAAGACTAATCTGTGTGTGATAGAGAAGGAAAATATTTGGCCACACTTTACATTTTTACATAATATTCAATTTGAACAACTAAGAAATATGTTCAGAGTTCAAAAATATCAAGGGCAGGCGTATTTATGTCTCTTTCTCAGACCTGTTCTCCTCAGGGATGTGCAGTGCCATCATGGTGAGCGGCTCAGTGCACTCTACCATCCAGCCGTGTCTCTCACTCACTTTCCCCCATTCAGGTTTCAAGAAGTTATTTGGGACTCGACTCCAAATAACCGGTGTGAGCATCTCGACATCTAGGCGAGGAGGACACTGAGGCACAGGGTTTGTCCGTTCGCTACGAAACATCGCCGCTGAGAGAGGCATGATGTTCTAAAGACGATAGGAAGATTTCGCAAAAAAATTATACAGAGACAAGAAACGTTATGACATTTTCAGGTACTCGATAAGCAGCTTTCAAAACCGAGCCATGGAAATTGAATTGTGTAATGATTATGTGTTTAATGACTTAATCTGTTTACTGAAGAGGAAAGAATGAGGAAAAAGTCGAACCTTTAGCTTTCCCAACTCAAACTGCAGCATGTTCTGGCTGAAGGGCTGAACGAACACAGCAGGGAAAAGCTTGGTGTTGGGTTCCACCTGAGAGAAAGAAGCATTAATTACAGTGTGCCAATCACACAAAATATCAACAAACACTTGTCCTATGTAAAATGGGCCATTTTTTCATTAAGTTTTACAATTATTGAATGAAAAAAATGATATTTTTCAATAATATTAGCAAAGCCCAGGAAAATCCAAACTAAGAGCTCACTCTTAAACCCTTACACAATTAGATCCTTAAATCATTACATTATCAGGCTCCAAAACAGCTATAATCCGATCTCACCTGGTAAAAGGTATTAATTTCCTTCCCATTGGCCATAAAAGTCATAAGACCAGTAGCCAAGTCAACCAGACATCCAACCACCAGATCCTCCTGGCTGAAGCGCTGCTGAGAGCCACTGATTAAGTCGCCTCCCCAAACCATGTAACAGTTGCTCCTTTTTATGCTGATAAAATAATACAGATAGACAAGAACAGCAAAAATACACAATACTTATTAAACATAGGTTTCGAATGAAAAAAAAAAAACATTGAACTTTATGAGGTTTGTCACACACATTTTGTGAAAGATTGTATCAATAAGATATTTGCAGTACTGTTATAAGTTCCTATTTATTACAAAATGACTATTTGTGACAATGAAAATCACTCAATGGACTGATTGCTCTTCGAATCATGATTGGAAAAAACTCTTTATTTCTTTATTTTACTCTAGATTGCCAACTCTTTATTGAGATTTTAAGAACCTCATCTGCCTAATATTTATTTTTTAGCACCTAATCTGCCTAATTTGGATAACTGATCCAATTTTAATACCAAAATTCCCTATTAGAGGCACAAAACCCATGCTGTCAGTCCTTACCTGTCATGAATGTTGCCTTTGTCATCTCCTACAGTCACTGTGACAGTGCGAACTTTAAAGAGGTCAAAGCTAGGATCGTACTGGTGGTAGTCTGGGGTGACCCAGCCAACCCAAACACCACCAGGCTCTTGACCAGCAAAGATTCGCACTGAGTAATAATACTAGAAGCAAAGAAAGTAAATAATAAAAGTGTCACATTTTAATAGTAATATGTCTGATATACATGTATTATATCTGTCAAATACTATAGTAATATCAACATTACCTATGGAAACAAACAAAACCTTTTCATACATATTTCATAGTGTAAGAATTCTATTAACTGTTAAGTCTTAGTACTCTATCAAACTTACTTTCAATTTCACTGTATATTGTACAAAATTATTCCCAAAACTTGTATATTTCATAGCATTCAAAGTATTTAAATGGCTTACAGTAGTGGTACTAAGAATGATCTCAGGGTCATCCCGTTCATCCGGCACCACATCCTGCATCAAGCGTGGCATAACAGGTGGAGGAGGAGGAGGAGTGATCATGGCTGCTTTCTTAGCTTTGAATAGGAACCTAAAATGAGGAAACACAATCCGAGATGAACAAAACAATGCTTAACAAAGCTCTTTTGATAAACCTGCACAGTTAGATTTCAAGAAAAGGCTTTACACAATCATTTTTATCTAATTACCAATCACATTTCATTCTTTTTTTTTTGTTTTATGGTGCTGCCATTTTACAAGATTTACTAAAGGGAGTATGTAACAATAAGATCAGCTCACAATCAGGTTGACAAATGAATATTAATCATTTATAGAGCCAACAAAACTATTAAGAGTGATGAAAAAACATGTAGAATAATTGATAAAAATGGACAGAATGCAAAAGAAAATCACAGCAGTGGAATCTTTCATTCATAAAACTGAAAACTGTCTAAAGACAAAATAATGCCAATGGAACTGAAAATGCCTGAAAAAAAGCAACCCAGGTGACAAATAACTCCAGGTACTACAAATAATTAATAGAGTTGCTGTATAACAAAAGCCTTCAGCACTGCTATCCTCACCCTTTCTTTTTGCCTTTTTCAGATGCAGTGTCCTTGTCATTCTCCTTTACACCTGGAGTGTCTCTGGGCATAGACGGCTCTTTATCTTTCTCTTCCTGCTCCTTCTTGTTGGCTGATTTCTTCAGAACTTCATAATCAGAGTCCGGATCCACCTCCAACACTTCGTCCTCTGGAATGGTTAGGGTTCGAGTGAGGGGTGTGGTGCCTGCCTGCACTTTAAAAGTCTCGTGGAACTCGATAGGCATGCTGAGCCTCAGGAAAAGCATGTCTGTGTTGGCATTCTGGGAACCAAAGGTCTTGTGGGTGAGTTTCAGGCAGGGGGCGCTGTCAACTGTGCCATCCACACGAGACACCTGTGCAGTCACAAAAATTCTGTCAAAAAATCCCTTCTGAAATAGTGTGATAGAAGGTGCAATCCACTAAATATTGCAAAAGTCGAATCAAATATAGCCCAGGAATTTTTGCATTAAACTATTTAGACATTTAGAAAACTTGTCAAAGAAATGATCATATTTGCACATATATTTTGGGCATTCCTATTCCATTTGATATTTATAACATTCTATTACAAATGAAGTAAAGACCTCAATGTGGTTGTGGCTAGTAGGCACTGGGATGAACTGGGGCAGACTTTTGCTGAACCACATGGTGATGTCCCTCTTCATGTTGATGGCGAAGGGCTCGAATCCTTCCTGCAGTCCACAAATGGCGAAATATCGCAGGCTGCTAACATTCTGGCCCAGATTGATACGCCCCACCTGAGACAGGCCCAGTGCACACACAGGGATAAAACCTAACACACAAGGAACAAGACATTTAAGGAAATATGAGATTCAACAAAAGAAAAATAAACACTATCGTTGTTTGGTGAAAAACACACCAAGATTTAAATGGGGCATTCATTGCCAAATAATTTAAATAATCAAAGGGCCACAACATCAAAGCTACATAATGCTAAAAACCATCACGGTATCACCATTTCCCGCATCCACTAATGCAAAAGATTTACATTCCCAGTTATCTGGCAGAGGTTATGCAGCTCACCATCTCCAATCTCTATGTCTTTGAAGGCCATCTCAGAGCCAGAGTCACTGATCAGCATCTCCCCGTTCAGAGTAAACATGATGTTCATCTCCACCAAGTCAATCATGCAGCCCACCACATCTCCTGACTGCCACTGGCGCCCGAAAGGCTCGTTTCCAATGTGCCAACGCTGAGCCTGGAAATAAAAGCACAGCATCCAAATATCAATAAATAAACGCCAAGATATCTCTGAAATATCCAAAATCACAATTTGGTTTAGCATAGGTTCACATAGGTTCACAGTTTAAACTAAACAGAAAAATGGGATTAGTTACATTTCCTATGTAAAGTGCAACTTATGCACCAAGTATGTAAAGCCTGTATTGTATATGCCATATCTTTAAAAAAAAAATCCTACAAGGAATATTCGTGTTATTAAAAGAATGCACTACTTTATGAAACTAAATCATTTCATTGCATCATTGAAACCAAAATAAAACCTATGAATTCTTCCTCAACTTTTTTGAGAATGTATATCAATATACAAGGAGAAAATCCCGACAATTTTGCATATCGAGTAAATGAATGAAGGATGGAAGGAATTAAGACATTTGTTAAAGTGTGAAGAAATAAGTAGCACACTACAGTAGAGCATATATTTAGAAAATGTAATATTTTAATATTTAAATGTTAAACATACACATCTGCATTACCCAAATGGGTACTAACAAATAACTAACAAAACTATTTCATTTCATTTTATTTTATTAATTTATTTTCATTTAATGAATTTTATTTCATCAATTTAATTTGCACCAAATTAATTGATTGCTCAATTTAATCAATATAATAGCAAAACATGTATTGTATTGTAATTGTTTTCAAATGTAAACTGTTCAAATGTTGATGAGTACAAATATTCATAATAATAACGTCTTTTTCTAAATGAAAAATACTATAGAAATGAATCTTGGATATATTTTAGAGAAAGCAATGTGCAGCTTGTATAGCAATACATATTAACTGTCTTCTGAAAATAACTCAACATACAGCTATTATTATACCTGTTATCTTTCTATAAACATCTACTCCATGTGTCTACAGCATTTCTCAGGAAACAGTCATGAAGGCATTACATAAGGCATGAAACCCCATAGAGCAACGACGATGAAATAAACCATCACATACCCTGTTTCCGTTGAAAACATAAGCCAGTTCATCAGCTCCGAGATCAGTGCCAGCACGCACATTCGGCCGAGCCCAACCCACTCGCATTTCTCCAGTTGTCACTGCCTCAAACTCAAAGTACCATTTCCCTGAGGTCACCGCATACTGCTTCTCTGCCCTGAAGATTCGCACCTTAACGCCTCGCCCACCTTCCAACGAGTGGCCACCTGGAAGAATTGGAAACATCGAGTTGATATTCCAGCGTGTGTTTTAATAAAACGTATTGATCTTTAATGCAACAACAGTCAGTTCCTATTCAGTAGTACAATATTAAAAAAATATATATATTTTAGCCGTTTTCATTTGTGTATAAAAAAATTTATATATATTTACAGGGTATTAGATAGAATTTGTATTTTATATCAAACATTAATTTTAAAAATAACACTTTTTTAAATGGTAATTAATGTAAATATATATTATACTCTAAGACTTTTACTATATTGGAATTGGAGACGTGTAATGGACAAATACAATAAAAAAACGTGAATATGGTAAAAAGCGATGTCTAAAAAAACTTTTCACGGATGGATTTTGATGTGTAAGATAATCAGCGCTTACTGCTCTCTTGGTCTGGTGGCTCAATGTTGTATCCATAGCCAATAAGGGTGCGTACAGCATTGTTCACACTGTCTCTGTTGGTTTTCTTGGTTCTCTCATCCAGTAAGACGTACGGTACCAGACGAGGGTTACGTTTATTCAAAATATCCTAAAGACAAAAAGACAAAAACATGTAACTGCTAAAACCTTCAGTTTAATTTAGCAAAATCCAGTTATTAATAATTTATCATCTCTATTAATCATTCTCATCATCTCATCTGAGTTTGGTACTTTAAAAAAAGATTGCAGTAAGCACCAAGATGGTAGATGCATACTGGTCAGTAGGAGCTCATATCTCATATCTTTCCTGCCAACATTAAACCCTGAATAATACCTGAACAATGCTGTAAGTCCAACCCTGCCTCACACGGTCTCGTGCCCACACATTGTGCCCGTTCTCTGCCAGCTTTTCCACCAGCTGGTTCTGGTTGGGAGTCAGTTTTACATGACTGAGATCTAGAGGAGCTGGCTTGTACCCACTGCTCATCACATACCTGAGATATAGAAAGAGGCAGGAAAGAAAATAATATGCTTCCTGTTAAACGATCATTAGTGTAAATAAACATGATATGTAGCTGTTGTGAAGGAAATCATTTGTATGTTTGATGGTCTGGGAAAATCATTTTGTATTGCAGAATTACATCAAACAGCTAAAAATAAATATGGAAATAATTAAACATCTAACCTGAAAAACACACCTTCATCTCAACGTAAAGTTATTTACTGTATAGAATATTTTTTCAAGAAAGAGGCTTTTTAACTTTAAACTCAAATTACAGAGCAGTGAAATTCTTTCTTTACACATCTAAACAATGTTAGGAAGCAATGCCCCTGGAGGATACAGTGTTAAGGGCCTTGCTCAGGAGCACAAGAGTGGCAGCTTGGCGATACTGGGGCTTAAACCCCTGATCAGCACCTTAGTAGCCCAGAGAATAACCGTTGACCTACCACTTTGACTTCCAATTTTAACACTACGTTTGCCACATTAGTATGTTAAATGAGGGGTCAGTTTAAAAACGCAGTGGTATAAACCTCAGTCTAAGACCTAAAGATTTCTCAAATCTTGTTCAGTATGTGGTTATCAGGCTCTTGTTGGATTTGTCAGCATACGTCTTAGGCAGCTTGATCTTCTTCAGATTTTCTTCTGCTTTCTCATCTCCCATACCCACATGGCAGCCCAGAGCCAGGAGCGTCCTAAAGAATTTCAAAAGTAAAAAGTTTTATGTAAAGTATAAAAGTAACTCAAACAGGAGTACAAACACAGGTTTCTAGCCAGGAAACATCTTTGAAAGAGAATTTTAATAATATATATTATGTGAGTAAAATTAAATAATTATTTACTTTAAAGTTTCTCCAGACATCTGCAAATTGTAGTTTCTCTCAGGTTCTGGAAGGTTCTGGAAGTCAACCAGGCACGGGTGCAGTTTCTTATTATCATCACGGAACTGATGAAGAGAGGAGATTATGTTTTAAACTCAACATATACAGTATTAGTGAATATTTGTGGTGTAGTTTGTGGCAAGTTATAAAAAAAAGACACTTACTGGACCGTAGGTCCAACCTTGCTCGATGCGAGTGACAGCCCACAACGCATGGATGTTTTCAGCAAGTTTTTTCTCTGATGCGTTCCAAGTGAGGTGGCAGCACAATCTATGAAAAAAAAAAAAATGAACATACAGAATTTTTTTTTTGCCTAAAATTGCTTTACAAAAACACAATGGAAAGAATATTTGAAATTTAACACAGAAATGGAAAGTGTAGGTTGGGCACCTGAGCGGTGTCCACAGGACATGGTGTGAATGAGGTGTGTTTGAGAGACTGTGTGGGGCCCAGGAGGTTTCTGACTTCACTGAAGTCATGCTTGTACTCTTTGATGGGCTCGATACGCATCCTCTCTCTGGGCAGGAGAGCCTCGTAGCACGGAGCATAGCCAGGTGGAGGGAAGAATTTAAAGTCACCGTGACGTCCGCCCAATAGAAATCGAGCTCTAGGAAAGTTCAGGAAAACATGCCCCAGTTTAAGAGTGAAAATCTGTCACAATTGAAACAAAGTCAAACAATTAACCGAATTGTTAGAAGAAATTTCTCACTTGACCCCAGCTGATAAGCTGATAACAGGAAAGAAAAGGCCATCCAAATTAAAATTCTCGAACATGCCCTGAACAGGATGCCCGTTGATGCGAAAAGAGATACTGGGCACGCTCAAATCCAGACAGCAGCTTACAACGTCATCAGCTGCCAGGCTGTGCTGACTGGGTGATGCCACCTGACGAGCCACATGACCTATGAATGACAAATTAGAAATTTCACATGAAACTAGTTGTCAAGTCAAACTGTGAGGAATAATCTAAAGAAATGACAGAAAAACCTCAGACAACCAAACTCACTATTTCTAGCTTTTACACTCACCTGACCACAGGTAACATCCATCAAATCCATAGGAGTAGAGGTCATCGCCAACACCATTACCTCCCCAGCCTTCTCCTCCTCCAGGGTAGGGGCTATATCCTTCTGTTAGCGCCCAGCCGACACGTAAATGACTAGCCTGAGCAGTCACAAACGGCTCCACATAGTCCACAATAACCTCGAAGTACCATTTCTTATACTGTGTCGAGCCCTCACATGTTCCGAGAAAGATATTGGGTCTTACACTGTGGAACAAAGTAAAAAAAAAAAAAAGATATTTTAAAAACAGTTTATGTACAAAAAAAGTGAATTCTTTAAATGTTTTATCATCAGACAGAAAACACAAAACATTACACAAAATGCAGTCACAACATGTCTAAAATGAATGTTCAACTTATTGCTATTGCAGCTTGTTATACAAACCAAGCCTGGCACTAGCTAAATGCAGTCTGCATAAAAGACAAAACTGTAATTAATGAATGAATGAACAATAATGGATTAATTTTGTTTATTAAATAATGAGATAACAACTGAAAACAACTGAAAAGCACTGTTAACAAGAAAACCAGTTAAATTGACAAGTTTCTCCAAATAAAAGTTAATTTTTTTCCCCCTAATTTCCAAATGACTTTTTTTTTTGCAATTCCACCTTTGTTCTCACAATCCTGCTTTCTATCTCGTAATTCCAAAATTTTTCTCGCAATTCTGCCTTTTTTCTCGCAATTCCGCCTTTATTTCATGCAATTTCTTACTTTATTTCTCGCAATTCCGACTTCATGACATTTCGCAATTCCGACTTTATTTCTCGCAATTCTAAGTTCTTTTACTTTTTCGATTCTTCCAGTTACATAAAGATCTCATGGTTTGTGGGAAAAAAATAGTCATTAAAAAAATTGTTATTTATAAATGTATTCATTGTTTTACAAATCAGTCTTTTTCGTTTTCAATGTTCGAAGCTCCCCGACACAACAAATAGAGTGACACTGTCCAATTGGCTAAGAAAGAAATGTGAGAGATAAAGTCAGAATTGTGAAAAAAGTTAGTACTGCTTAGCTCCAACAATTTGCAAAAAGGTGCCATTTTACCTAGTAACATAATTTACGATGTTGGTCTGGAGCAGAAGCTCACGGCGTGGTAGCAGATTTTCTGTGATGAGATTCTGGTTGGACCTCACAGCCACACCGTTGCACACACACAGGGAGCGGAGCACGTCCAGTACCTGTTGACACAAAATGATGACTTCATCCCTTTGCTAAGTGTTTGCTAAGTGTCTCTTAGCAACAACCTAACTACAAAACCTAGTACCTTTTCCCCACATGTACTCACATCTTTTAGATATTCCCGTACAAAATAAATCATGTCAGGTCAGACACATTATTAGCAATGACAGTATGCATGACTGAGCTAATCGTGACTAGCAGACCTTGTGATTGCGTCCGTGCTTGTCCAAAAGAGAGATAATAGACTTGATGTGGTTCTCCTGGATGATGTTCAGGACTTCAGGGCTTTCAATCAAAATGCAGTACAACACCTCCAGAATTCCTGCAGGAAAGAAGTTGAAACGTGTAAATGAAGCATGGGACCAAATCAAGGTCATTTCTATATGATATGTGCGAGAGCTGTGCACCTGATGAGGCCTCCAGACGGTCCAGTTTACTGACCAACCAGTCCAGATTATCGCAGAACAGAGCACAGTTAGCACGGTTTCCTCTGATAAGCGAAGCTGCATAACAGAAAGAAATACATGTTATACATTTGTGGTACCTATTCATTGCAGATTATTAGGGATGCTGTATTATGTCATGGAAATTATAGAACAAGAAATATACATTAGGTAAAGAATAAATGAAAAGCCTGATGTTACAGAACAATAATCAGCAATGGCAATTATGTCCTGATGTGTTTTATTTCTCTTATACTACAGCAACCTGCCAAAAGTCAATATACTAAAACAAATCAAATGTATATAATATTTTGTGTTTAAAAAAGTAATGAAAAAAATAATAAAAATAAATTTTGAAAAAGGCACTTAAAAAAATAAATAAAAAATTCGCCCTAGTCCAGTGCGCATCATGTAGACTCATTTTTTTCGACTTAGTTTGTAAAGTGGGGAGTGTCTGTATTGAACCTTTTGGAAAAAAAAAAAAAAGTATGAAATCATGGAAATGTGCTAAATGTAATAAATATAAAAAGTTTAATTATATTAAAAACTAAGAAAAATAAAAGACGCATTTAAACTGAAACAAAAAAGTAACACACCAAATAAATAAAAACACTTTCAAAATGAAAAAAAAAAAAAAAAAAAAAAAAACACACTTCAACAAACAACACACGGTGTCAGTGATTCGCCTCTAGAGGCCGCTCTCTTACTGTAAAATGCAACACAGAAAAACTAATCAGTGGGAGGGTGGAATATAAAATCGTCACTAATTTTAAACTTAAGCAAGCTATTTATAGTAACAGAATCCAGGGTCTCACCCAGCAGTTCGTAGAGCAGGTTGACTATTTCCTTCCAGGACTCGGCTGCCTCTTCCCCGGCGAACTCAGAGAAGTGAGCTGCAGTGTTGTACACATTAAGCCTGTCGACACACTCCAGTACGATTGTAATCATTCCCTATAGCACAATCAGTAATAATCAGAAACAGAATAATGACTGACACATGAACACACACTTATATTTTAATACACTGCTCTAAATTTGCACCGACACTCTGGTAATCTCCCAGATGTCCTTCATGACCTACCTCTTCTTGGAAGAGGTTCTGACGGTTGCGCAGTGAGCGTAGTTTTGTCTGTTTCTCCTCATGCTCCAGTTCTTCCTCAGGTGGCTGAAAGTAGTGGATAAGATCCTGAAGGGAGAGAATCACCCCATCCAGAGGGAGCGAGACCGGACCTGCAGCCCTATTCTTCCCACTTAGAGAGTCCAGCCCCCTACACATAAACATACAGCGAATTGAGCCTGATCTTTCCTTATGCTTCCACAATGCAATGAAACACACGCTAAGAACAAAAGGAACAGTTTCGCTCTTCTGACACTCCCATAAAAAGAACAACTTCAGTAATGTTCAACAATTCACTTTACATTCTTCCAGATCCCATTACTTTCTATATAGATTATTTACTTATAGCTCATTTTGAAAGAATCTTCTTATAGGCTGCCACTGAGTGTGGCTCCTTCTGAATGCATTTCTATTTATGGTGTAAATACTATATAAATGAAATATTTGATATGTTATACTGTGTCTGGAATGTTAGTTACTCGGTATTATTTTTTGTTTATTAACCTTGAACATAAGAAATCATGAAGATATTCTGATTACCTACAGTTCAGATAGTATAATAGTGTAGTCGTTAGTGTAGTACTGTTCCGTTTAGCTAAATCACTAACCCTAACTATGAGTTGATAGCTTAAATATATTAAATGCAAATGGTTTGCAAGCCCCTTCACTACATTAACTAATATCCTTTACACACAGTATATTAGTGTTAGCGCTAGATGTGTTAGAGAACTGATTACACTTTAATCATAGTAGATTTCTATACAGTACATAAGAATGGGACATGTCTATGTCTATTCAAATTAGTAAAAATAAATAAATAAATCATTGTACTGATAATATTAATTATTTGCCTGCAGTTCACAATAACGTCTTCTACTGTCCTACTGCATCTTTATATATTGTAAATACTGTATCTTACATACATATCTATACATCTCAGTTATTAAAAGGCAGTAAGATGTAGTGTAGTTCATACTTAATGAACAGTTTAAAAAGGCCTGAGGTGTTGTAGATCATGCGAGCTGCCTGAGACTCCTCCGTCTGAGAACGTGACATCACCAAGGTATCATCCATATGGCCTTCTTGATGTAGAGTAACCTGAAAAGAAAAGAGAGAAAAGAATAGAAATTATCTTTTTTCCAGCCGAAATAAGATTTTTATTCGGATTCACAGTAGAGAGTATTTGTCAGTTATGCAATCAGTATTCATAGAAGGCAGGTCATGTGGCCTTGGGTTCTCTTCAGTATCGTACCCTTCTTTTCATGGTACCCAGACGAGCTGCTTTGGCATCGAGGGCAGCGTAGGTGAGCCACAGCCCGGTAGAAACATGCTGTACAAAGCACATCGACTCGCCATACTTGATCTCAGGAACCCCCATGCCCTCAACATCACGCTTTTTCACCACCTCCACCTTCTCCTGCTCACAAACAACAATGAAACACAGTAGAGTGAAAGGATATGAATTAAAATAAGAATTCTGCTGATTAATATGAAATAATTTTATACGATGTAACGTAAAACTATTTAATTAAGTAAAAAAGTATTGATGAAATCTGCTTTGTTTTTTTATCAAGAATTTTAAACAAATGGAGACCTTGGAGGCACGAAAGCAGAAAGCTGACTGCTTGGTATTGGCCTTCTCTGGGTCCAGAACCATCAGACCTTTTTCATCATCCAGGCACAGATAGCGTCCAGTGGTGATGTGGCGTATACGGAATGGCTGACCCCACTTCATATGACCACCACTCCAGCTATAAAAAAAAATTGTTTTGAAACCATAGGAATTACATCAGGGTAAAAATCTATTCAAAAACTGTTGAAATCTGTTGAATTTTACACATTTTGCAAATCATAAAGTCCCATCTCTGCACCTTATTGTGTGGAATTTCCCATGTACTTCTAGTACAACTCATAAAAAAAATCTCAATAAACGAATATATTCTTTTTTTTTTTAATTAAAATTAATACTTGACACAGCCTTGGATCCTTATCTAGCGTTCTATAAGCTCAGTGATCACATCTCCATATCTGATCATGTAATAAACGTTCTTCTTGCCTGATTCTCAGAGGCTCAAGTCTCCACAAAGAGCGTGCTTGACTACAGACTGCTCCTGACTCGTACTGTGCAATCCTGAGAAAGCAGAAAACGAGTGAGAAGAGAGAAGTGAGAGGGCAGAACACATGAGAAGTTTTATGCCACAGCTTTGTCTTTGTGTTTCCTCGCTTACTTGCGCTGATCTTCTCCTTGGTCGGGTGGGGGTATGGCCAGACACTCGTCCATATGGCCGTGGAACAAGCGGAGAACATGGCCCCCAGTCAAAAAACCTATAGTTTGAATACATACAGTATTGCATATATATTTAAAAAATAAATTCGTTACAAATTTGGGGAGTGTACTTTTTATCGAGCATTACGTACCATACATATAGTAAAAGCTTCTCCTGTATTCTTCTATATTGGCTTTTCTTTTATACTGATCATACAGATGGCATGGATGAATCAGGCAATCATAGCCATGTCAAGATTTATTTCCTGCCATACTTTCACTATAAGTGTCTGATTAATGCATTATAGGCATAAAAATGATATAAATGTGAAATGTGTTGGGCTTTCTTGGCTTGTGTATACCTTTCTTTTTATAGGAAATCTAAAGAGCTAAATGATCACAATCTATCAGCAGCTCCATCTGGAGCTGGTAGATCTTCAGACCTTGCAAAAAAACAATACTAATAGAAACTACTAACCCTTATTGGGGACTATTGGTGAATATTGACTCTCACTGGGTACAACTAGGAACTGTTGACTCTTATTGTTTACAATTGGGAACTATTGACTATTATTGGGTGCTGTTGGGAACTATTAATGGCTATTTTTATACTATTGACCCTTATAGGGTACTATTGGGAACTAGTAACCCTTATTGGTTACTATTGACCCTTATTTGGTACTATTCCAAACTATTGACTGCTATTGGGTACTATTGACTCATTGTTTTGGTTAACAAAGCTAACCTATATCTAAATTGACCTTCAACATTTATCTCATTGTGTTCCTCTCAAAAGATAAAAACCTAAACAGAGAGTCAGGAGATGCAAAACAGTAGAATTTTATTTATTCCACAGAAACTCACCCTCTGCAAGCTCACAGCCTGAGCACACAGGATTCATGTTCCACAGGGTTTGCATGAATGAGGCGTCTACCATTAAGTCCCCACTGGCGTAGGACAGATGCTGCAAGGACACAAAAATCACAGGAGCTCAAGGACAGGAGTCAATGACAAACTAAGGCACGCAGAATTGATATGCACAGGCAGAACTGTGACATGGGTGTATATCCAAGAGGAAGATCCAATACAAGAAAAGGTAAAAAGTCCTACCAGGTATCTTTCAGATGACACGCTAACCAAGATCAGGTCATCTCCCACTCTGACCTTCTCACCTTCTGACCTTTGCTTGGATGCAGGATGGATGGTCCACCAGCATGCTTCACCTACAATGCACCACATTTTAAGGTAAAACACTTACCACACATTTTAATGCCTTTCTCATGACTTGTATAGTACGTAGCCAAAGTTTACATTCAATTGTATATTAAAAAATACATAAAAAGTATGTTAGACATTTTTTGGAATCAGTGAGGGTTGTAATATATGGGAAATATCTATTTTGTGTAATATAAGCTAGTCAATAAGTACAATTTGTGTTATACACGCATGGGGAAACCCCTGTTGTATATTATTTTGTATGCATTTTGCTTAAAACCATTCTCACTATACAAATACAATGTATAAAGATTCTTACAGGGTTACAGTTTTACAGTTAAAAACAGTATATGACTGAATATATGCATTTCCCTTTATTAGTTTTATATTATTTCTTTACCCGATCATGCTTCTGTGGTTCTCATTCATTATGTCTTCCGCTGTAGCCACTTATAAAAAAAGTTATTATGGACTCTTGCAAAATCATACTAATGCAACTTTAGTTTCTCTAAATAAGAAATATGACCATCAAAAACTGTGCTTTATCCATGTAAAAGGGGGTGAACGTTTTTTGTGTGTACCTGTAGAGTCCTCCTGCAAGCCCACATCAAAGGCCAGCTTGTCCGTGAGCGACCGTGATGTGGTCAGGCAACTGAGGTACTACGATTCAAGTTAGAATTAATTAATATATAAATAATCATTATTTTTTATATATGTCGTGATTAGAATATACTGTATAGAGTTTGACAGTGTAAACAAACTATTTCTTAAAGCAATTTTTTTTATCATAAAAACATACACCGATCAGCCATAATATTAAAACCAACTGCCTAGTATTATATTTATAGTATATTAGGTGCCGAGGAGCTCTGACCCTTTACAGCACGAACTCAAAAACCTCTTATGGTGTGTGTATCTTGGACCAAAATATAAGCAGCAGATCCTGTAAGTTGAGAAGAGAGGACTTATAAATTATGGCAGGCATAATTGGTCATGGTCAGCTGAAACAAATTTTAAAAATCATAAAAGATTCCTATCATTTTAAGCTAAAATCTATAGCCTTTGATCGCTGGTTTGACATGTTCACCGACAGCCGATTAATGACTGTTGCGCTAATGTTTTCTCTCTAATGAAATTCTGGCAGTGTCAGAAGATTTCAGACTCTTTCCTGCAGTGTGACTTCTCCTATGACGGGTGTCAAAACCAAGAACCAATAGCAGCGCTAATCCTAATGACACAGTTTGCGCGACGACGTTAAACCATCTCAGGAAAAATGTTCAAATGAATCAGGTGGACAGCACAGCAAGAAAAGTAACTTATTGAGTTATGGTGAGAAAAGGAGTGTTTATGTGATGTTTTTATAATCAAGGCATGTCATGAACCAAAATAACACCACAGTTTTTTTTTTATTGCTGCTAGATACAATTAGTGAGAGATTGTGGGTCTGAATGTGTCACTGAATTATGACGTCAAACTTCAACCAAAAATTTTTCTTGTGTGCATCAGTTTTTGACTGTCGTACCGTCTGACATTATGACAACTGAGATCCTACAGTCTGAAGAGCAAAAATTGCAAAGGACTATAGCACAATATGAGCCTGGCATAAGACAGTTTTTCCAGCACATCTTATAGATACTTGATCAGATTGAGATCTTGAGAATTTGGAGGCCAAATCAATACCTTTGTTCCAGGTTCATCATGTACATCAATCCGTTCCTGAACAATACAAAACTATTATTAGGGAATACTATTATCATAAAGGGCTTCTTGGTCTGGAACAATGTTTTATAGGAAGCCTAAGTCAATAACATCCACAGGAATGCCAGGAATTATAACACATGAAACTCGTTTCCAAGAGCATTGCACATAATACGCCAATTTTCCATCTTCCCAGAGAGCATCCTCATGCCAACTCTTCCCCAGGTAAGCAACACACACTCAGCCATCTTCATGATGTGAAAGAAAACATGATTAGTCAGACCAGACCCACCTTCTTCTACTGCTCCAGTGTCCATAATGCTGCAATCCCTATTATAGGAACTTTTGATGGTGGATATGGATCAGCATGGGGACTCTGTAGCTACAGAACCAGAAACGCTTCCAAAAGACTTTCTGTTTTGGAGATGCTTGACCCAGTAGTCTAGCCATCATGATTTAGTCGTTGTCAAAATCCTTCAGATCGTTTTACTTGCCAACACATCTTTAAGAACTGACAGTTTACTTGCTGTAATATATCACAGACCTTCTGAGACTAATAATCAATATTATTCACTTCACCTGCCAGTGGTTTTAATATTATGGCTGGTCGATCTGAGGTGCAGCTATACTTTAAAAAATGCGGAACAGCTGACAAATGTTTTGTGGCTCACCATGCCAGAGTGGCTGTGTCTCAACAAGATAGCATGGCCATACAGCAGTGTTCGATGGCCTCCTCCCTGAGAGGACTGGAAACAGAGAGCCGGAGGAGAAAAGAGAAATTTATTCAACCCAGATACACATTCATTATTTTTCATTCTTGGGAAAGGAGTGTGTAAGCATGGCTTTTTGTGAGTGGGTAGTTATAAACATCTGTGAACATTTATCTGTGTAGGTGTGTGTGTGTGTGTGTGTGTGTGTGTGTGTGTGTGTGTGTGTGTGTGTGTGTGTCTGTTCGTCATGAGTGAATGAGGAGTGTATATGCCACCGCAACCTCCTTTTTAAAATGGATGTCGTCTTCATTCTTCAAACATAAAACAGAAATAAGTAGCAGGACAAATGAGAGAAGAATGTACAGTAAACCACATATAGATGCTCATGGGAAGAAAAGAAGGAAGAGAAGCCACACCGAGGGGGAATAGGCATCTCTTCACCTCCCATCAAACTTGGAGGAAGTGAGTTACGGTACCACAGGAAGTCCACACATGAGTACAAACAGAGGTCAAACAAAGGTCACACCAAACCGAAAGGGTTCACAAAAGGCTTCCATGAGGTCATAAGTTACGGTATGTGGTCAGTTTACCGTAAGGTTTAGGAATGAAAAAGGCAAAAGACGATTATTGTTATTAGTGATTATCATCACCTGCACTATCACCATGAAACATCGTCATCGGTGTCAGTAGCATGACTCGGGTGAGAGAGAGTATGCACACGGCAGGTTTTTGGAGTTAAGCACACCTTCATCCACCTGTGTGGGTCAGTGTGTTACACCGCCATCTGTCTTTCTGTTGACAGTGACAGCGAGCAGATTTTCTCTCAGCACCTCAATCCTTAATGACACCACCCCTCCCTCCTGCATGGACTTTCTCATGTCAGGCTGTTCTCATTACCATTTTGGATTATTGCTTGTTTCTAAGAGCAGAAAAAGCCTTGCTCGTTTTAAAAGAGATGTGCTTTCATTCTTTCCTTTCTTCCTTTCTTTCTTTCTTTTTACTTCTCAGATTAATACCCAGATATTACTACTGGTTTTGACTTTTTTATTCCATAAAAACAAGGGCTTCTGTATGTGTATCTGTATAAATGTTGTAAATGATTGGGGTGGGCAAGTTAATAGCCCTGGGATGGACAAATTAATAATCTGGTTCTCAAGAACAAGCAGACTTCATGCCTGGGCTATTTCTTTATTCATAAAGCAACAGAAAGAACAATATTATTGTAATTGTTTACTTACCTACCAGTGGTGGGCAGAGTACAAAAACCATGTACTTCAGATAAAGCATAGATACACCGGATAAATATTATTTCAGTTAAAGTGTCCCTTAACGATTTCACTTGAGTAAAAGTACAAAATTTTTTGCCTTCAGATGCACTAAAGTATCCAAAGTACTATGATTTATTATGGCTATAATGTTCCTATTATAATCTTTGTGACAAGACTCTTTTCAAAAACTGAGTCTAATGTGAAAAGAATAATCTAATCTAAGCACACCAGTCTATTAATAGAATGATATAAATGAGTCAAACACTGATTGATTTCTATTACAATTATTATGAGCCCCAAACCTTCTTTTCAGCTACTTTAAAAGAATTGCCTAAATAAAGCCACGGGTGTTGTGGCAAGTTAGTTTCTTCCATCCTTTATTATTTATTCCCCCCACAATGTTCTTTGTGCTGTTGAACTGACGCTGAACTGTATGTTGGTGATCAGTAGATACACCGAGCCAAAATCAAAACAAGTTCAAATCAGCGTGGGCTCTACCCTGATTGGTGGCTTGCTGTGTGATTGACCAGTTACGTTTTTATCCTCTTGTAAAAAGCAACGCCAAATTTAGCTAAATGTAGTAGGGAAAAAGTACAATATTTGACTGTGGAATGCAGTGAAGTTTAAGTGAAAGTCTCCCCAAATAGAAATACTTCAGTGAAGTACAGATACGTTAAAAAGCTTTTATTAATTAAATTTACATTGTTTCTGTCCACCACTGTTACCTACCTAACCTAGCTTTGTGCTTTGCATTATAATTTTTAATCACCTGATCAGTGAGGTTTTAAAGCTAATTAAATTATAATCTGCCCACCCCTGAATGAGATAACGCTATACTACTGCACATATTTCAGCCTAAATGTTATTTTTTTTCATGAACTTTTCATGACCCACTGGAGATTAGTGAGCAGCAAATGGAGTTAATCTGAAGGGCTTTTTAAAGTCATGAGGAAACAATGTAACTGTCGAGAGGTGAAGGAAAAAAAGGGAAAGAAATAAAAACAGAAATATCATGCGTTGTTTGAGCTTAAGCATGATGATAAGGTTTTTTTAGTCGTTTATTAGCAATGACATAAATACGATATATTGATTAAAGGCTTGTTATAAGTGGGAGAAAAAAAAAAGATGGAGTGGTGGTTAGTAAAAGGATGAAGATGCTGCATGAAATGGCGGTGTGGCAGGCACAAATCCAAAGAAGACCCTGGGTTTCTTTGGGAGATGATAGTGTTAACAAATTGTGGAAGAAAATTCAGGGTTTTCTTTGAATTCTTGAAGAGCTCGTAAAAAATACAGCCATGGTAAGCGCTTAATGTGTGATGGGCAGATGGGAAGGTGACTTAGGTTAAAAAAAACAGTATGTTTTCTAGCCTTATCTATCGATTTGAGTTTCTGTATGTCTCTCTCTATATATCTATCTATCTATCTATTTCTCTGTCTAAGTTTTGCTCGGGTACTAACTCTTGCTGGAAATGTCATTTGGAAACCAAATGAGATTCCGACTCTACGTGAGAAACGTGGTGTGATCGAAGCTGAGGGAGTAGAAAAGTCCTGGGAAATGGGGGTGGGGGGGGGGGGGGTATGGGTAACTGCAGCACCATTTCATTTCATCTAAACGAGACACACTGGGAAAAAAGGACAGGAAGGAGTGGAGGAGAGGTGCTTATATCAGATTGGGGTAGACATAAACAAGAGACATGTGCAAGGACATACCCACTGGTCCAAATCGACTGCCTACGGATGGCAGAGAAAGGGACGAGGTGTCAGGGGAAAAGGGAAAAAAAAAGGCAGATGAAGTTAAGTTATGCTAACGGAGGATCTACAGATCGTTTGTCCAAAAGGCAAAGACATGAATGTGCCTTACATCACCTCCACATAACCTAGCACAGCCTTTAGACTAACTCTAATTAAAAACTAAACTCAAAATTTCACACAAATAAATCAATAATCAAAGAAAAACAAATAAAAAAAACAGCTGATTAGATTATTAGTAAAGCATAGCTTTAAAATATATTTTTCTACATATATATTTTTATAACTTTATATAGTTCACAATCTGTTCTATTGGTTATTGAGCATTTTGCAGCACGATTAAGCTGAGCTTATCACATGACCATATTCACCCAATGACAGCAATCCAAGCCTACACATTTTACAGGATCTTACCTCCATGTTATTAGAAGCTCACAGATATGTTAACAAAAATCACCTAGAATTTCAGCTACCATCTCCTTTCATCCTGTCCACCTTTCACTCTATTATTCTCCTGTTTCCTGTTTTCTCTGGCTCTCACCTCCATCTCCATGGTGTTGGCCAGCATCTCCTGCAGCGCTCGCACCGAAAGCGACTGCTCGAGAATGAAGGCGCAGATAGCCAAGTCAGGAGGCACATTCTGGACAAGGGATTGAAAAAGATTTACATAAAAAATTTAAATGAGCAGGAGCATTTGATCAGGCTGTAGAACATTATGTGTGGAAATAATCATTTTTTAACCGATTTATTTAGAAATAAATCGGTTAGAAATGCCGTGTTGATGACCATTGTTTTTTTCTGCCCCTTGCTTGCTGAAATTGGGCTTGAGTTTCAATCAGATGTAGCTTTGTAATTTGGCTACCATTGCTCTGACTGACAGAGGAGACATTAAGCCCATCCCTCACACCCCCAGAGCTAGACAAGTATGCTGTCCTGGACTCCAAACCATAGAGAGCTGTGGCATTTTCAGGATTCAAACTTGGGACCTCCAGACAAAAGGGCAAATGCTTAGTGTCTTTCAAAAGACTTTCTTTCAATACTTTAGTATCTATGTAATAACTCAATTGTCTTCAGCCAGAAGCTACCTGGGCATTGGATGTTGTTTCAAGGAAGCACAATCTGTTCCCGAAGCCCTCACAAGACAGGCACAGCTTGATCTGCTCCTTCAGGACGGTCGCTGTACACTGGAGCACCACCGTGTCATCCTGAGATCAGACAACACAAATGAGAAAAAATAGACAGACGTAGAAAACAATAATTTTAAATAAGTCACATAGGACAAACTAAGGCCAGATATCACAAGTGACAATGGGCTTGTGGTAAATTAATTCTCCTCATGTGGGGCATTAATACACTCACATAAACATACTGTGGACGAAGACAAACACACACAGGCCTGTCTAGATGGGTGTAAATACTCCAATAAACACTCTTGGGGACAACCTGAAACAAGGCATTCTCAGCTGTTCCCCTGTCACTCATTATGTAAGCCTTTTATATCCCTCTTGTTGCAAATCAACTTGTTTCCTCTACATAGCTTCATTCCCATCTAGGCTTATGAGACCAACACCTATTGTGCGTCCTAACTATCTTTGATTAATGATAGAATTGTTTATAGCTATGCTGGTTGTGGGGGTTGGGGGGGATTCTTTTTAATGCTGAAGGCAGATAAATAAGTCAGTTATATTAAACATTTAACAGATTTAACATTTCCTATCAGACCTATCATTTATATATATTTATTTAGCTTCTTTATCACTTATTAACAAGGTCAGGAATGGCCATTATAATATGTGAATACTGATACATACACTAAGCATGCGTGTACACTCAGTTATCAATTGAAGGTCAAGGGTTAAAGCCCTAGTATCTCCAATTTGCCACTCTTGGGTCCTTAAGCAAGGCCCTTAACCCTCTGTGTTCCAGGGGCGCTGGACCACAGCTTCTCAACATCAGTGAAATAAAAGAACCTCACTGTGTTGTAATGTACATCCTGAAAAAACTAGAATATCCTCATCTATCTATCTATCTATCTATCTATCTATCTAAACTGAAAAACCTTAATATCCTCAATTGTGTAAAGCTGAAGATATCGTTTCAGTGCGCGATGGTACACAAATAGCATCACTGCCGTATATTGGAAATTTTAATGTGCATAAAGTACATTCGATTTGATTTGTTGCAAAAACAACAACATTCTTATAACATTTTCTTAAAACTTCTGTTAATGTTTTCTAAGCAAAGACATACACAATTTTATCTGTAAATGGCAGCATGGAAAAGGGTAGAATCAATGCAACAAAGGCAGTATCACACATTTAAACCTTTCACCTTGAGAAACATCATCATGTATTCTTGCTACACGCCCCGAGCCTATTTTCATTATTTTATCAGATCGTCATCCAAATCTGAATTTCTCTGTTAGATACTGGGGAGTTTTTGCCTTGGTTTTGCCACTCTCTATAAAATGGCTTGTTTGATTCTTGAAGACAACACCATTTAAAATTTTCAGTGACATCCTTTATCATGATACACATATTGAAGTTTGTCAAATCTTCTAATGCTTTCTTCCTTTGGAGGTGGTCCAACATTTATTTTCTGACAGCCCAGATCTGTCTCCTGAACTATTCCACACACAGGAAAACGGGGACAGGGTGCCCTTTATTCTTATCTACAGCCTCAACCACGCACACATACACACACACACACACACATCGTTAATTTCTGAAGCATTCCAATTAGCTGTACCAGAGAGTTCTAAGTAGTCCAGAGTACTTCAATTACAGTCTGTAAATACACCTCAGAGCTATACATACACAGTATTTTATATATATATATATATATATATATATATATATACAGTGCCCTCCACAATTATTGGCACCCCTGTTTAAGATGTGGTCGTGGACTTCTAAAAATTCTCCTTTTTTTTTAAAACAACATAGAACCCAAATGCAAAAAAAGAGAAAAATCCAACCTTTCATTTAAGTACATTACTTTGGTGGTAAAAAAAAATCACACATTTAGGAAAAAAAAAAAAACTTGAAATCATGTGTGCCACAATTATTGGCGCCCCTAACAATTCCTCTGAAAAATGTAATTGTTTTTTTTTTTTTATATATATTTTTCTGTAGTTGCTAAGGTTGGTCAGGGTATCTAGGGACTTTTAATCAGTAATTCATGATTTCCTGTTTCCCTGGGGTATAAATATGACGTGACACAGAGGCCTAATTCTCTTACCCATTTGTCAACATGGCAAAGACAAGAGAACACACCATTCAAGTAAGGCAGATGTGTGTCGACCTTCATAAGTCAGGCAATGGCTACAAGAAAATAGCCACTGCCCTGTCATAGCCATAGCCACACCGTCACAGAATTGCATCAAAAAGTGGCATCTTGGGGTCACAGAGTCTCCAAAACAACCATCAGACGCTCTCTACATGCCAACAAGCTGTTTGGGAGGCATGCAAGGAAAAAGCCTTTTCTCACTAACACTCACAAACGTAAACGTCTGGAGTTTGCTAAGCGGTACTGGGACTTCAACTGGGATCGTGTGCTTTGGTCAGATGAGACTAAGATTGAGCTTTTTGGCAACAAACACTCTAAGTGGGTCTGGCGTAAAACAAAAGATGAGTATGCTGAAAAGCACCTCATGCCCACCGTGAAGTATGGTGGAGGATCTGTGATGCTGTGGGCCTGTTTCTCTTCCAAAGGCCCTGGGAACCTTGTTAGGGTGCATGGCATTATGAACGCTTTGAAGTACCAGGATATTTTAAATAAAAACCTGATGGCCTCTGCCAGAAAGTTGAAGATGGGTCGTCATTGGGTCTTTCAGCAGGATAATGATCCAAAACATGTGGCAAAATCTACACAAAAGTGGTTCAGCAGTCACAAACTCAAGGTCCTCCTATGGCCATCTCAGTCCCCAGACCTCAACCCAATCAAAAACCTGTGGGGCGAGCTAAAGAGAAGAGTGCATAAGAGAGGACCCAGGACACTGGATGATCTAGAAAGATTGTGCAAAGAAGAATGGTCAAAAATCCCTCTCTCTGTGTTCTCCAATCTTGTGAAATGTTATAGGAGGAGATTAAGTGCTGTCTTGTTGGCAAAAGGAGGTTGTACAAAGTATTAACATCAGGGGTGCCAATAATTGTGGCACACATGATTTTAAGTTTTTTTTTTTTTCTAAATGTGTGATTTTTTTACCACCAAAGTAATGTACTTAAATAAAAGGTTGGATTTTTCTCTTTTTTTGCATTTGGGTTCTATGTTGTTTTAAAAAAAATTAGAATTTTAAGAAGTCTACGACCAC
>JBCEWE010000350.1:2599010-2654010 GCA_039877035.1 Silurus lanzhouensis | reverse complement strand
GTGTGACTCAACAGGAGTCACCCAAGGTGCTGTGATCTCAGTGGGTGCATGTGCCCACAAGGCTACTGTAGGAAGAGACCTCCCCGGGTCAGCTACAGGTGGGTGGCATCAAAGGTACCCAACAAAAGCCAGCTACAGTATCATGTTTTGAAAAGACAAGAATAAAGAGGTCAGCTATTATTTGTTTTATTGGATGTTTGTTTATTTAACCAATTCAGACTAATCTTTTAACAAGTACATACAGAAAGCTAAATGACCCAGTAAGACTAATAATTTAAATACTATTGAATTAATTTTTATTTGTACAGCACTTTTTACAATGGACATTGTCTCAAAGCAGCTTTAAAAGTCTAAAGTCCAATCAAGTTGTATAAAAAATTGTATAATTTAAGTGTCTATAAGGTTGTTCCTTACAATTTAAGGCTTATCCCTAATGAGCAAGCTGGTGGAAACTGTGGCAAGGAAAAACTTCCTGAGATGGCATGGGAAAAAACCTTGAGAGGAACCAGACTCAAAAGTTAAATGCATTCTCTTCGCATGATAAAACAACTATAATAATATTGTACAATCATGATATAATGATATATAATGATACTACAATAACAAAAAAAAAAAAAAAAAATACACCTTTACCACATAATCCTTTACCAATGCTTTACACCAAGAAATTTCAATGACTATCAGGTGTGGTCCTTGATAGGATGGAATCAAACCTGCACCCACACCGGCCCTTTGTGGAAAAGATTAGACAACCTGCTTTACACAGTCTCCTAGATACTTATTTAGGCTCTCTCATATGGACAGACCAACAGGAGTGATTTACAGTCTGTACTAAGAGACAATTTAAGGATACCCCCTTTTACCAGATTGCTGATTTAGGTCTTCTAATGCCAAATGTCAAGCTTACACACCCACTAATTTGACTACAACCCTTGCCAAGGTTGTTGGAATGATAGATGAGGTTAGTGGATAAGCAGAGGACATTACACAGTATGTGGGAAGACAGAAAGAACCAATACAGGGTGAGGGGTGAGTTAGAAGGGATGACTTTTCAAAAATGCTTTTCTATCCCTCCAACTCGATCAACCACTCTGCTCATAGGCAATCAGGACTTCCTGTGACATGTGTCCTCAAGAAAATAATACTTCCTATATGGATGAATAGCCAGTAGAGTAACAGTCTATGTGGTATTTATGAGGTCAGGAAGGTTTATTGCCTCTGGAGCACAACAAAATTCCAAATGCTCACACTGACATGAATAATTAGACAGCAAGGAAATGTCAAACAATGCTATTTAATAAACTTAACTACTGTATTCTGTTTGGGATATTCTAACACAAAGTATACTAGATGAATGAAGGTTTGTGTACACCTGACCATAAGATTAGTATGTTCTTTTTAAACATGAATTCTTACTATAGTCCCAATTTGCTTAAATAATAACCTTTACTCTTTTGGGAAGATGTTCCACTAAAATGTGATTGTAGAGATTTGTGCTCATTCAGCCATAAGTCAAGTTAAGTCAAGTTTATTTCTATAGAGTTTTTCACAACAGTCATTGTCTCAAAGCAGCTTTACAGAATTTAACAGTTAAGGTAAACTATGTGTATTTATGCCTGATGAGCAGCCATGGTGACTGTGGCAAGGAAACACTCCCTTAGATGTTATGAGGAAGAAACCTTGAGAGGAACCAGACTCAAAAGGGGAACCCATCCTCATTTGGGTGACATCAAGAGTGTGATTATAGATCTTTAAACAATACAGAACACTGGAGAGTGAGAACTAACATGAGCACTGGAGTGTGTGATTACAAGTAATGTCCTTTCTACAGTCTTATACAGTCATTTAAGATTATGGAAGCAGGAGCTACTGAGCAACTCAAAAAATAGCTCAACATTTAAGATCATCATAGCTTCAACACCAGCTTCTTCATGCCAGAGCCTTTAAACACTCAAAGAGGTCCAATGTCCAAACTCCACATGAGGTGGAATCCAAATGGCTCTGATACGTCTCTAGATGGTTCGGGATGTTTGCGGGGTCGGCATCTACTTCTTTAAAGGTCCACAGTCTTCATAAGGTGGGACGTGACTGGGGCTGGAGCAACCTCAGGATGCCTCGGGATGGTAAAGAGAGAGAAGCAGTGGAGAGGAATTAGCGTAGCTGATGTTAATGATATTAGCAGCACAAGTTGATAATGTGCATTTGTTTAGATGTACTTGTACACAAGGTTATGATATGTGATGTGTTGTGTTTAGGGCTCGCTAAAAAGATAAGTTTTTAATCTTGTCAGGAAGACTATTTCAAAGTTTAGAAGCTAAATGTGAGAATGATCTACCACATTTAGTGGACTTTGCTATTGTAGAAACTACTAGAAGTCCAGAGTTTTGAGATCTCGAGGAGCGTGACGGATTGTAGCATGTTAGAAGACTGGAAAGATACATGGGAGCTAAACTATCTAGAGCTTTGTAAGCAAGTAGCAGTAGTTTGTAGTAGATTCGAAACTTAACAGGTAGCCAGTATAGGGATGATAAGATTGGGGATATATGGTCATAATTTCTGGACCTTGTGAGAACTCTGACTGCTGCATTCTGGACCAACTGTAGCTTGTTTATTAATGATGCAGGACAACCACCTAAAAATGCATTCAAATGCGTAATCCAGTCTGGAGGTCATGAACGCATGGATGAGCTTCTCTGCATCAGATATAGACAACATGTTGCTTGGCAATATTTCTAAGGTGGAAGAAGGCTGTTTTTGTAATATGGTCGATATGATTTTTAAAAGACAAGTTTAGTCTAAAATAACTCCCAGTTCTTTTACTGTTGAACTAGTAGTACAGAACATCCTTCTAAATGCAGGTTGAAGTGCTGGAGCTTCTGTGTATTGGTTTTTGGGCAAATAAGCAAAATCTCTGTCTTATCAGAATTGAATAATAGAAAGTTTGTCTGGTTATTATCAGCTGGGTATCATCAGCATAACAGTGGATGCTAATCCCAAGCCTTCTAATAATATTTCTCAAAGGAAGCATGTATATTGTGAAAAGCAGGGGTCACAAGGAACCTTGTGGCACACCATAATTTACTTGCATTAACCCGGATAGCTCTCCATTTAAATCTACAAAATGGTAACGATCAAAAAGGCAGTGATAGTATAAATAGGTAGAGTACTGATGTACATTAGGATGAGAAAGCCTGGGGTGCAGTCAGAATTTCAATTTATCCCAAAGGTGTTCAGTAGGGTTGGGGTCAGAGCTTTATGGCAGGCCACTCAAGACCTTTACTGGGTTTGTGCACAGCGGGTTTGTCATGCTGGAACAGGTTTGGGTCTTCTTATTCAACTGAAGGGATAATTTCATGCTACCATATCTGAAGACATCATATATAATTGTGTGCCTTTAAATTTGGAGGAACAGTTTGGGGAAGAAACTGGAACTCCATCTGTCCTAAAAACCTTTGGCTTTACCTCTGACTGTCACAAAGCACCGATGCTGGAGAGCTGATACTATTGAAACATGAATTATGTATTACAGTTAATATTACCTTGTGATGTTCTTGAAAATTAATTAACATATCGAGTCTGATCAGAATCAAGTATTCAACCGTGTTATAAATATAACTACTCTAAGGTGTAATTATAAAACCATGGTGGCATCATCAGTAGATAAAATAGTTATTGTAAAACAATACAGGAGAATTCTAGTTTAATTTATAATAAGAATATTTGCTGTAGTTATCTGATCAAAAGCATTGAATAGCAATGGTTAAACCCAAGGTGAAGGTTCTCACATCGGTGCTTGTATCTAGTCTACCCACCTAACCCTCCATTAAAGTCATTATTAAATTAGTGCAAATTACAACGAAAGCAGGAACAAACTGCAGGCTTCAATGAGACACTGCCATACTGAGCCAGAGTTACACATACAGATATAATCTGGAATGTGTCTGTGAGGGAAAAGAAAATAGAAGAGAAGGCCCACAGTAATAGCTAGCTTAGACTCTGCTGTATGTGCTGAGCAAAGTGGAATGAAGAAAATTGACTCTGGTCTTATGGCCTGAGCTCTCAATCACCATCTGACATGAAAGAGCTTTTTGTTGTGTTGCTTTACTCCATTTCTTGATGAAACATGAATCTGGCTTCCATCACACTTCCAGACGACAATAATCACGATTGTGTACCAAATTTCTCACTTTGAACTCATTTCTTCACATCGCCACCACCTCCTCCTTCTTCTTTCCTTACTCTCTCTCTCTCTCTTCCTCTCTCTCACTCCTTAACTCTATTTCGGTGACTGCACCTGTCACTCTCACATTCCCCTACACTGCTGACTGGCAGATAGTTAGAAGGCATGCTCACACCAGCTCAAACTTCTAATCATGAGAAGTACACACTTACCATCCACTGACTTTACACAACATTGAGCACAGAGCCCAGATACATAGCACACGTAAACTTTACATACCTATACATCATATCTATCTATCTATCTATCTATCTATCTATCTATCTATCTATCTATCTATCTATCTATCTATCTATCTATCTATCTATTTTTTTTAAATATATGTTTTTATATATGTTGATGTGTGTAAATAAATTGAATGATATATATAAAAAACCGTGTGTATTTGTAAGTGTTGTAATGCAATGACACTCTGTATATCTGTATCTGTTTAGTGCTCCAAATATGCTTATGAATATTTTAAATTAAACTCAATTTAAATTCAGTTTTGAGTTATTTTTTTCTCTTAAACTTACATGCATTTCCTGAGCAGTTTCCTGGTGCATAGGAATGAATTTATTGTAGTATTATATTTCAATATAAACAAACTAGCAGCCAAATTTTTACTAAAACATTAAAACAAATTTAAAATTGTTAATAAATTATGTGGTTATAAAAAACTTCTTAACTCAAAAGTTGTTTCTATTACTGTTTGTTTCAGTATTTGTTCGATGTACAGTTTGTTTGAATATCTAGTCCTTGGAGTAACTCGAGTAATTCGAATACAAAAATGTATCAAGGCAAATTATTTGGTTGATGCTTTGTTTAGTCTATTTAAATACAAACGGAGCACTGTGTTTCCCCACAGACCATCATTACTGACTCACCACCTGCTAAACTCTGGAAAGCTCTGGGCAGGTAAACACAGAAAACAGCTATAAAAATTTTCATTTTGCTAAATAGGAAACAAATGACTTGTTAATTTGAAAAAAACTCTTATTTTCTCTTGTATATTTAGTATTGCTCTTTAATAAAGAAAATTATTTCCTATCCGATTACTCGATTAATCGTTGGAATAATCGGTAGAATACTTGATTACTAAAATAATCGATAGCATAAGTACATTCATACTTATTTGGTTATTATACTATTAAGACATTAGTAGTTATAAACACTAATTCAATTAAAAAAATATATATTTTAATTCACAAAAAAACAAATTTATATGCACATACCAAGAAATACAATATTATGTGACTCTAGAAAATAGAATTTTTTTTGGAATATGCCAAAAGAACACATCCCTTTTATAAAAATTTAACTTTCTCAATACGTTTGTAAAATCTATGCAGCATTTACTTAAGAATGTTTATAATAAATGTTTATAATAAATTACAAAAAAAATTATATAATTTTTTTCTCAGTTGATTTCCAAACCTCACTACATTTCCCCCCAATCATATACTTGTAAAGTCATAAGGTGACTTTTAGCATCGAATGTCTACCAGGAGTTGATCTACATGAACAGATGTGACAGTGAGAATAAAACCTAATACCCATCACTGTAAACTATCTGCTGCTCCGTTCACTTTATATTTATCAAAGCCGTTTGAATTGTGGTGACTACAAGCTATTAGAATTTTGTGGCTGATATGTATAGACATGAGAAGTTTTTACAGGTTTTGAAACTAGGAATGAAGCTGCTGTTAGCTTGTATTAGCTGATGTTTTTTTCCTTGGTACTTCACAACATTTTTACTTGTTAAAGCTGTAAGTTTCATTAGAACTTCGGAAATCATGTACTCATTTAAAATTTTCTGAAAAAGCTATTATTTTTCCCTTATAATGCACCTTGGACTAATTATTATTATTAGTGGTAGAAGTAGTGGTAGTAGTAGCAGTAGTACTTCTGTGTTAGGAAAAGCAGTAATGGTGGTGGTAGTAGTATCAGTATTAGTAGAAGTAGTATCAGAAGGAGTGCCTGTAATTGTATTATAAGTAGTAATATCAGTAAGAACAGATGTATCACTAGTAGAAGTAGTATCAGTAGTACCAGTATAGTAGCAGGGGTAGTATTCTCATTAGTAGCAGTAGGAGTATCAGAAGTTCAGAAGTAAAATCTAGAGTAGGACCAGCAGTATCAGCAGTAGAAGTAGTATCAATAGTAGTAGGAGTATTAGTATAATAGTAGAAGTATCAGTATAGTAGTAGAAGTAGTATTATCAATAGTAGCAGTAGGAGTATCACTAAGCAGCATCAATAGTACAAGTAGAAGTATCTGTAATAGTAGAATAGTAATAGTTGTAGTATCTGGAGTAGGAGTAGCAGTATTAGTCATAGAATTATTAGCAGTTGTGTCCATAGTAGGAGGAGTATCAATATAACAGTAGCAGTGGTATTGCCAGTAGTAACAGTAGTATCAATAGAAGTACCAGTAGTAGTAGTAGCAGTAATTATCATATAAATCAAACAAACCTTTGCCTTTATATTCCATCATATCAAATTTTCTGCTTCGACCATGCCCTGGCAGGAAAGATGAATTTCAATATCCTGATGCCAACTTCTCTGTAAACACTTAATAATTAATGCAGTCACTAAGCAGATTGATGAATGAGTTCTGTTTTGTGTGCTAATATACTTTTTTGGAAAAAAAAAACCCTACCAGAGAGGATTTCAAATTTATCTTCAAATGAAGGTGAATATACTCTCTACAGAGCTATTTCTCAGAAATGTAAGCGGATATGACAGCAGAACCTCATCAGTGCAAAACGCAAGTCTGCAGTAAAAAAAAAAAAGGGATGAGACCGAGACTCAGAAATGAATAATCTGATGCTACACACAGTGCATCATTTCTGAAAATGCAGTAATACACTGTGAAAAGAAGGATGAAATCATAAATCCTACAAAGTGGACACTTTTATGAAATCTAGGCCTTTGTAAACGATGAGATGGAAAGGAATAATGTGGCTGCAGCTTTAATTGTTTTCTTGACGTTTCCAGTCACATATCTAGGGTAAATATTTGAATGTTTGCTCCGAGGTCGCATTAGACGATCGGTAATCGGCTGCAGCAGATGGTCACGTCGTACATCATACACATACATGTTTCAATTATACACTAATGTCTGCAGGTTGGAGGTCCCCGTTTTAAAAGCAGCAGCTGAGAGCACCTGTTTATTGTGGTAGAGCGGATCGTGACAGACTGGATGAACACATGTGAAACAGGTGCTTGTACTTTCCCTCTCTCTATTTCCCTCTCTCTCTCTTTCAACACCTCACTATACCCTGATCATGTGTGTGCTCAGCAAAACCAGACCCTAACACCCAGAAATAACTAGCTTTATATCGCCACTTAAAGAAAATTCGTTCAAAACACACGTTTATTTTTAACTGGAAACAATTGGTGTAGGCAGGAACAAATTTGAGGGTGCACTAAAAACTGTTCATATTTTTCTGTGGATGCCATGCCACACAGCAGGAGGAGTGGTGAGGGTCGGTAGAATTTGTTACTTAATCATTTGAGGCAGGATCGACTGTCTAGGAGAAATGCCTCGTAAATAACGAAAAAAAGACTATCTTTTTTTTATTGCTTCTGGTCCCTGAGAGCTAGCAAACATATTTCGTGCATCACTAAAGCTAAAAGCTTTGATATAGAAATGTGTAAAAAAAAAAAAAAAATGGAAGAACCTGATTGGTTAATCCTAAATGTTAGCTTATCATTAGCTTTCAAACAGAAATAGAATTGATTGGGTAAAACTAACTAAGGAAATAGTTTGGTCTTAGGGGTGATTCAATTACAAAGATTAGCTATTATGAAAATCTTTAAAAGGAAAATTCTATAATCAATATTATGTGATACATTTATCATTGACGGTGAAATATGTTGTGGCTCCCTTAAGAGCAGAGCGGCACGTTGGAAATAGCCTGCCACTGCATTTTTTCCGGTATCACTGCATGTGTGCAAGACCGAGGAATATGTCCTTATTATTTTCTGATGCTCATTTCTAAGTTTCTTTGACTAACGCTGTTGCCAAGAAAAAAAAAAAAAAAACACGAGTTTTGAAAACCTCTGTGCTTATATGATTTCTGTTGCAACTGGAGTTAGCGAGCTCTCCCTTCACCCAGACTCAACGCGTTACAACGGCTTGTATCTAAACAGTAGCCTACCATCTTTTGGAACACTGGTCCAGTGAACATGTTTGCAAGACCAAATAAAGCACCTTTAGTTTTAAGATACTGCAACTTTGACTTTTCACCTCTGAACTGCTTTTTCATTTCATTTTTTCCCTCAAAATAGACATTTGAGCATAAAATTGGTATGTGGTATTGGTATTTCGACCATCTCATTCCACATGTAAGTGGAACGTGGGTTTCGCAATTACAATAACCTTCACTCTGGAAATTTGTGCTCATTCAGCCAAAGGCCTTTAATAACTTCAAGCACTGATCTGTCTGGTGAGGAGGCCTAGGGTGCAGTCAGTGTTCCAAAGATAGGTTCCTACCAAAGACGTGTTCAATATTGTTTAATATTTAATATTTCCCACTCCAACACATGTAAACCAAATCTTTATAGAGCCAGCTTTGCAGAGAATTGTGCTTAATCAGCTACAATATTAAAATCTGATGTAGAGTAAAAGTCTTGGGATGTATTCAATGTTTCAATTTATCCCACTCAAGACCTTTCACTCTAGCTGTGTACACAGGGGCATTGCCTTTCTAGGAATTTTGGGTCTCCTAACAAGGAGGAAAAAAATTATGCCACATCCAAAGACGTCCATAAAATGATGTGCCTTTGTTGTAACACTTTGCAGTAGAATCGAATATGGCTGGAAAATCAGGTGCCCCAATAGTTTTTGTCCATATAGTGTATTTCAGTAGCTTAGAAACATAGGCAATCTTTCATAAATCACACACTCCCACACACACACACACGGACAGAGAATCCTCCCGAAAGATTCAAGCAATGAAGAAGTAGGACACGCACTTTCTTACCCTCCTCCCCCTAAGAGTCAGGCGCTTATAGTGGCAAAACTATAAAAAGAAGTGTCGGTTATAACCCGGAGCCTGGACACCCCCTGAACGCTCGCCAACATTTATATTGGGGTGAAAATCACAGCATCATGACATGGAAATCAGGAACAGTTCACCACTTACAGAATCAATGATAATTGTGAAAACCGTAAGAATTTGAACTAGTATCTTTAAAACAGGGTAGTCGATTTTACAAAGAACAAACATAGGAGATGATTGAGATCCTCTGTAGAGTTCCAATACAACAATATTTATCAATGGCATAATGCTGTTTTTGTTCTAAAGGTTTTTTTTTTAGCATAATATGCCAGAGGTAAAAAAACTATATAAAAAGAAGAAAGGAAATTAGAAAAAATGGCTTTATTTCTGAACAATCTTAAGCTGCATCATATCATACATGAAGGGAAGAATAACATTATACAGTTTGGTCTCATTTACTTTCAGCTCACGGCCCTCAATCAGGCTTCATTTCTGGCTCTTCACTGGCACCTCTTGTTTACATTTTTCACTTCACCCAAATTCCCACCATAAAGTGAACACTTTCCACTCACACACATCTGCTTGTTATAAATCACAAATCCAGGCATGTATGACGTAGATCACAGCCCTAATTAATTCATACAGCTCTTCAAAATGTAATACGATCTTCCCAATTCATTACACTAACTATTCAAAGTGGCCTAAAAAAATCCAGAAGAATCCGATACTACAGTATATGTATAAAAGTTTGTGGACGCTTAACCATAAGATTCGTACGAGCTTTCTGAACATCAACATTTAGTTCCAATTTGCTCTTATAATCTTTTGAGAAGGTGTTCTGCCAGATGTTGGAGTGTACTTTGGAGATTTACTGATGAAGGTGAGGTGAGGAGACCTGGGGTGCAGCAAGCATTTACATTCATCCCAAATTTGTTCAACAGCGTTGGGGTCAGATCTTAAGCAGACCACTCAAGAGCTCCAACTCAATCCCCAGTAAAGCATATCTTCCTGGAGCTGGCTTTGTGTCATGCTGGAACAGGTTTGGGTGTCCTAGATCAAGTGGAGTGTAAATTTAATGGTAAAGGCATCAAATACATTTGTGTGCCTCCAAAATCTTTGGTAAAAGTTTGGGTGTCAATCAGGTGTCCAAATACTTTTGTCTATATAATGTAATATCTCTTATAGCATGGACACACTAAGGTGCATCAGAGAGGAGTTGCTGGTGTTCAGGTCTGCAGTGAACTACTCAAACAAAAGACACTTCAGCTGTTATTAGCGCCACCTTACTGTTCATCGGTTCATCAGAAAAATGGCTTTGTTCCGAGTGGCTTTTTCATCTAAAACTGGCATTTATAAAATCGGCTTTAATTATTGTTGGGGGTTGATGTTTGTCTCAACAAATCCAGACACACATTTGTGTAAATCGTTATTCTAACAGATGCCTTACAAAATCCAAATGTCATCTTTCACAGAGCAGACTAACCCACAACATTCAGTCTTATATTATGAAGATTTTGCTGCAGTTGGGTTATAAAACACACACACACACACACACACACACACACACACACACACACACACACACACACACACACACACACATATACTGGATGCTTAAATTTTATGTTTCAGCTATGTACTGTATTTCTTTACTTATTTTATACTTAGAATTTTTTTCTGGACCATAATATTTCATATTTCTACAAAATGTATATAATTTTTAGAAATTACTTGTAATATTGTTTTGTTTTATATCTCTTACTTACTCTTTTTGTAGTTTTCGGTGAGCACATCTTGAATAATATTTCTTGTCTTTAAGCCTTCATTATTTATTTATTTATTTATTTATTTGTTTATCCATTTATGCATTTATGTATTAAAGTTAAATGCTTTAATATGTATCGCTTTATTGTTTTATTATTTCATATTATTTAAATGTGCAAAACATTTCAATTTTTGCCTTTATTTTAATTATTTAATTTTATTTTTGAATGAAGGTTTGTCTCATCCTGTGGGTAGACCTGTTATAAAAAGTATAACAAATAAAAAAATGTTAGAATAGAAAATTAAATAACATCAAATTAGAATAAAATATTTCTCACTGCCTCGTCTTTATATTTCTTTTTGCTTTGCATTTATTTTTAATAGTAACGTGTATATACAGTACAGACCAAAAGTTTGGACACACCTTCTCATTCAAAGAGTTTTCTTTATTTTCATGACTATGAAAATTGTAGATTCACACTGAAGGCATCAAAACTATGAATGAACACATGTGGAATTATATATGGAATTATATACATAACAAAAAAGTGTGAAACAACTGAAAATATGTCATATTGTAGGTTCTTCAAAGTAGCCACCTTTTGCTTAGATTACTGCTTTGCACACTCTTGGCATTCTCTTGATGCCTACTTTGAAGAACCTACAATATGACATATTTTCAGTTCACTTTTTTGTTACGTATATAATTCCACGTGTTGATTCATAGTTTTGATGCCTTCAGTGTGACTCTACAATTTTTATAGTCATGAAAATAAAGAAAACTCTTTGAATGAGCAGGTGTGTCCAAACTTTTGGTCTGTACTGTATATATATATATATATATATATATATATATATATATATATATATATATATATATATATATATATAAAACTTTACATTGGATTGAAATGTATGTATTTATAAGTATTTTAATATTGAAAACACTTTTTGGTGCTTTGGTTCGACTTCTCCCTTTAATATATTATAAAATAAAATGTTAAATATAAATATTTAATATGAAAATGTTTTTATTTTTGGAAAAACATACTGCTTGTTCACTTTCTATATTTATTCTTGATTAATAAAAATTTCTTTGAATTTTTCAAAAGATAGCTCTTGCTTCCTTGATGTTCTATTCAAGATGCTTTTTTTTTGTCTCATCCACATTTTGTTCAAGGTTATGAAATTGCAATAAAGTGCATGCTCAGTGTGTGCATAAGATTTTATAAAATCACATACGAACCACAAAACTCAAAGGTTTCCCAAGGTCTCGTACAAGTCTAAATAATGACAGCTTCAAGCCTTTAATCTCATGAGCTTCTTTTGAAACTTACTACCAGGTCCTCAGATGCGTCTCAGTATCCATATTTAAGCTGATTTAAATAGTGTAGGTCTTTGAGTGTCTTGTTATTGTTGACCTCCTCAAGTGTATTCCAAGGGCTGACAGATGAGGCGGTATAGACCAGCTAACCCCCTTCTACCTCCACATCCCCCTCCCCTCTCCACCCACTTTCACATTGCTTGCTCCATCTTCTACCCTCACTCCGAAAGTCTCCTCTTTCCTCTCCTCGGGTAAAAATAGATAATGATGCTAACAGATGTACCAGCCTTTCCTCACAAGCACTGAAATGGAACAGACGATTCTGGAACGAATGGCCGAAGTGTGGCATGAGGCTGGAAACCATTTTTAAGATGCTGCTAGAGAACGAGTCTGATTCGACGAGGCACAGTGAAGACACGATTCCATCAAAATGCCCAAATCAAAAAAATAAATACATTTAAAAAGTGATGTCTTGAAAATGGGAAAGTTGGGTTTCAGGCTAAACTGGGGCATGGGGAGGCTGCCACTTATAAATATCAGCCAGGAGCAAGGTGTCAAATCCAGCACGAGCTCAAGGAACACAACTAGAGGAGCACAAACTTTCACAATTAAGGACATACACACACACACACACACACATCTTCTCAGATGACCCTGTGTGAAATAGTATAGAAAAGAGAATACTAACAAATAGCTGAAATGCAAATACTATTAAAAGGAAGAAGCCAGCATTTACTTATGCGCACACACACACACACACACACACACAGACACACACACACACACACACCAGACAGAAGATGTAAGGCACACTTACCGTTCGTAGGAACTGGATCTCCTCATCCCCTCCCTCTCCTTCGGCCATCCTACTCCCAGCGTTAGAAGCAGCTCCTCAAGAGAAATCACAAAATCCTTCCGTTGTGGTTTTGGATATATTTCTATTTCTCTCTTCCTCGTTTTCTCTTTCTCTCTCTCTCTTTACAGAATCTCGTTGTCTACCTTTCTCTCCAAGCTCTCTCACACACACTCTCTCTCAGCACTGTGTGGAGGTGTGTTGGCGGACACCATGTGTCCTGTGGCTCTCAGGGTGGCGTGGGAGAGAGTGACAGTCGATTTGTGAACTCCTCCAGTCTCTCTCAGGCTCGCTCTCTTTCTTGCTCGAAGCCTGTCCATATTTGCACAAGTGAGCCACCCCCTTCTCTAAACCTGGTCCTCCCTCAGGATCTAGTGGCCTATAAAAGGCACGTGTGTGTGTGTGTGTGTGTGTGTGTGTGTGTAATTTCTTTTTAATAATCAGAAGAGCCATAAATTAAATAATAGACTTATGGCCCAAACCGTGATTACAGTGGAGTTGTATTGAATATTAATATAAGAGAAGATTCTGGTTTTAGCGAATACCCAGACATTAGGATGTCCCTCGATTCTTGCGCTGAATGACTTTTGCACTTACATCTGACTGACAGGATGTTTTACGATTTTTTTTTTCCGAATATTCAATCCTTTGTCCATGAGACAGGAATTCCAAACTCTCCTGTCCTGAATACTTTCCACTGGTGGAAAACACACTGACTGTGACAAAGCACTGACACTGGAGACTCCTTCTATAATATTCTAATAATGTTGAATTTTATTCAACAATTTTGCTCACTGAAAAGCATTTTTAGATTTATTTTAATGGGTTTTATTAAGATTATGTGCGACATGTACAGAAAGTCCCAGTGAATGACATGTTACTATAGATAATTACATTTACGTATTTGGAAGATGCCCTTATCCAGAGCGACTTATAAGTGAGCAGTTGAGGGTTAGGGGCCTTGCTCAAGGGCCCAACAGTGAACGCTTGATAGTGCTAGTCCAATTTCTTAACCACTGAGCTACCACCTCCCAATGTTACTTATAGCAATGATAACATTAAAACAGAAGAAACTATTCTGACCAATCAGAAAACTCACAAATTCAGGAAGAGGAAATAAACATTTAGGATATTAAAGATACAATCAGCCATTTTATTTTATTTTTTTAAACCTGCACTGTTCCTATGACCTGTAAAGATGATTTAGAAAAATACTGGCATATGACAGATTTAAAAAAAATAAAAAATAAAATATTAATTACATTTACATTATTTCTGGCCCAAAAAGGTTTCCCCTCCGCTTCCCAAATAAACTGCTGAACTCTGTCCCGCTGTTGAGAGGGGACTCACGAAATTAATTTCTTTATAATTTGGTATAAATTTATTTGTACATTTTATTTAACAAATACCTGATTGTACATAATTGGAAATATTCTCGTGCATAACTCATTAGATAAAGCAAAATCAAGTCTTCATCAAGATTATGTACCATGAATTTACACCACATAGAGCACAATGTTTATTTTGATTGTTTGCAGAACTCAAGTTAACCTGATTAACGCTGTATTTTTTATATCAGCACCAGTTTTTGTTCTTATTTTTCAAGTCTTATTTTTAGTCTATCCTGAATTCCAGTGATTAAAAATAACACGAACGATGATCAAAATATCCAATCAGGCTTCTTTTAGTGACCGTCCATTGGTTGTGTCTTACTCATTTTGCAAACGGAGTGTTACCGTGCCCTCTTTACTATTTTTGGAATAATAGATTAGGAGATCGTCACAGAAATCTAAGAAGAAAACAGCTGGGCGTTAGGCCAAGTGCTCAATTCACATGTTTGAAAGAATGTGTAGGAGGATTTGTGCAAAAACTATGACAAACAAGGGCTTGATCTGGAGAACGAAATCATGTGTGTGTGTGTGTGGTGTGTGTGTGTGTGTGTGTGTGTGTGTGTGTGTGCAAGAGAGACCATGAACATATTTCAGCAATACATCCAATTGTGCATTTATCATTCTACACAAATAATATATGTATACAGAAATGCACACTGTAAGTAAAACATGCATGCATGCATGCACACACACACACACACACACACACACCACACACACACAGAGACAATAGTGTCTGTATGCAGCCCACCTGCACAATCCCCATCTACGTATCCTCTCTCATAGCCATCACTCGTTCTGGTTGAAGAGCAGCTGAAACACCTATGGTCTTGTCAAAAGCTTCTTTTGGCAGCTCAGACACTGGCTTAAGAGAGCATGCTCCATGATGACATCAGCCCTCTGATAGACTCAAAGGAATTCTGGGAAATGAATTTCTTACACTCTGAGTTTCTGACATTTTCTACATGAGTAAAGACTAAGAATGGTCACAAGAGGGCAGTGTTTTGGCTTCAAATATATTTAGATAAATAAATAAATGAATAATCAATGTGGAAAAAACAATGGAAGGTATTTTAGTAAAGTGTTGCTCCAGCACGAGCCACCAGAACTCAATTCAGCTCAAATCAAGTCAAGTTTATTTCTATAGTGCTTTTCACAATGGACATTGTCTCAAAGAAGCTTTACAGAATGCAAGAATTATAGAACAAAGTTCACTTATATTTAAAATATGTGTAGCCTGGGGCGACTGTGACAGAAAAAATTCTTAGATCGTAGAAGAAAGAACCCATAATTAAGGGAAACCCATCCACCCATCCTAATGTCCTTTTTCTAGTCTTATACAGTCAGTTTGGAGTTGTGATACGAGGAGCTTCTAAACAACTCATAAATTAACTCAACATCTGAGTTCATTACAAATTTAACACCAACTTCTCAATGCCAAACTTTTAAATGTGCAATGATGTAAAAACAGCACATGTATACTTTTATTTGAGTGTTTATTAAGACAGCTCGGCTGTTAGATACTTGTCATTGGTTTTGTTTGACAATCTTTAATAAAGTAGAGAAGAGGGAGAAAAAAATGTCTTTGAGAAGCACATAGCTCTAAGACTGATTCAATGGTTCATAGAATCATTTGTTATACACAAATGTATAAAAAAATATGGGTGTCTGGGCAGGGATTTAAATCAAAGGCTGACGGGAGAATCAGATCTTCTCATGTTAAACCACAGAGAGAAGAGGAACCAAAAACAGAGAATGACAAAGATGGTCGAAAGTTGGCTCTGGCTCAAAATTTGGATTGGCTTCAGACAAGGCTGAAGACACAGGGAAACAACACACAATGGGCTTTTAATCAACATCAAAACCAAACAAAGAAACGAATACTTAAATATACACAGGGGAAATGGATACAGGAGATGATAGTTAACAAGCCAGAGAAGAACAAAATTAGTAAACAATGGCGACATCTGGTGGACAATAGACAACACAACCATCAAAATACTGACGACCCAAAATTTTGACAATTTGCATCTTTTTTATTATTTAAAAAGAGAAAAATGCTTCATATAAATATGTAACAATGGCAAATTACATTTGTATCCTCATTTGGGACCAATCTCTTAAATCTACTGATCGACTGATCTTATCAGATCTTTTAAAAAATGTTCAAGTCCTTCACTGTCCTGTTGCCCATCAGTATAGGAATATTTATATAAGTGAATCCAAATTATTCTACTAAATAAATGCCATTCTTTCTAATGTTTTGTGAAAATCAGTTATTTACAATTGATGAGCAAAAAGAGCTGTCAGTAGTTTAGCCACTTAAAAATGTCAAATCTGGTTTAGAATTTGATGCTGATTGAAAATAAATGCCCAACGTGCATAGGACAATTTTAGAGCTCTGGACATGTGAAATTGGTTAATTACTAAATTCAGCATACTGATTATAAGGCTACATAACAGTTACACTTCCTGTTATCGACAGCATGTCAGGTGTTATAACATTCACACAAATCTGCCAGAATATATAGTTTGCAGAACACAATACTGCCCTCTGCTGGAAAGAAATGTCAGTTGTCAGGAAGTAAAGCGTTACCAATAGACCTGAATTAAATGAGCTGCTCTAGAGTGGCTTTCATCCGAATTCACCTCTTTTGAATGACAATGAGTCGAATGGGCAGTTTATATGTGACTTCTAATGAAACTTGAAAGCCTCAGCATTAAACTTCAGTTTAATTCAAATTCAGTGACTTTGAATGCGGTAGAATAAAATTTTCCCTTCACTTCAACTAGTCGACCCAAAAACTGTTCCAGCATGACAATGCCCCTGTGCATGAAGCCCATATGAAGATATGCTTTATATGAGTTCGAGTGAAAGATCTTCTGCTATTGAGCTCGAAAACCCTTTTAAACAACTTTGGTATTTATTTGGAATGTTGACTGCACCCTCAGCTCACCTTCATCAGTACCTGACTTTACTATGCTTTTACTAGCATTTGGGGATGGATCTCACACAAATCTCCACAATCACACTTCAGAATCTCATGAAGCATCCTCCCTGAAGAGTGGAGGTTGTTCTATAACAGAAAATTGGGACTAAATTAGAAAAAGAATTATATATGACATTTTTATGAAATCCATGAAATGATCATGCTTTGGTTTTTGTCACTTTTTTTATTATTATTTTCTGGGATTGATTTATCAATTTAAATACATTTTATTCCAAAAAGCTAAATATAAAATATTGGACAATCCACACCACTGTAAGATTTAAATGTTTAATCTTTGGGCCGAAACACACGTCGACATGGTGCTATAACATGTTTTAACACTAGTTTCTGTTGTATATGAAAAGATTAATCGCTTTCGACTACTAACTCACAGTGTTAATTCTCTTAGCCTTTAAGCTCCTTTGCCAAAAATCCCACTAATGTGAGTGGCTCAAGTATTAGAAATCATTTCAGGAGTAGTATACAGACATGGACAGGCATTAGGCCTATTGAGAGCCACAAGGGCATTTCTTTTTTTTATTTACTGTCATATACAGTCATTGGAAAGTTCAGGTAGCCTGTTAGCAATATGGCTGCCACCTGCCAATCAACACTGTTGAAAAGAAAATCACCTGGTCATTGCTCAGGTTGGGTGTGCACATGATAACCTCAGATTTGTGGTTTTAGCTAAAAGGAGCAGAACCCAGAGATTTCTCAACCACAGCGGATTCAGGATTATTGTATTTAGCAGACCCCCTCATCCAGAGCAACCTACAAAAGTCTGTATCAACGAATACATTAACACTGGGTCACTAGATTACAGACTTTGTATACCGTCAGTTACTCTGTTAAGTGGAATTGTATATTGTAGCACAATATTTTTATTTAATTTATATATTTTATAACACATACATTTATAAAGCACACAGAGATATAAGCACTAGATGAAGTGTTTCAGTACGAGGGTTTCACACATCATTTGAAGATAATCAGAACCTTGGGGCCAGAACAGAGATGGTGTGACCAGTCAAGCAGTGCTAGATGATGGATTCACATATTCCAGCTTGTCAGGAAGTTATGGTCTAAGCACAGGGTGAGCACATGGTATAGCAAAGTCTAACAATGGAAATTATTTAATTTTTTTGGGACCAGCATTTATTTTCTCTTTAAAATTCCTGCTTTTTTATGTTAACAAATTTTTATTTTAAGAACAATTTTTGCTTTATTTCACATTACTGCTGCTTATTTCAAATGGGCGCTCTAACTTTTGGACTAATCAGGAAGAAGAATTTAACGGTGCTGTGACATAATAATCCATAATTAATCATGTCTGACAAGCATGACCACACATGACTCAGATTAAATGTCTTACTCTGTGAATCAGATCGTATTTACCTGTGCTGTCATGATATTTACAATATTAATATCAAGCGATCAAGCAAAACCACGATGTAGGCAGATTCTCCATGAGATGAGTCCTGAACTTCATAACCTCATAATCCTGAACTTCAAACTGAATTCATGAACGTGTAGGTCTCCACTTGGGTCCTCACAAATTTTTGTACATCAGTTATTTTTGTATCAGACATTGGTGCTATTAATATTATTGTTTTAAACTCTTCTTTTAGTCGATGAGTTTACCTTGAGTTTAAACTTCAGACTTACGGTATTGTGTGTGTTATTTAGGCCTCGGATCTTCTACATTGTTATCTGTTTTCTAATCAAGAACATTATGGGAAGTGGATGTTTGGAAAATATTTGTAGTTCTGCATGTGCTGCCATCTTCTGGAATTTCTTTCACATGATGTGAAATATGAACGCAATGCATATGTTAATATTCTCTCATAATAATAATACAAATTATTTTTAAGTAATTTTCCAAATAATTTTAACCAAATTATGTGATTTCTTATTTTTATCTTTCCTTGCATACTGTCAAGCTGCGATTCTTTCTATAAATCTTTATAATAGATGCTCAACAAGAAGTGAAGCCTTCACCAGTGTGTTCATTCATAAACTTCTGATATGTAAGTCAATGGTCTCATTCACATCACAATAGTCTATATGTGCATTATATCTGTCAATAAAGCTCAGTATAAATGAAATAAATGTAAGTAGCTCTGGATAAGGGCTTCTGCTGATTGCTGTAAATGGAAATTAAATATCTCTGGATCTGCATTGAAAAGACTGGGGAAAAAAACGAGTGGGATGAGACTTCTTGTTGCTAGATCAGAAATCAAACTAATAACAATTATTCTACTTTTCCTGATTTATAAACACACATTCACACACGTATTCACTCCTTAGAGCAGTTTAGCAGAGACAGTATATCTATCAGCTTGCATTAGGGACGTAGGAGGAAACCAGGGAATTGGAGGAAAATCACTCAGACATAAAAAAAAAATCTTGTCTTATTCTATTAAACACCCATAGTGTTTTTTTTTGTACTTTTCAATGAATGTAACACAGAAGTACACTCTCATTCAAAAGCTTTGAAGTGTGCAAAAGGTCATAACCAACATTTCTCGACTTCCATCTGTTGAAATGATTTGTCTAGAGTTTAAAACCTTGCCGAGTTTATTAAGAGAGATCAGACACCAGCTTCTTACACTCACTGTCCAGGGGCAATCAGGTTGAAAACAACAGCCTTTTCGTTATCCCTTATTCAAAAAGACATTATTAGTCACACAAATCTGTTACATAACCGGCTCATCTTACCCTGAATCCCACTCCACCAGGGGTCTTGTAATCCTGCTCCTGCAAACACTTTTGCCAACTTGCCATTTCAGCTTGCTGAGTAGTGACGTGTCGGTCGTGAGTGAGTCGATTCTATGAGTTGATTCGTTCAAAGAGTCGATACGTAATAAAGCCTGCAGTGATTTTAATAATATATTGGTGTGTATCATGGAGCTAAACAACAGGATACAGGCACTGAAATCATTTTCATATTGTTTAATATTCACCTATATGGAATGCGTTGGCACCAACGATGGCTTTTGCTTCCTTCCAAGATGAATTTTTATTCCTTAATATCACGTTACATGTTTAACACTGAGGAATAATCAGAGTCAATCTTTTGAGTTTGCTGCTTTTCACACTATTCCATGTTTATAGCATGTATATAGAAAATGAGAGGTCATGTGACACATGCTAGTGTGTACAGAAATTACATGCATCCACATCTTCATGCCTGGAGCTTCAGGATGTTTTTTTTATTCTGATATTGAAGTAAAATTTAGTTTCTTCATATCAATAATCAGGCTTTTTAGTTAATTGTAGTACAGACTCTTTACTGATTCGTATCTTGAGCTCATCTTTTTATGGTGTACTTCTCTTTTGCATTGTTTGCACCATGAAATAGAGAAATTACATCTTAACTTCTCATGACCATACCTTATTAAAAATAACCCTAGTAATCTGTACTACTGTAATTTACAAATGAAAATAAAAGGAATCTCTAAGAGTCGACTCTTTTGGGTGATTCGGTTTATATGAACTGGAATTGTCATCACTCCTGGAGACCCATCACCCTTAGCTCCTGGTCTAATACAGAGAGGATTATCTGTGGATCTCATATTTATGACAAATCCTGCAAAGTGCTTTACACACAGGGTCAGATGTGCTCACTGATAGTATGGTGTTGATGATGATGATGATGATGATGATGATGATGATGATGATAGGCTCAAAAGATAGATATTGGGAAGTGGATCACAAAAGTTCAAGCTTTATGGTGTATAATGTCAATTCGAATATAATTGAGCAGCACATAAATGTGTGAGATATGCTAAAGGTTGAGATAAAATAATAATCCTAATACTACTACTACTACTACTACTACTAATAATAATAATAATAACCAAATATATTCATAAAGTTGAGAATGAGGTCATGGTTTACTTACTCTTGGTGCTATCATTGCATTAACGACTTTATTGCCTTAAAAGTGTAGAATTCAAAGTTTTAAATGGGTCCTACGGGAATTAAAGGTCAAAGTGGTACATTCAGTGCATTCAGGGAAGCAACACTGACTTCAGGACACAAATTCACTGGTTTAAGTACTTGGGTAAATATACATTAAAAATTGTCTTCTCCTTTGCTATCATTTGGCACAGTCATGTCTTTATTTTCTAGATATTTTCTTTACAAAACTAGTACTAAAAAGCTGTTTTGGTGGTTGGTGTTACAGTGACATGCTTTTGAGAATTTTGACAACCACTCAGACACATAAATCTCATAAATGACCTGTGGTTGTGATTGCTCCTATTTTGGCATAGACTCATTGTTCCCATTATGCAACTGTTAGAAGTATCAAAATGTATCTCATAACTTTTAAAGGCTATTGTGTGGATGTAACATTTGGTGATAAACAAAATCTGATGGAGAAGTAGCAAAAAAAAACAGTTTTCAACAAAATCCAAGATGGCAGGAGATTGAGCTTGAGATCGCTGAACTTGTCTCTAGCCACGAATATGCTCCAGGGATGGTTATTTAATTTTGCCTCAATTGACTTAAATTTTTTACTAGACAGTTCTGTAGGCTATGGGCTGTTTGGCCCTTGAGTAAGGCCCTTAACCCTCTGTGCTCCAGTGGTGTTTTGTCATGTCTGACTCCAGCTTCCTATCCCTGGTATATGCAAATAAACAATATCACTGTGCTGTAATGTCCATGTGACAAGTAAGCTGATCAGATTTACTCTGTGTTTTATTGTTTTTTATTTAGGCATTAAAGCTATACTTAACACATACTGAATATATAGTAAGTGCTTCATTAAGGCAATATATAAAAATAAAGTATTATACATATTAATATAGGAGAAAATGTGTTCTAGCACAATGCATCTGGAATATTCAGGATTTCCTGTTGAGAGTTTCATCTCAGAAATGAGCACTTTTCCTTCTCTGTTCCACCACCCAGCTATAGGGATTCATGTCTAAACGTAACAGGTTGAGAATCCATGGATCTTTCTGAGCTCCTGCTAAGAACTCCTCCAGTGTTATCTGACCTGAGAGAGAGAGAGAGAGAGAGAGAGAGAGAGAGAGAGAGAGAGAGAGAGAGAGAGAGAGAGAGAGATTGTTTGAAACACTCAATAAATTGAAAAAGACAAGTCAAAGAGTAAAGTTAGTGGTGGATTGTCCTGTACAGACGTCCTGAATCCTGGTGTGTGTGTATTGTTATTTTGACTTATTATTGCGAGCTGCGGTATATGGACAAAAGTTTGGACTCTAAATCTGTGGTAACTGTTTCGGGAAGAACCATATGGCTGAAAAAAGTCGGTGTCTGTCAGGTGTCCCTTCAAAGTATAGAAATAATATCTTGGGATTTGAGATAATCATGCTAATTATGACATACCTTTAAATCGTCCATATTCCTATTATTTTAATGCAGCAAGATCTCAATAATTTGTGATACAAGTCAACATAGATTTACTCACCATCTCCATCTACATCTATCACTTTAAAGATTCTTTCACAGATTTCCTCAGGGGACACATCTGGATCTTTCCTTCCTACTTTCCTGATGTGAAATATAATCTGTAGTGAGACAGTTATTAGTTTGTATCTGCAAAAAGTCTGCAATGTTCAACTAATAAAACATGAATAACTATTAGCCTTAATCTTATCTTTCCAACCTATGGGTAACATTTTCATTAATTTTATTCAGTTATAAATACTATAATGTGATTTTCTCTATGAATAGAAATAAGTGGAAGAAAATAGAAATGACTTACTTCAACAATGGCTTTAAGTTCAGCTTTGTCTATGAAGCCATTGCCATCCTTGTCATATACTTTGAATGACCATCTCAGCTTGTGTTCTAAATCCCCCCTGAACACCAAGTTCAGAGCAGCTACGAACTCTAAGAAATCTATTGTGTTGTCCTGAAACATAGAGAGCAAACATGACCTTCATGCTTTTCATTATATTGAAATTATTATCATTTAAATAATAATTATAATTAATAATAATATTTGTATTTTAAATATAATAAATTAAATCAATTAATTTATATATTATATTATATTATATTATATTATATTATATTATATTATATTATATTATATTATATTTATCATATACATCTCTGTAAAAATCACTTTATTCTCAATAAGTACATCAAATTCATTCATTCAAACTTTATAAGTTTGTTACTATTCAAAAATCTAAAAAATCTGCTTCAACTCATCACTTAATAACTAAATAATGCAATTAAAGCCAAAGCATTTGCTACTTTTTATACATGGATTTTCACAATTTTAGCAGATGTTTCACAGATGCACTATGATCCATTCCACCGTAAATGAATGCAAGTTTATTCTTCAGCTTGTAGGTATGATTTGTCCCTGATACTTACAGAATTAATGATACCCAACTCTACTTCTCCTTCATACTGTCTTGATGTTATCAAAGGTGGATGGTTTTGACATGTATCTTCAGAAGAACCTCTAAAAACTTCTACAGAGTCTATAAGCTCAGAAAATAGAATCTTAAGCACTATTAAAAGTTAGATAAATGCACAACACATTCACCTTCCTGGATAATAGAGTATGTTAAAACCACTAATTGTGCATGTTTTACTTTAGGAAAAGGAAGAAACAGAAAATGAATGTAGCAAACATTTTATAAACTTTTAATGTACTATAGTAAAATAGTATAATGACCTTAACAACAGGGGTTTTAATAGTTTTGAAACCACTGCCACAATAGAAAGCTTGTAGGCATGTAAAACATCTTAGCAAAGCATTTCTAAAAGCACATCCTAGTTTTATAATATCGATTCATTTTATAAACCTAACTTTTATTTTATACGTAATATATTTCAATTTCATATATTACACATCATATTTTAGGTTCCCTGGTCTGTGTTATTGAGTAGGAATACTGGATCACAAAAGCAACCTAGTTTATGATGCACTAAACATATGAATGTCTTTAAGAAGATCAAAAAGTGCTGCTTCTCACCCCGTTTTTGTCAAAGGCTCGAAACATGCTCTCGGCGTAATCCGACGCTTCCCCCGAGGGTCCTACTCCAAAAAACTTCTTAAATTCATGCAAAAACAAAAGGCCGCTCGGGCACTCAATCACAAACTTTTTGTACATGTTCTGAAGTGTAATGACGTCGATCTCTACTTGCTCGGATTTCTCATTGTGGTGAGTTTGTCCCATGTCGACTCTTTACAGTGTGCAGCTGTAAAATCCTATCCTGAAAACCTGCTCACGCCGATCACTTAGAAAATGGAATGAAGATTAGCTCTGAGACGGTGAGACTGAAAGGAGAGGAGGAGACCCACTGGAGGTGGTCTGTGGAAGTGAAAACCACACAGCATGGACAGCAGTGTTCAGCATTTCAACATTGCTTTCAACATTGCTTTTTGCGTGTTTTTAGTCTTTTTATTTTATGTTTTAAATTAAAAGAAAGTTCTCCAAACTCAGTTCACCTGCCCAACTCATTTAAAACATACTGTAAAACCCTTTGGGTGTGTACTGTTACAGGAAAATAATCAACAACAGCATAGTGTAAGCATGCCTGAAGCTGAAATACTTTACTATTTTTCCCCTTATACAATGAGGAGTTATCAAGGATTACTGTACCACTTTTTATAGAAGTGAGTAAATCATAAAAACGAGTCAAATCCTTCACCAAACCTTTGCTTAGCTCTATTATGCAAAGTCCACAGTCGTGAAGATTTGAAATCCTCTTTCCATAAATATTAAATAAACAACTCTTTACAGAAAATACATCAATTATATATTTGTCTTTGTTAAACCACAATTCAATTGAATCCTCTCTTTATAAGATTTAATTGTGTGAAGCATTTGAGACATTGGGAAATCTTGGACACAGTATCGTCAAGCTACCACCCTTGGGGCCCTTGAGCAATGCTTTTAATCCTTTGTCCTCTAGGGGCGCTGTATCACTGTGCTTTGACCCTAGCTTCCTTACATTGTTTGGATACACAAAGAAAGAATTTTACTATGCTATAAGGTACACGTGTCAAATCTAAAACACCTTTATAAGCCTCTCTCTTTATTTTTCGAAGAATTACGTAACATCGAGCTGTAAAACATTCAAGGTACGGCTTAAAAAAGGTTCAGCTTTTAGTTCTAAATAAATAATACAGAACTGCACACAATTTTTTGGCCAAAAGAACCTGTTGAAATTTCTTGAAAATTGAATGAGATTTACTCTACACTGTGTGCATGAGAGTTTTAATAGTCTTACATAGATTGCAGCATTCATGTAAAGTTAGATTCGTGCAAACGCATTTCTGATAGAACCCCATGCCTGGATTAAAAACTATAGATTATGCTGTTTCACTTAGACAGATTGTTGCCGTGTTTCTGGCTTGCTGCTTAGAGTGAACAGAGAAATCTGCCATGTAATGACTAAGAGGATTTACAGGGGGCTTAATAGCCAAGTGAAGAAAAAAAAAGTGTCAAATATACATTTACAAAAATGCAGGGCAAAATACAATTATCTCCTTTACACACCTGGGCAATTAAGGGTTAAACATTTTGCTTGATGGCCCAACTGTGGTTTGGTGGTGCTCGGATTTAAACTTATGACCTTCCAAACAGAAGAAGATCTTAACCACTTGAATCTTGAGAGTAAATTGTTAAATTGGTAATATTTCTTTGTTAGTGCTTTTACAGAAAAAAATAATGATATCTAATTTCTTTATTCTTTAATCAAGAAAATAGCACACTGCTGTAATACATTAAATTAAATTCAATATATTTTTATTTGTACAGCACTTTTAACAACGGAAGAAATCTCAATATTAACCAGACTCAAAAGGGGGCACATCCTCATCTGGGTGGCACCGGATGTCCGTTCATTATATCTAAAATTCGATTTTGCGACAATCACAATTTTGGAAAATTACATTCTGACTAATATTCATTTAGATATGAGAAATGAATAAGCCTGTGAAATGTAATGAATGCTAGTCGTTATTAAACTTGAGTGTTTCAGAGACACTTAGTAAAGTTATTGCTTAGATAAATTATTGAGGATCTTAGTGACTGATATATATTCAAAGCTTGTGATATCAAATTTGTTCTGGAACTTTTTTTTTACTTGTCACATGTACATTACCGCACCCCTGGAGCTCAGAGGGTTAGGGGCCTTACTTAAGGGCCCAAACTCGGCCATTCTGGGGCTTAAATCCCAAACTCTCTAATCAGTAACCCAGAGACTTAACCAATGAGCTAGCACTTTATGCAACAACTGAGTCAAATCTGCTTATCACATGCTGTAAATCGTCACCAAGAGAGGGCGCTGTCTTACAACACTCTTTCAAAGCAAAACAAATTAGACGTTGATACACGCACAAGAGCGTCTGGGGGAGAAAAAAACAAAAAACAAAAAAACACTAACATCTCTATTAACAAACAAACTAGTTGTAATGTTGTATGTATGTAATATATATATATATATATATATATATATATATATATATATATATATATATATATATATATATATATATATATATATAACTCTTTGTTCCCTATTGAGCACTTAATTAAATAATGAGGTCAAAAGTCTATATAAATGCATCAATAAGCACATCTCAATAGCGCAACCGCACATCATTAGGCACAACAACTCTCACCCGATGTGACCATCATACTAAATCTAGGACAGGTACAGCAGTATGTAAGTGTGTGTGAGAAAATGTGGGCCATATTCCTAACCTTGACAGACCCACTATTTCTAATATCTATTTAAATGAATCAATAACATAATAGTGTCATTTGAATATGTTAATTGTAGCAAATAATGCAACAAATAGGTTATTTAAAAAAAAAATAAAGCGTAATTAATAAAAGCACACCAGGCATTTTTGCGACTCACGTGGTCTGTGTGGTTTTACATATTCACCTCTATGTGAAAAGAGAAATCTACTTCAGCATAGACTGCAAAAACCTCTCTGTGAATCATTGTTCTTTATTAAAAGTACTTCTTTTTTACTTTTTTAATTCAACCCAGCTAATGCAACTATGTTGTTAAATATATTGGCGATGCAACTGATGTTTGCCATCTATTTCAAGTAGAAGCACAAGATAAACTTTTATTCGTTAGTCTCTTTAAAATTTGTATTTCTGGTAAACTGTAAAAATGTGAACTGTGGATGCGAAGTGATGTTGGGTTCAAGTGCATTCTTATATTTGGTGCCCATTTGCTGTTATAATAACCTCCACTCTTCTAGGAAGATTTTCCACTAGATTTTGGAGAGATTTTGAGCAGACAGCCACAAGGGTGTTAGTGAAATCAGGTACTGATGTAAGTGAGGTGAGGTGTCCTGGGGTGTGTTCCAATTCATCCCACAGGGGATCAATAGGGTTGAGATCTTCCACTCCAACCCATGTAAAGCCCCTCTTCATGGAGCTGGCTTTGTGCACAGGAGCATTTTTAAGTTGATACAAATTCGGGTCTTGTATTTCAAGTGAAAAGAAAATGTCATGCTACTGCATCCTCAGACATCATATTCAATTGTGTACTTCCAAAATTGTGGAAACAGTTCAGGGAAGAATCACGTATGGATGGAAATGTCTGGTGTCTCGTACATAATGTATACACATATGAGATGTGAAGTGAAGGATGGTTGTTTCCTCTGTAAAGTGTATTAAAATGTGTGTAGAAAATGGCACAAAGCGTCTTCACGGAAATTCAGAAAGAGTCACAGACAAAGGTGTAAAGGAAAATGATGTCCTATTGATATTATTATTAAAACCAAATCATTACAATAGACAAATTACTTTCGAAATGGCATTAACTGTACAGTGAGTGTTGATACGATGAGGAACTTGACGCCCCTTTGAGAGATGTTCATGAAACTAAAAATAATCAGGGTTGTCACCATGCGTATCAATCATCGTGACACCTTTTTGAAAGGAAGCATTCCCTCGCTTCAGGAACTGCCCATGTTTAATTAATGCACGTGTCAAAAAATCGACTCTGCACAAGGTTAGAGAAATAAACGTTCTCGGCTTTGAAGATCTGAATGCTCTTTTTCACCTGCTGACATGTTTGACACCCTGGAGCAATGCGTACATGTGGATCCACTCTCCAGAACATTCACTAGACCTCACTGAAGGTCAAAGAAGGAAATGAAGCTGATGAAAAGCTTCAGAAATCTCAGGGAATGTGTTTTCTGGAGAGTGTGTTCCTCTGGCAATGGATTTCATCATGATTCCACTCAAAGAGACTCGGTAATGAAGTGGGACACTGCTAATTGACAAAAGGTTTCATCTGCCATTGTTATATAGCGAGAGACCTTTCCCCCCCCCCCACAGTGACCCTGAGCAGAAGAGATTCGTTATTGAATCGGAATTAATAAAACACCCATTTCATTGTAACTGATTGTTACCAGAAACGCAAGAAAAAGTATTAAGCAAAAAGCTGATCATCACTAATGGCGTTGATTTTTTTCATAGTTAAAATGTACGACTGTGTTCATTTTGATGCTGCCACATGATTGGCTGATTGACAAATCTCTCTTTAATCGGTGTTTCTATTAAAATGGCAATGAATCGTTAGATATATAATAAGAATGCTAAGATTAAGTCGCATTGTTAACAATGTGATGCATTGATATAAAAAAGTTGGATATACAGTGAGGAAAATAAGTATTCGAACACGCTGCTATTTTGCAAGTTCTCCAACTTAGAAATCATGGAGGGGTCTAAAATTGTCATCGTAGGTGCATGTCCACTGTGAGAGACATAATCTAAAAAAAAAAATCCAGAAATCACAATATATGATTTTTAAACTATTTATTTGTATGATACAGCTGCAAATAAGTATTTGAACACCTGTCTATTAGCTAGAATTTTGACCCTCAAAGACCTGTTAGTATCCACCTCCTCTACATTTATTATCCTAAATTAGATGCACCTGTTTGAGGTCGTTAGCTGCATAAAGACACCTGTCCACCCCATACAATCAGTAAGAATCCAACTACTAACATGGCCAAAACCAAAGAGCTGTCCAAAGACACTAGAGACAAAATTGTACACCTCCACAAGCCTGGAAAGGGCTACGGGGAAATTGCCAAGCAGCTTGGTGAAAAAAGGTCCACTGTTGGAGCAATCATTAGAAAATGGAAGAAGCTAAACATGACTGTCAATCTCCCTCAGACTGGGCTCCATGCAAGATCTCACCTCGTAGGGTCTCAATGATCCTAAGGAAGGTGAGAAATCAGCCCAGAACTACACGGGAGGAGCGGGTCAATGACCTGAAAAGAGCTGGGACCACCATTTCCAAGTTTACTGTTGGTAATACACTAAGACGTCATGGTTTGAAATCATGCATGGCACGGAAGGTTCCCCTGCTTAAACCAGCACATGTCCAGGCACGTCTTAAGTTTGCCAATGACCATTTGGATGATCCAGAGGAGTCATGGGAGAAAGTCATGTGGTCAGATGAGACCAAAATAGAACTTTTGGGTCATAATTCCACTAAACGTGTTTGGAGGAAGAAGAATGATGAGTACCATCCCAAGAACACCAACCCTACCGTGAAGCATGGGGGTGGTAGCATCATGCTTTGGGTGTGTTTTTCTGCACATAGGACAGGGCGACTGCACTGTATTAAGGAGAGGATGACCGGGGCCATGTATTGCTAGATTTTGGGGAACAACCTCCTTCCCTCAGTTAGAGCATTGAAGATGGGTCGAGGCTGGGGCTTCCAACATGACAATGACCCGAAGCACACAGCCAGGATAACCAAGGAGTGGCTCTGTAAGAAGCATATCAAGGTTCTGGCGTGGCCTAGCCAGTCTCCAGACCTAAACCCAATAGAGAATCTTTAGAGGGAGCTTAAACTCCGTGTTTCTCAGCGACAGGCCAGAAACCTGACTGATCTAGAGAAGATCTGTGTGGAGGAGTGGGCCAAAATCCCTCCTGCAGTGTGTGCAAACCTGGTGAAAAACTACAGGAAACGTTTGACCTCTGTAATTGCAAACAAAGGTTACTGTACCAAATATTAACATTGACTTTCTCAGGTGTGCAAATACTTATTTGCAGCTGTATCATACAAATAAATAGTAAAAAAATCGTACATTGTGATTTCTGGATTTTTTTTTGGATTATGTCTCTCACAGTAGACATGCACCTACGATGACAATTTCAGACCCCTCCGTGATTTCTAAGTGGGAGAACTTGCAAAATAGCAGCGTGTTCAAATACTTATTTTCCTCACTGTAAGTTGCCGTTTGTATCATGATGCATAGTTTTTAACATATTTGCATCGGTAATAACTGATCGTTTATATATAATTATTAGTAAATGCGCTGTACTTTAATTATTAAGAAAGTGACCAATAATTTCCAACCAATATTTTATATGTAGACTGATTTCTCCTCGTGAAACTCAAGCACGTTCTCTCAGCCCCACCGTTGCTACATGAATATGACGTATCACAACACAAAGAAGACGAAGGCGTGTCCTGAGAGTCACATAGAATGCAGATTAACATGGCAGAGGTAGAGCTGTATCCTTTTGGAGATAGGAAAGAAAACCTTTGTTTTTTTTTACATTTCTTTTTTCTTTTGCACTACAAAGGCCTGTTTGTGATAGGACCATGAAAAAAGCAGTTAAAGTAAATTGATGATTTGCTGTCTGTTTAAACTAAAGAAATAAGAGCAGCTATCTGTAATACATTGAATTGCATAGCATCATGGAAATCAGATTGCACTGCATCATCATGGGGGAATCGGATCGCATTGCATCAGTTGCTGCTTCATATGAATCTGTAATGCATCGTATCTTTGGCTTTGCATCGAGATAAGTAGAGTCACTGCTAAATATCTTCCCCCTTTAGACCTTGTTCTTTGTGTATACACATAATGGTGTGTATAGCAAGCACTGGCTAAATCAGACAGCGATGGCCAGATGGATGACTATTCTCTAGAGAAACAGAGAGAGAGAGAGAGAGAGAGAGGGAGAGAAAGAGAGAGAGAGAGAGAGAGAATGACAAAGCGAGATTCATCTGGTCCAGCCTTATTAACTCCAGCTCTGTCCATATTATCTTTAAGACAGATGGCCCTCACACTGTTATCTATATTAAACTCGGTGCAGTGTCCAGTTCTCTATAATGCGAAGGCATCCTACATGACCTCTCACCTGTCTTCACTACATGAGTGCTAAAAAGGAAACGGAGACTCTTTAGATGGAGCGTGAATGTGCATCTGCTTCATTAGGAGAAATTGCGAGAAGATGGAACCGGAAGTAAGAGAGACAATCTGATATACAGTATACACAGGCTGAGAAAACCACTGAGATGTGCCTTTATTGCTTAATAATTCTAATCACACCCATAGCAGTTTTCTCTGGAGCTCTGGATAGAGACCAGGAAGAGAATTTCAGTATATAATTTGGTAAATTCAGGCTTTTGTTATTAAAAAAGAATTCGTTTTGGGTTATTATGCACATTTTTGAAGATAACATGGCAACAGAACGGTGGGTTGAGAAGCAATGTATCCAGTATGCTTATTATAAAGTCTATATTAAATACAGTGATAGGTTCTTTTTTTATATAATAAGGTTACTATGTTATTCATGAAAACACTGATTTAAGTGCCAATTATTTAATTGTTTTTTGAAGATAAATAAAAAAATCAGTTCTTTATCATATTAATAGTAAACTATATAATATACAATGAAGTTCATATAATGTATTGAAAGAAAGAAACTATTCTCAAGGATCTAATAATAATTATTTATTAAACTGGATACAAGCGAGTCTATGTATAAATCTATTATATAAGCATTTACACTGTAAGAACACCCCCCCCCCTCCCCAAAAAAAAATAAAAAATAAAAATAAACAGCTGCAGGTGAAGTCAAACCTTTCTGTATACACACACACACACACACACACACACACACACACACACACACACACACACTGTCCCTTCAGTAAACGCACTTCTCGCAGTGCTTACAAAACTGTAATGAGTTTTTCTTGCACTTTTTTCTCTGGCATTTGTCCAAAGTAGCATGAGCTGCCAGTAGCGATTTTGTGTTGGTGGTGAGGGCACAAGTGTTAGAACAGTTCGAACGACAACATGCAAAACTGGAAAGAAAAAAATTCTGAGGTGAGAAAACAATATAAAAGATATTGAAAATACATTATTAGACACAAGCCCGGAACAAAAAAATGTGAACGGCAGAAAGAGAGGATGGTGACCGAATCGCCAAAAAGCACAGATTTGCTCGAACTATTTTATTAAACTGTTAATTGGGAGCTACGTGCTGTTTCAAAGCTTTGTGGTTTGTATTGGGTGTAAAAAACATATTTGCCTCTGCCAGAAGGTTAAACTTTGGACATAGTGTAGATGAACCAGTCTTCAGAATAGCGAGGAGGAGGAGGACACGAGTCCATGCACACAAAAAGAAATGATCAGAGTAGGAGAAGTAGAGATCATTCTGCACATCTCTCCAACTTCTTAGACATTCCAGAAAAAGCCATGGTGCTGTTCTTCTCTCAAAAAAGAACGCTTCAGCAAATATCACATGCAGGGACATATTTAATTAAAGCTATTTAACATTAACACAAATTAACTTATTATTGGTTAGAGCCAATTTATCAAAGCCAAACCATCTACTGGCATTGTTTTTGGATACCAGCAACCCCAGATGAAACCCCACATGGACACAAGAAGAAGGTAGATATGAATTCTACAGAGACATTAAGCTAAGTTTCGAACTGTTACTGCTGCCTGGTTATTTATTATGTGTCACAAAACATTGATAAATTGATTATTGATTGGCACGTTATTTGCTCTGTTTGTCTTTGAAACATCAATGTCTTGCATTTAAATGGATAATTAGCATTTGTTAGATGTTTAACATTGTAGTCTATTAGATTAGCTTTTCACATTGACGGGCGTAATAGCTTTGGGAGGCCACAGGGAAAGATATGCTTTTCTTCGTTATAACTGCTGACCAAAATCAATTGACTCCACCTAGTGGGACATCTTGTATGTGTGGTTTTAAGAGTGTAGATGTATGGCTATGCAAAACATTTAAGGATATATGTGTGTGTATATGCAGCATATATACACACCTGACGAGCTAGATATACAAATGTGTTGGGGGTGGGCTGATGTGTGGTGTGTTTTTATTACATTCTGCATAGAAATATAAAGTAACACTACGAGAGGATTGCATTTCTAATAACAAGATGCGTAAAATGTGACATCATGCTTCTTTTTTAACCCATGGTGATTTCCACTTTACAGCATTTTTGCACACACAAAAAAAAACCCATGATCAGAATGTATAGCTCATCTGCTTGAAGAGCATTGAACACATAACAAATATGAAATAGCAACAGACAAAATGCTATTTTTGCTTTGACTAAAAATTTTGGATCCTCTTAGAGTTGAGTTGAGCTGCAGGACTCGCCTACATCGGCTTCCTTTTTGCCCTTCACTCATAATTACATGCTGTTTCCTCCTAGCAGTGCAATATTTGGCAAAACAGCTGAGATATATATTGGGAGTGGCAACAATGGACAGGATTAGAAATGTGTTTATTTGAGGGACAGCACATGTGGGATGTTTTGGAGACAAGGTGAGGGAAGCGAGATTGAGATGGTTTGGACATGTGCACAGGAGGGACATGGGGTATATCAGTAGGAGAATGCTGAGGATGGAGCCACCAGGAAGGAGGAAAAGAGGAAGACCAAGGAGGAGGTTCATGGATGTGGTGAGGGAAGACATGCAGGTAGTTGGTTTGAAAGAGGCAGATGTAGAGGACAGGGGGGTATGGAGACAGATGATCCGCTGTGGTAACCCCTAATGGGAGAAGCTGGAAGAAAAAGATATATATATACAGTATATCTTCTTGTTCTTCTTCTTCTTTTTCTTCCATCTCATAGGTATATCATCAATATCTTTGTCTATTACATGATACTGTATATTATCTTTTTATAGCAATATACTAATGATAGTTATTATTAGTATGTAAAATTATTTCATTATTGTTTATATTTAGTTTGTGGGAAACAGAAATATCTGTTCTGGGTTGTTTATAACCACACTCTTGAAGCTTTAAACATATTAACTGAATCTTTGGGAAGGCCTTGTAAATACTGATTAAGGGAACAATGATACTGAAAATATATGTGAGGATTTGTCAGAAAAACACAGAGTCGGGATTTACGATGTGCCATCTGTGTCTGTAGAAAAGGAAAAAAAAGCAGTTGGCCACATTCCCACGAGAAGCCTTATGGTCTCTCTCTCTCTCTCTCTCTCTCTCTCTCTCTCTCTCTCTCGCTCTCTCTCTCTCTCTCTCTCTCTCTCACTCTTTCTCTCTCTCTCTCTCTCTCTCTCTCTCTCTCTCTCTCTCTCTCTCTCTCACTCTCTCTCTCTCTCTCTCTCTCTCTCACTCTCTCTCTCTCTCTCTCTCTTTCTCTTTCTCTCTCTCTCTCTCTCTCTCTCTCTCACTCTTTCTCTCTCTCTCTCTCTCTCTCTCTCTCTCTCTCTCTCTCTCTCTCTCTCTCTCTCTCACTGAAAAATATTATGTGCAGTAATAAGCTCACATGCTGAATAGTAACGAGAAAAGTCAAGTGTGGGTGCAACCTTGACCATTCTAGAGTGTGTAAGGATAAGGCCAGTGGCCAAGATCACAATAAACACAATGTTACACAAAATTGCACACACAATAGTGCTTACATGTTATATAGATAACTGCTCTTCAGAAATGCTTTATCAACAGGAATTATTCTTGTCATTTTATGAATTCCTGTTCAAACAACTGTGTAATTTGTTTACAATTTTCAATGATTAACATTTTTCTGACACTTTTTACCTCATTATTTCATTATATCATTAATTCATTATATCATTAATTCATTATATAAATAATTGATGATACAGCTAGATTTGTATTGCTCTGTACATTTTTACTTTAAGTCTCACTTTGAAGTGTCTAAAGAGATGCAGTGATAATTTTTTTTATTATTATTTTTATTTTTATTTATTATTATTTTTTAAAATAATTAGTTATTGTTTTTTGTAATGTTTTATTGTTGAGAATATCTACTTTTGCATTCTATTTGTTTCGATTTCTGTAATGTATTTGCATGGATGTAAGTATCCAGTGTGTGTGTGTGTGTGTGTGTGTGTGTGTGTGTGTGTGTGTGTGTGTGTGCGCGTGCGCATTGTGCATTTAAAAGATTTATCTTTAACCCTGCACCATTATCTTTCTTTGTCCAGAAGCTGTATGGGGTTTTTAAGTTTTGCAATTACTCCCATGTGCAAAGTTTCAGGCAATACATGTAATCTTGTCTCATTGTGTGTGTGTGTGTGTGTGTGTGTGTGTGTGTGTGTGTGTGTGTGTGTGTGTGTGTGTGTGTGTGTGTGTGTGTTTGTGTGTGTTTTATATATAAGAGGATAATCCATTAAACATGCTATATTAACTTTTCAATTCCTTGATTACCTAAACCCCCCCACCGGAGTTGTTTCTGTAAATTTTATGAAGAAAAGTTGTAGCTTTCCTCCTCCACATTGACTGCTGTGGGATCTGCTCATGAAGTGTGTCTGCAGTATTGATCCTCAATACACCATTCACGCACACACACACACACACACAAACAAACACACACTAATTGCCTTCTATGAGCACAAATCCTGACTCAACCCATTACAGTACAGTTTAATCTTATTTTAAATACAATTTCTAATAAAGACAATCTGAATTCAAAACAAAAGAAAATGCAAGAAAAAGAAGAATCGTCAATATATCATCTGCATTACACAAAGCACCCCAATGACACACAACGTCAGCAGTTGCTAGAGTTTTGAAATAAAAACAATAAGACAGTAGTGCATTTCTGTCACGAAATAACCTGAAACAACCCGAGGTGCAAAGCCTGGTGTTTCTACAGAGTGAAGTGTGAAGTGAAGAGTTCAGCGTTTGAAGTGAATTTGTTCATGAACAACACTTGAAAGAAAAATACAGATTATATATATATATATATATATATATATATATATATATATATATATATATATATATATATATATATACGTGTATATATATAAAAATATAAATAGAATGATATACAGATTCGCAAAAATTTATGAGTAGCATAATATAATTTATAGATCGTTGAGACACGTCACAATAAATAAATAAGAATTTCAATTCAATTCAATTCAATTCAATTTTATTTGTGTAGCATCTTTAACTATGGACATTGCCCCAAAACAGCTTTACAGAAATTAATCGATTACGAATAACAATTTTAAATGTCTAAAAATCTACTCAAGTAAAAGTAAAAAGTAGCTAAATAAAAATTTACTCAGAGTAAAATTACAGAGTTACTTTTTTTAACAGATGGCGGTGGGTTGGGGGATTCAAGTGTAGTTCAATAAGGACAAGGAGATATAAATCTTAAACTAGTTGTTTGTAAGTTCTAGGTACACTTTTACAAATTAAAGTGCAATAACAAGAAAAAAAAATAAATACAGTCAATGGCCTAAGTCACTAATGTAAATTATGCACTTTCTCAGCAAAAAAACAACAAAACATTTATAATAATAAGAGAATTTGCAAATGAAGGTTCAGAATTAAGTCTAAGGACTAAGAGGCCAGGAATATCACTAAGTTGAAGGCTATATACCTGACAAGGTCAGCAAGGTGGACCAGCTCGCAGCGTGCAGATGCCTTGGAGAGAAACTCCAGAAGACAAAGCCTTAGAGGCTGCCACACTCCGGTCATACACACTGACATACTGTGCCCCCTGCCTGAAAAAGGAGATCCTTACTGAATGAAATCTCCCAGGGAGGGTATTCGAGAAAGGCTACCAGGTCTGCAAACCATGGCCTGCTGTGTCACCGGAAGGAGATGGACTCCCGGGAGCAGCGCGACAGGGGGAAAGGCATACAGGCGAGGCCAAGGCGTCCAGCCCTACAGGGGCTAGAAGTGTCATGGAGAACCAGAGATGCCAGTGCAATGTCTCTTGAGTCGCAAGAGCGCTGTAAAATTTCCCACAAATTTGCTCTACCATCTCAGGGTAAAGGCGACATTCCCCAGGCCTTGACCACTGTCTCGAGAGGGCGCCTGCTCCCTTGTTTAGGTGACCTGGGATATACACTTCCGTCAGGGAGAGCAGCTTCCCCTGGGCCCACAGGAGGATCTGACGTGCCAGCTTGTATAGGAAGCAAGATCGCAGACCCCCTTGGTGGTTGATGTAGGAACCACTGTCCGTATAGCCCTTGAGGTCTGGAAGGAAATGCTCAAATGATGGACGGCCAGCATCTCCAGTCAATTGATATGCCATGTGTGATGGGGCCTTCCTCAGACACCTTTTTTGGAGAAGCCATTCAAATCCCATATTATATACACTCACAGGACCCATCAAGACACATCTGGCAGATTTTTAAATAGTCTATTAAGGGAATCAGTCTCTCGAGACTGACCTCTGGTATACCTATAGCCGGAGCTTACGGGGGAACCGAGGGACCTCCTGTGAGGTGGCAAACCCTCCAATTCCGCTACGGTGCAGGGCGGAACTTGGAGGGCACTTGCTGGAGCTGGTCACGCCCTAAAGCACTAAAAGTGGCAGGGTTAACATACTAGCTCCCTAAGGACACTAGGGCAGGGCAGGCAGCATATACTGAGGTGCACAACACCCCTTCCCGGGGGAGTCTCTAGATGGTCCTGTATCAGGAGTTTTTGGCCGAAGCTCTCTCTATCAGGAATGTTTTATGAGATTATGGCAGTTTTTGCAGGTTAGACCACCGTTTAGCATGATTTAACCATTGACAGGAGTAAAAGTGCTAGTTTAGCTGTACAGTACTCTCTTTCTTTCAGTGCTCCAAATTTTTTCTTACCTCATGTCACTTTGATTCAGTGCCAGCAAGGCCTTCTCTGCAAGCTTAAACACATCAGAATCACTGAATTACATTTTAATATTTTATTTTTCATTAATATGTATGAAATTATTCCAGATAATCTTTATTTTCATTTAATAGCTTTTCTTTCAGTTGCGTTGCTTCCAGTAGTGTATATTTTTGTTTTAATTCTATTTGATAATATTTCAGCCATCACGTGATGTCAGGGTCAAAGAAATCGGCCTTGAGTCCTTCAGTGTGGGTGTCTGTAGCTTCAAAGACATGACAATCATACTGTTGCTTTTACCAATCAGATTTCGAGTTTGTGACACCAGCGCCATCCAGCAGGCGAACAATAATGTTGGCATTTACACAGCTTTTGATTGGATGGTCAGAGCGTGCACTAGTAAGATCTAGCAAAATGCATCTGAAGCAAACTTAAGCTTAAATATATTAATTTTGACTTAATAGTTGTTATTTTCTTCATTCTACAATTGCAGACAGAAAAGATGAAATACGATGTGGTCACAGATACATTAAAGGTTAGTTGTGATGTTGAGGCACTTTTCAGGAAAAGTTGTACATCGTGATGGAAGGTCAGCTAAAACATTTTAAAACCTGGGTGGACTGTTTAAATGCCATTTTTGAGGTTAATATTGATGCTTCTGTCAGGGATGATAAGCAATTCTACTGTATGAGATACATGTTTGTGATGCAGCACAGTTATTCTATGGATCAATTCAAGTACACCAATGGGGGATTATTCCATATAGCCCCTACAGCTGATAGCCCTAATCATGAGAAACTTGTTTGCCTTTGGCAAGTTCAGCAATTGAGGTCTGTTTGGCCCTTCATAATTATACTCATCAGTATAATTCAAAATTTTCACACAATTCTCTCAACAAATGGCTTGGATTCTTTTTTTCTTTATTAAATCAATGACAGCACCAGATATAGCTGTATGTAAAACTACTGAGAACTGTATGAAGTAAACCGTGTGGCTGAATTCTTGTTTATATTTTTGTTGAAAAATATTTTTAATCATTGTCTTTAAAAGCACACGTGAAATACACATCAGGTGAAATATCACTTCACACCTCAACAAATGATGGACCTGTTATTAATGAACATTTGCATCCAGGTGAGGAAGGGATCTCTTTTGAGTCTGGTTCCTCTCAAGGTTTCTTCCTCATACCATCTCAGGAAGGTTTTCCTTGCCACTGTCGCCACTGTCTTACTCATTAGGGATACATTTACGTATGTCTTTAATTGAGTGTGTCCTTGTGTGTATGTGTAATAGTTTAACACCTATGATGTGCAATGACACACACATTTGTAACTGCTTCAACATTGTAACAGATAGATAGATAGATAGATAGATAGATAGATAGATAGATAGATAGATAGATAGATAGATAGATAGATAGATAGATAGATAGATTGATTGATTGATTGATTGATTGAGTCTAAGGCTTAAGTACCATACAATTACACTGTCAGAATTCAGATGTATTAGATTGGACATTACACATATGCAGAGAGAGAGAGAGAGAGAGAGAGAGAGAGAGAGAGAGAGAGAGAGAGAGAATACCAATCAGTTATTTCTTCTAGAGACATTGAGACACAAAGCTTATGGTTATCGTAAAGCTTCTTGCAGCCACTGGAAACACACAGTGTAACACCACAAGGTTTTATGCAACCTTTTTATCGCATGCTCCCGACCCATCGTGAATCCAGGCATCATAATTAATTTTAATTTACCGCCAGTGGAGTTGAACATAACAAGCAGTTGTACAGAGAATAAAGTGTGGGGGAAAAAAAGAAAACCGCTGTAACAAAACTACACTGTAAGTAACATAGAGGAGGTGCACTGTCTTCCTTTCAATGTCTGATAGACTTCTCTGCATGCTTCTTCTGAGCCTTTGATACTAAGCAGATAAAAGATAATGATTCGGTTGTGCAATTCAGCTCTGTTAAAAATCTTTTTTTTTTTTTCTTTTTTGCAACACATTTGAACATCAAATCACACAGATATCACACATTCCTTTGTACTCATTTTCCTTTCTTCTTCAACTTCCTCTTCCAACAACTATGTAAAATCTCAACGGGTTTGTACTCAATGCACAAATGCACTCTTTATGTACCACAAAATGAATATAGACGATGGATTAAAGATAAAATGGCTCTGCCATGCTGTTGTGTCTGGATTGTCTGTCTATCTATCTATCTATCTATCTATCTATCTATCTATCTATCTATCTATCTATCTATCTATCTATCTATCTATCTGTCTGTCTGTCTGTCTGTCTGTCTGTCTGTCTGTCTGTCTGTCTGTCTGTCTGTCTGTCTGTTTTTTTTTTATTCGATCTGCATTCAGATTGAAGCTTCACTGCAACACAAAGCTTTTTTTTACAAACCTGATAAGAGTAGTTTTTTCTAGACGGTAAGATTCACCTATTCGCATGGGTGCATCGGCATAAAAGTTATCGATGTGATGCATCGATTTTAAAAGTGTGCATTGAATACAATTTTTTGACATATTTGCATCGGTAAAAAACGCTTTCTTTATATATAATTATCAGTAGATGCGCTGTACTTTTATTATTTAGAAAGTGACCAATAATTTGTGACCAATATTTTATACGTAGATCGATTTCTCCTCGCTAAACTTTTTCTGGAGCTGCTACGTGAATATGAAGTAATACAACACAAGGAGACCGAGGCGTGTCCTGAAAGTCACATGGAATATAGATTAACATGGCAGAGGAAGAGCTGCATCTTCCTGGAGACAGAACAGGAAAAGACCATTTGGTTTTATTTAATAAATAATATATATATATTTTTTTACTACAAAGGCCTGTGTGTGAAAAGGGCCATGTGTTAGAAGTCTGAAGGCACCTAATTAAATTGATGATTTGCTGTCTGTCTGAACGAAAGACATAAAGGTGATCTATCTGTACCGTAGTGAATTGCATGGTATCATATATTTTCCATCGCATTGCATTAAATTGAATCGAAAGGTGTCTAATCAAATCAAAATCGGATCATTCTGCATCGTAGATATCGTAAATCATATCGCATCCCACCGGTAGCTGCTTCAAATGTATATTTAATGTATTTTATCATTGGATATTAAAATGCAAATCGCATCGGCCTCATGTAAACCATGCAGCATGTTATGAGCTTCTCAACATTATTAAACATCTACATTACAGTGACACCTACATCACCTTACAGTATCTTTTTCCAGATCCATTACAGTTCAGGTGGCTCCTTGTTGTCCAACAGCTTACTAAGATGCAGTATATTGCTTTTTGCTCTAATTTGTCACTCGGTGCAGTGTTTCAGTGTATAAACAAATTGGTTCCTGGCAGTAAAAAACACTTTTAATGGCTTTATTAACGAAGCTTCTATATAAAGGTAGCAACACATCTAATAAACTCTGGAATAAAATCCTTGCTTATTAGCATATCTTGCTAATTAACAGTTCACCCTGTGCTCTTCTTGAGAAAAGGTGTAGCTTCAACACTGTAACGAATGGGGATGAGAAAAAGATTTAGAGGTGTAAGGTTGGGTTTAAATGCAAACAGATATTAAATTCCAATTACAGAAAATATTTCTGTACGAAACATGTATAAGAACATCACAAAGGAGGCCAAGGCATGGCACAGTGCTGAAGTCAATTATTAACACCAATCATGTCCTGTAGATATTCTCATCTCATATAAAAATGCATGATGAACCTCACATACACTTTTTGTTTTCAAGAAAATAATTAGATTTTATAGCAAGGAATTCATAACAGCATCAGCTGTTTGGTCTGGTCAATAGGTTCAGAATTTTTTTACATTTATTTTAATAGTGATTTTACATCTATTATTCTGTCATATGAGTATGAATCAACATTTTAATCCACTTTTAACTCCACAAAAAGGGAAATATAATGGAAATAGTGCTCTTTTATTTAGTACTCAAAAATCCAGCAATGAAATTTTTTTTATTTTTTTATTGAGGACGCAGAGATGGTAACTAAATAAATAATTAGAGGATTTTAAAAATAGTTTGAGCTCTTGGTGCACTTTGTGCTCTGTGGCGCGGTCTCACATGGCTTCTGTCTATTGTGTCGTATTTTTTTACCCATGGTAACACAAAGTTGGTTTGATTATTTGGGAGTTTTTTTCTCTAAAAAGGATTTTTTTGGTATTATTATTCAGAAGCCTTTCAGCCTGTACCTTTCTTTTACTCCAGCAAGCACTTGCAGCTATAATTATTTTAATGATTATTTAATGAAACATTAGCGATTTCCCGGCTTACCTGGAATTACATTCAATGAGCAAAATGCTTCAAATATAAAATATATTCTTGAATAACCACCTTGAATAATTTCTGGAGTGAATTTTCTTCAAATGGACACAGTGGATCCTTAAAACAATTCTTGGGAAGTTTACATTATAATAGTGAGATCTTTGGTGAAGTTTTGAGTATTGAGTATTCCTTTTCCAAAACCATAGACATTAATATGGAGTTGTTTTACCTTTAATATATTTCAGTCTTTTAGAAAAGATTTTTGTAGAATTTGAAGAATGGATATTGAGATTTATTATAATTCAGCTAGCAGTGGGTGTCCAGTGGGGTTGAGGTCAAGGATCCTCGCAGGACACTCAAGATCTTTGACTGCAAACTGAAAACACCATGTGTTCATAGAGCTGAATTGAAACAGGTTTGGGCTTTTCAGTAAATATGGTTATATGGCAACAGAATATAATGACATTCTATAGAATTTGTGCTCCCAACTTTATTGCAACAAATCCACAAGTGACTGTAAGGGTTGGGTGGCCTGAATCTTTTAAACAAACAGAGCATATTGCATGTAAAGACGAACTGTGGTCAGGATGTGACTCAACATAATCATATTACAATTGATTTGTATCATTTTAGAAAATGATTTTATTATTTTAATCCACACAACCAACTGACATTATTTTAAGCATTCTTCATTAATTACAGTTCATCTTTAATTGTATATATTTATTCTTATAGTAACTATTTATTAAGCTTATACTGTAAATAACCCCATTGAATGCGTTAATTCAATAAAAACTTTTGACAAAAACTTACAAGAACTGAGCCTGAAAAATGTATATTTACTTTTATTAAATAAATAGATTATAAATGAATAAATACTTTTTAATATTTTAAGGGAAGACAAGAGTTTGAACAATTTAATCACATGTATACAGTGTGTGCAATATATAGTTTTCTATTTGCTGATATTTGTAGGTATTATATTGCGTATATTTGTGATTCATTGCGAAAATTAATCAGTAACCTTTTTTTAGTACAATTGTATAATTAATTATTCTTCAGGTCTTCTCCCACCACATCCATAAACCTTCCTCTTTCTTTCCTACCCGGCAGCTTCATCCTCAGCATTCTTCTAGCGATATACCCCATGTTCCTCCTCTACTGAACATTATCAAACCATCTCCATCACACCTCTATCACTTTGTCAAAAGTGGATAATTGATTAACACTATTAACTAATGCAGAAAACAAGCAATGCCAAGAAAATCTGAATATACAGATGTAATTTAAAGTTTTTAGAAATATTAAAACAGCAAGGGGTTGAACATTGTCCATGAACATGATGAATCTTGATAGGGTTTTGGGATGTTCCTGAACAAACTCTGGGTTCTTCTAGCATGTGTATTGGTTTTTTTTTTTTTTTTTTTTTATTAAAAACATGTTATACTTATATAAAGGTCAAAATGAACTAATTATGTGACTTGTGATGGTAACTGGTTGCTCCAGAACTAATTTGAGGATTTTAGACCAGATGATTTTGTGATCACTGGGATTTACTGGGATTTTATATTTTATATCCCTCGATTAAGGAATAAAATGCATCAGGGTTTTGTTTCAGAACCAGAAACAGAATACTTCATTTAAAGTAAACATTAAAGTATAATAAAAGTAAGAACATTTAAATAAATAAACATAATAATGTGTATATATTAAGTAAAATTACAAGTGTAGCAGCATAAAATGAAATGTGTAGCAGCAGTAAAACAGATGGCAGAAAAGTCAGACTAGATATACAAGTTATGTAATAATACAAATATACAAAAATGATAATAATAATAATAATAATAATAATAATGAATATTAATTATTACAATTCTTTTTACAAAATATTACTCTGAAATTAATATATGTAATATTATTCTGTATTTTTTTTCTATGGAAAAAATTAATTTCTATTATTATTAATTCTGTTTTAATGTATATCGCAAATATATTTTATTTAAATTTTTTTATCACATATATATATATATATATATATATATATATATATATATATATATATATATATATATATTTATTTATTCATTTATTTATTTTATTCTGCTCTATAAGTTTTATACTTTTTAATTTTTGGCCAGTAATTAAAAAACATTATAACATTTTACTGCTTGTCAGATTGTGTATGGGTGTGCACTTGGCAAATACAATTTGAATTCATACAACATGACTTGGCTCAGAAGGAATCCCATTGACTAAAAGTGACAACTAAATCGTTCCTAGCTTGTGGAAATCAACACTAGCAAGTGTTAGCTCCATTCAGCTTTCTTTTTTTAATTTTTACTTTACTACCGTCTGCAGTCCCTGTGCTTTTTAAGCGTCTTAGTGTCACATCTTGAAATTGACATCAAAATCCACAAGGCTGCAGAAAGCGATCCTGTTCAACAGCTGAATGGGAACAAATAAAGCAAAATGTTTGGTTTTGCTCGCAAACCAGAGAGAAAAAGTGAGAAAGGAAGATGTCATACCTGTCAAATTTAGAAAATTTGGAGGGCAGAAAGTAGCCTGTGTGGAATTGGATTTGCCTGCACTACTCAAACCCAATTACCGTCTCTGTCAGAGAAAACAGCGAGGCCGCACGGTGTCTACTTCTCCTTTTGTTTTACACAAAAAGAGTGACAGGATGAAAGAAGATAATGAATTTCATTAATAGTCCATCTGAAAACGGTGGACAAAATAAAGTAGTGCTGGTCTATTGGAAATACTTTGGTTGTCATTAAACTAATTGGAAATCTTTCGTTCTATGGACGGAAACTTGTTCTGGGTTGCACAAAAGGCAACTGGATTTGCTATATGAGCAAAAGTACTGGGACACCTGAGTTTTCCAGCTATAGGTTTTCTTCCCTCTAACTGTCCCTATAACAATCTATTATCACTTCTTTCACTGCACCACACTTCCTTAGATCTTCTAGCACTGCTCGACAAATTACAGTAAATAATTTCGCAAAACAGAGCAATTTACACTACCGTAATGTATAAACTTTACATCATTTACTGTGGCAAAGGGCTCATGGACGAGTGCTGGATTGTAAATGAAGGGCGGAGCCGGAGGTGCTTTGTTTCGGTGTCCGGCGACACTGATGAAATGGAAAGAGACGAGAGCTCTAATTGGGCTTTGTTACTTCTTTGGATGTGGTAGCATTATATTTTCCTTTTAGTTGAACTAGGAGACCCAAACCTGTACAATGACAATACCCCTGTGGACAACGCCAGCTGCACCCCAGGCTTTTCACCTCAATTACATCAATACCTGTACCTGGAGAATTGTGCTCATTCAGCCACATGGGTGATAGTAAAGGCTTACTAACACCCATGTGGCTGAATGAGCACAATTCTTCACAATCAAACTCCAAAAACTAGTGGAACATCTTCCCAGAAATTTAAATGTTACTATAATAGCTAATAGGGACAAATCGTTATATAAGATTCTCAAAAGGCACATACAAATCTTAGGTTTAGGTATTTACAAACTTTTATCCATACAGTGCATGTTTTTTTTGTCATCATAAGCTTCAAGACCATCAACTGCCTCCTTCTGACAAGCCATTACTCCTGTTTAGACAGTTCATATCTATTTATTAGCTTCAAGGCATGTAGGATTAACCTGCGGGAAAGAAAAAAAAAGCGGAATTCGCTCGAGCCTGTCTGAGAAAATGAAGAATGTGACTCGGGTGCAATTGGGATGCAAGCATAAGCGTGGAGGTGGAGGAACGGCGGTGGGAGGTGACGCTAAGCTCGAGACGAGAGATGAGTCTCAGGGGGGTGCGTAGGCACCGAACGGAGAGATGTCTGTGTAAATTAGGCGCTTCGGTGGTCCCAGCTGAGCCCAATTACCTGGAGAATACAATCTCACATGCAACATAACACAGGCATCGATCCATTTCGAAAGAGAGAGGAAGCGAGTAAAGAGGAAGGAAAGTGGAATCGAAGAGATGGAAGCAATGCACATGGGAAGAGGGCAATGAAAATAGAGTACGTTGTCATTTATCCAAATTCTTTTCGGTGGCAGAATGGATGGACAAATTAAGGATGATGCAGGGATGCGAGTCAAATCAATGTGTGTACCTTTTTAAAGGTTGAAATATATAAGTTTGTATCTATCTGGTTAGGAAGGTGCAACTGTGTCTATACTCTTCAAGGAGATTTAAGAAAGTTCATATGTCCTCAAGGAATTTAACAATTTAATAAGCTGCATTATTGAGAGCATTCTAACTGACTCCATCATATTGTGGTGTAGCAGCTCCACTGTGTGTGAACGGAAAGCCATTTAAAGTGTGTTTAAAAACTGCCCAATGTATCACCCAACCAAACTACCCAGCTACATCCCAGTCCTTAAATGTTCCTCTTCCCACCAAGAAGAAACATTCTTACCACCGCTATGCTAATGATACTCAACTCATCTTTTCTTTCCTCCCTCAGATATCACAGCTGCCGCTCGGATCTCGGAATGCTTGGCGGATATTTCTTCATGGATGAGTGCTCATCAACTAAATCTCAACCCCTGCAAAACAGTACTGCTGGTCATCCCAGGTAATTCATTTCCAGGTCAAGATTTCTGAATAACACCCTGAACGCCCTGCAAAACCTCTACAGCCCATCTCCAACGGCTTACAATGAGTTTCCCAGCCCTGCCTTCTACACTCTTCAACTAACTCTTGGTACTTAGCGCTCTTCCTCTCATTGGCCTCTTCAATGAACTCTTCCCAAGGCACAGTGAGCTACAATAAAATCAACTGCTTGGTTTAATCTAAGACAATGATCACGTCTGGACGAAGCTCTGTAGATATTATTCTGGTAGGGATCTTCAGCGGTTTATCAAGATTCACCTGCAATTTCCAGTCTGTAGAAGAAGTAAGAAGACCAGACTTTACTGTGGATTGTGGGCGGGCCTCCTCTCCAGCTTGTAAAAACTGGATGGTCTTTAATGGCTATGGCTAAGCTCTCAGCAACTGCCTTAAGCACTTGGTCATGGTGCCAATGATAGCGCCCATCTCCAAGGGCTTTTAGGCAGCCGCTAAGGAGATGTTCTAGCAATCCCCTTTCCGAACAAAGGGGGCAGGAAGGTGTCTTTCTTTTACCCCAGATGTGGAGGTTTGCAGGACTTGGTATGACATCATGCTTCCTGTGTTCTTGACACCATGAACTCTTCAGTAAGACTACTAATGGGGAGGTGCAGAATATTACTGGTGCCATATAAAGCAGCACTGCTTAGGGGGGTTGGAAAAGAACCACATATGGCTGGGGAAGACCCAATATTTTTGTCGATATAGTGTATCAATATGGGGGGGCTAAATTGAGAATGATCCAAAGAAGAACTATTTTGTTTCTTTGTGGTTTGTTTGGAAATATGTGTAACATTGTATATTTTTTAAGTCATGAGGTCAGGAGTTTCTTAAATCCTTTCTTAAAGAGGTGGACAAAATAAAAGCCGTAATGGTGGTCTTTCAGATATACATTGTTTTTATTGAAAAACTTTCTCTTAATGGAAACATGCTTTGGGTTGCACAAAAGGAGACTGACTGGAACCATTTTTTGTACTTCAGTACACTATATGAGCAAAATGTTTAACATTTTCAGCCATATATGTCCCTCCCACGCACAAATTTGGAGGCACACAATTGTATAAAATGTCTTCGAATGCAGTAGCATTACATATTCCCTTCACTTGAACTAGGAAACCCAAACCCATTCCAGCATCACAAAGCCCCTGTGCACAAAGCCAGCTGCATCACCTCCTCACTCTACTGATTACATAGCTTTTAGTTTTCTATTTGTGCTTTCCAGTGGCACTTTTTAAGAACTGTATTACAGTAAACATTCTAGTAACCTGATTTAAACTAACAGTTAATAAAAGACCAGAATAAAATGCTTTGTTCATACTGTATAAGAGAAAATCTACAGCAAGGTGTGCATTATGGCATTTTATTGCACGGCAAGGAGGTGAATAGATGTCTCAGAGGGTTCAAATGACTTTTAATAAATCATTTGATAGAAAGATATGGAATTGTATTTAAAGAGAAAGAGAGAGAGAGAGAGAGAGAGAGAGAGAGGGGGAGAGAGAGAGAGAGAGAGAGAGAGAGAGAGAGAGAGAGAGAGAGAGAGAGAGAGAGAGAGAGCGACTGTGCTTGTGTGCATTACCTACATTTTTGCCTCACATCTAGGGAAGAAAAGGAGTATCTCAGTGGTTGAAATTCTGATCAGAAGGTCATGAGCTAAAATCCCCATACCACCAAGATGCCACTGCTGGGAATTCAGGTGTTTTTTTATTTTTTATTCTGTCTCCTTCCAATAGATTTTTCCTCCTGAACCATGACAATGCCGTTGTATTTTTGGACATCTTATAACATAACACACTTGCTATCGTAAAAATCTCACTTAACACTCCGCTTTCTCCTGTGATGCTATGAGTGTGATGAAAGCTGCACACAATAGCAACTCGTGCTTTCTGAAACATGCGCATATTCGATGCAGAAGCAAAGTGGGTATGCGTCTTTTGGGACTTTCTGAGCCCTGAATTCATATCTTGGAGTAGATCACTCCATTTCCCAGCCTCTCGCTCAAAGACTGTGTGGGGCCTGAAGGGCTGGACAAATACAGCAGAAAATAAAAGTTATTTCTGGTGTGCTGCTGAATTATTCAGGAGCTTTTCTTTCATCATCAGACTAAAACTGATGGGGACGAAAGCTACATAATAAAGACGGGTCAACATTCATGAACATGTTTAACATGACTATGGAAATGCTGACCATTGGAGATTTTACAGTTGGGATTATCCAAAGCTAGTGTAATCAATATTAACGATTTGCATGTGTTTACAATTTTTCTTCTTCTGCTCTCCAGACCTGCCTAAACTATCCCAGAGTTCTCATCAATGCTGTGAATAGGTCTACATGGAAAGCTGAAAAAACACTTCTTTGATAGCATTAGATTATTGTGACTGGTTTCAATCAGAAACTATGAAGATAGCTTTGGACTGCAAGTGATATGAACATTTTTGCACCCATCTAGCAGCTGTCCATCAGTGATAACCCCAACAATGAAGAACTGATAATAAGTGGATATTCGGTGTCACCCAGATGAGAATGGGTGGCTATTTGAGGCTGGTTCCTCTCAAAATGTCTTCAGGAAGTTTCCTCAAAACCATCACATCTGGATTGCTCAATAGGGATCAGGGACAAATCTATGAATTTAAAATCTATGACTTTAACTACCACTTTGTCTTTATCAAATATATTTTTATATTATATTTTATTTTATACTATATTATATTTTTACATTTTTATTTTTAATTTTAATATAATATTTTATATTTTAAATATATTTTATATTTATAGTTGCTTTAATTAAACGCACAATTTTTCGGAGAATCTGAACAGGTTCACATTGCAAGTTTTTGAGAAATAAATAAAATCTTGAAAAAAACATTTATATTCTTGATTTGTTGCTTTCTGCATCTCTGCTTTGTGACAATGTACATTGAATAAGGTTGAATGGATTATTAATTCAATGAAGTCCTCTATTCATTTACCTACTGTACAGTAAGCATTTTAAGGCAAAGACTAGCAAAAGGTATGTTGGTAATGATGGAACAGAAGGATGCAAACCCAGTGTAATAAACATCAGCAGGCAAAAAATAAACGTTTCTAAGACAAAAAGCAAACTAAAATGAGATATAAAACAAGAACTCATACATTAAAACAAAAGGATTTAGAGCAACCAAATGTAATCATTTCTGAGCATGCAACAGGAACACTGGAGTATTTAAACACAAATTAATCAAACTTAAAATATGTGTACACAGTAAGAACCTACGAGGAAAATATCAATGAGAAGACAGGGGTCGAGATATGACACACCCCACAACAGAAACACACATGGCTTTATAAATATTACATTAAAACACTTTGTAAGCTCCGGCGCCTGCTGTGAAGAGGATCATCTCCGTAACATAAATATGTTTTGTGTTAGCTAAGACTATATAAATTCATGGGTAACACTTGACAGTAACACTACAGCATTACAAACAAGGACTACATGTGTGTTGCGGTAATGATCTAAGGTCAGTTTTATTTTGAGGACTCTTTGCTATTAATAACAACTTAAAGTTCCACTCAGGGAAAATGGCATGCTTGCCAATATTTCTGTCTCTCACAATCTTACAGAAATGTACATTTATGGCATTTGGCAGATGCCCTTATCCAGAGCAACATACCTGTATTTCATTCATACTGTACAACTGAGCAGCTATGGGGTTTAGGGCCTTGCTCAGGGGCCCAGGAGAGTCAGCTTGGTGAGGCTACCAATGCCGAAGACATCGTATGCCTCTGACTTAATGTTAACAGTTTGCGGAAAAAACCACATGTGCCTGGAAAAGTTAGATTTCCAATACTTTTGTTTATACAGTGTATGTCTTATCTTATGTACTTCACCTTAAAGGTCCCAAAGGGTTGTTTGAGGTTTGTGTATGCTGCATATTAATGTATTGTGCTTAGAAGTAAAACGCAAAATGAATGTGCATTTATAAACTACACTGAATGCTTAAGCAACACACTTCACCACCTATTTGGCTTGCAGTCTTAAAAAAGCACCAGAGTCGACCAAAAGTGAAAAGAAAATCCAGATGTGAGCTTGATTTCATTGATTTCTAGCCTTTGCCTAAAGGAGGTCCTGAATATCATGATAGAGTGACCTGAATTCTGTATATAAATAGTAGATCTCTTTGTAGACACTGAAGAAAAAAGTAATAGAAGTTCTAATCAATCTACCACCTAAATCAAACTAATGACACCCCCTGCTGTGACACTTCAGTGTGGCTTCTACAGTACCTCGATTGCTCAGCACCTGTTTCTCATCACCAATGCAGAATGCACTATAAATAAGCTCCAAGAGTCCATTTGCATGCAAACAACTGTAAATCCTTCTTCAGTTCCAGAAAGCAAGCGATAAGCTACGGTTTTAACTTGAACACTTCTCAGCAGAATGATATCCTCATGGGGACCGCTTTCATACTTTACTTAGAAGATCCTGATTGTAGAGAAACATCATTAAAGTACATTATAGGGCCACAAGGAGCCGTTCTGCTACAGTTCTTGGTTATGTTGCAGGGAAGGTTAAGTGGTTTTGGTTCTCAAAAAAATTTCATGGGTTTGCGTCTGAAATAGACAGAAATAGACTTTATTTTAGTGTTCCTCCTGCATGACAACCAACCCTTTCTATTGTTTTTTGAGGAAACAGACTTGATTTTACTACAATTTTTTTTTCTTTGTGCATTTTGTTTGTTTTTTCATTCATTCATTTAATAATTTATTCACTTGCGGTTGTCATGACTAGGCCAAATTAGTTGGGCAACCGAGTGCAAAAACACCATACCACAAAACACAATTAGTATGAAGAAGTAAAAAAGTTACTTTTAGTGTGCAACTAACTAACTGTATTAATATGTGAATTTCTGCGATGGAAAATGTCTGGGATGGAAAATGGGTATAATGCAAAGGTGTGATGTGGAAGTGACGTGGGGTTTAAACATTACTGTTCCATGAGCAGTGCAAATATGATTAAAGAATGATTACTGTAAGCAGTGTAACAGCTAAAACATAAACTAATACCGTATTATTATTATTATTATTATTATTATTATTATTATTTCAAGCTTGTCAAAAAGACAAGTTGAAGGTGGCAGAGTTTAAAATGCCGATTGGACTGACGAGGAGGATGGTTTGATCATGTGCAGAGAAGGGACATGGGGTATATGGGTAGAAGAATGCTGAGAAATGTGTCACCATGCAAGAAGAAAAGTGGAAGGCCAATGAGGAGGTTTATGGATGTGCTGAGGGAAGACATGCAGTAATTTGGTTTGAAAGATGCAGATGTAGAGAACAGAGTTGTATGGATACAGATGATCCGCTGTGGTGACCCCTAATGGGAGCAGCCGAAAGAAGATTACATTATTTAAAACGTTAATTTGAAGTAGTTAAAGAAAAATGTCTGGAAATAAGTTGTCAGTATGCAGTAGATGACACAAACATTTGACCCTCATAGCAGTGGCAGCTTGTTGGTGCTTGGATTTGAACTTGTGACATTTCAAATTTCTTCACCACAGAGCTACAACATCCCACTCATATAACAACTTTCACACAGAGACACACACACACACACACACACACACACACACACACACACACACACACACACACACACACACACACACACACATTCCACTTTATTCCATCTTATTCTACAGCACTTTTATCACCAGCTACACAGTTTGCTTTATTAGTGAGAAACTTGGCACATACAGTATGTTAATTATTCTGCTGGACATCTATAATGCAAGATTTTATTTTTGTTTCAAGGTTTTATTACCAATATCACAATCTCTCTCTCTCTCTCTCTCTCTCTCTCTCTCTCTCTCTCTCTCTCTCTCTCTCTCTCCATCTTTCTCTCCTTCTATACATATTAAATGAAAGTCATTGTTGAACACTGCACCTTTTTTATGTAAAATTATTATTAGTTTTAGATTAAATAGCGGCTCCTTCATACAAGTCCCTTATGTACTGTATGAGCTGTTACTATAGAAACAGTAACATATTAATAAATAATGATTTATTGTTCAATACACACCCCTTCCGACCAATCAGATTTAAGATTTAATATACAGTGTGTTCTAAATATATTTGATCTGTTAATTACATAAGTCAGAGCAGTGGATTTCGGTAAAATCTAAGAGTTGCAATGGTCATATTATAAAAACTAAAAACTCAGACTATTAATCATAATAAAGCAATATTAAGTCCCCACCTGCTTTTTTGTATAAACTGTACATTGAAATCTTGGTTTCATTCTGCTTTTTTAGGGCTGGTTCGAAGCTGATTAGGATTTCCAATGAACATATTCAGAGAAATTAAAAGACGAAATACTGTAATATGAAAGTGGATCAGGCCACTGAGAGAGGGGCTTCCTGACAGAGGTGTAATTATCTGTCACTCAATTTTACAGCAGGAATCTCATGCCATGCTTTTTTGAAGAGCATAATTGGAAAAATTCATATCTTCAATTACTCTTACAGACATGTTAAGAGCGATACAGTGGTGGAGGAATTCAGTTGTTCGTACAAAGTAAAGATCCACCATGAAAGACTCGCACATTCATCATTCTATTTTAGTAATTTTCAGTGGCATCCAAGATTTTATTTCTGAACAAATTGCTGAGTAGATTTTTTGAGGTTAACCTTTTTCTTTTGCAAATTTTTATATTTGTATTCTATACTATACAATACTATTCTTTACTATACTATACTACACTATACTATACTATACTATTCTATACAATACTATACTGTACTGTACTACACTATTCTATACTATACTATTCTATACAATACTATACTGTACTACACTATTCTATACTATACTATTCTATACAATACTATACTGTACTGTACTACACTATTCTATACTATACTATTCTATACAATACTATACTGTACTACACTATTCTATACTATACTATTCTATACAATACTATACTGTACTGTACTACACTATTCTATACTATACTATTCTATTCTATACAATACTATACTGTACTGTACTACACTATTCTATACTATATTATATTATACTATACTATACCATACTATACCATACTATACTATACTACACTATACTATACTCTTCTATTCAATGCTATTCTACATTATACTCTTCTATACTACACTATTATATACTATACTATATAACACTATTCTATACTATACTTTTTATTACTATACTACACTATACTACACTGTTCTATACTATACCACACTATAGTATTCTATACTATATTACACTACACTATACTATACAATACTATTATTTACTATATCACACTATTCTATACTATACTATTCTATTCAATGCTATTCTACACTATAGTATCATATACAATAGTATTCTATTCTATACTATTCTACACTATAGTATCATATACAATAGTATTCTATTCTATACTATTCTACACTATTTTTCACTATAGCCTACTATACTATAGTATTCTATTCTATACTATACTACACTATTCTATTCAATGCTATTCCACACTATACTATACTATACTATACTATACTATACTATACTATACTATACTATACTATACTACTTCAAGCTATACTATACTATACTATACTATACTATACTATACTATACTACTTCAAGCTATACTATACTATACTATACTATACTATACTATACTATAC
>JBCEWE010000350.1:2559010-2596510 GCA_039877035.1 Silurus lanzhouensis | reverse complement strand
CAGCTGTGGTATCAAGTCAATGCTTTCCAGTGTTTCCAAGGGCAAAGTGGCAGGTTCACATTAAAACATTACCTAACAAATAAAAAGTCATTATTTCATAGTGGGAAAACTGATCTGCATCTGCTTTTCTGCCTGTTTTCTGATGTCTGCACTTTCTCTATAATTCCTCTATACACATTTGTCACATGTTTTGTATTTGGGGACACAGAGCTTATGACTTCAGTCTACTTTGCTTGACTTGCTGTACAGTAGTTTGGAAATCATTGCCAAAACGGCACAGTTTAGACTCGATATTTGTTCCAAGAACACACATAGAATAAAGCATATCAGCTTCTATTCCTAATAATATGAATAGCCCTCTGTTTTCCTGTCTTGTATTTGCCTAAATCTACTTACCCTCACATAGACTACTCTCTCACGCAAACAAATTGATTTCCGTGTCAGTTTATTTCAGGAGCTGGCTGTGCTGCGAGCTTTTTGTGTCAGGCATTGTAAATAGACAGAGCATCAGTGGGAAACGAGTGGCCCTGTGTACTGCTGTGAGAATGATAGTCTTACACTTTTTATCATTCGGATACATGCTATGAAGTGATAAAAAAGTGCAGACTTGCAGCATAATCATCAGCATTAAATCTACTATTGAATACACAGCACAGCACTTTCTCTTTTATGTGCATGGTTCATTTTTGCTTAATCAAACGTTTCACGAGGTCTTCTGGATTATTTTGCTTTCATGTAGTTGTTATTGACAAGAAAGCTCCAAGGAAAAGAATGAAAGATGAAGCAGTAAGACGGTTGATGGATGCTACTTTGCCTAGGAACATTATTGATCGGATTTAAATGGACCTCCTGAGATCCAAAGTACATCACATAAAACACCTGTGGCAGGCCTGAGCTCTCTGAAAACCCCTTATCCTGCCATTCAGACACAATCAGCCATTTTTAATGTGAACTCGCACACAAGCCTGGACCTGAGAGTAGTTGAGTAGACAGTCTTACTTAATCCGTATCTGTCTTTGACATAAAATTTTCACCTTAAAGCACAGTATCAATTGTAAGCTTAGTGTCAAACTTGTGACAGCTTATGTATCAAATGTTATTTAATATTTAACTTCGTTTTTATTGCTTGTTTTAATGTTAAAAACAGTGTTTCTTTTCCAGCCATATGTGGAGTTGTAGGTACACATTTGTATAGGTTGTGTTTGAATGTGGTGCAATTCAATTATTTTTTCACTTGAACTAGGAGACCCAAACCTGCTCCAGCATTACAATGCCCTATATGCACAAATCCAGCTCCATTAAGATACTTTACATGGGTTGGAGTGGAAGCTCTCCTGTGATGGAGCTCTGACCTCAACCCGATTGAACACGTTTGGGATGAACGTGAATGCTGACTGCACCTCGTCACCACACCTACATCAGTACCTGGCTTTATTAACACCTATCTGAATGAGCACAAATCACAGGCACCCTCCAAAATCTTATAATAATTCTCTTAATAAAAGTATAGTACAAACTACTATAAAATAATAATGCACTCATGCTAATTTTAATGAACTATCTATCTATCTATCTATCTATCTATCTATCTATCTATCTATCTATCTATCTATCTATCTATCTATCTATCTATCTGTCTGTCTGTCTGTCTGTCTGTCTGTCTGTCTGTCTGTCTGTCTGTCTGTCTGTCTGTCAAGAAACAACATTTGGACTGAAGATATGACATTAAATGTGCCATTAAATGTAAGTTATTTAGCGCAATAATATTAATTTAATACTGTGCATCAATGTACATTACATATCCAAAGGTCCTTGTGATTTCACTACACATCCTACATCATTTCATTATAAGGCTGGTGATTGTATGACCCCGTTACAACTGACCTCCACTTACGCACAGATAGAGAGAGAAGGACAAAAAAAGGGAGAGAGATTTCCTGTCTAATCATACCACATACAGCCACAAGTCAAGGCTTAGTAAACAAAGGTGGCATAGAAGAAGAAGAACATGTACAAAATGCATGTGGACACTAACCATCACGCATAAGTATCTTCTGGAAAAGCTTTTCACTAGATTCTGGAAAATGGCTGTAGAGATTGATGCCTGTTCAACCCCATTTAGTAAGTTTGTAAGGTCAAGAATTGATGGTCTGGTGCACCATCAATGTTTCAAATCACCCCAAGTGGGGTTGAGGTCAAGGCTCTGTGCAGGACAATCAAGATCTTCCATGCCAACCTTATCATAACATCTTCACAGAGCTTGCTTTGCTCACAGGAGAAAACTGGAACATGCTTGGACCTCTTAGTTCCAGGAAAGGAAAACCCTAAGTATACAGAATACCACGGTTTTCTTGACTAATGTGTGTTGAAGACCCACACTGTGTGTGTTTATGTGTGTGAGGCGCTAAATTATTTTATCCTTATAGTGTACAAAAAAAAACTTTTGTTAATATGATATAAACAATTATGAGGTTTAACCGTTCTGCTCCATTCAGTTAAACTGCAGGAAACTTATTTTATTGGGTATCAGTCAGATCAATTTTAGTTTTAGTGAAGTGGTAGCTCAGTAGATAAGATGCTAGACTTCTGATCAGAAAGCGATGGATTCAAATACCACCACCACCAAGCTGCCACTGCTGGGTCCTTGAGCAAGGTATTTAACCTTCAATTGCTCAGCTGTATAATTAATATAAATGTAAGTCGCTTTGGAAAAAGCTTCTGCCAAATGCCATAAATGTAAATGTTAAATTGCCCAGATACACTGAAATAGCAAGAGTGGACATTGATTTTACAATATTTCGTTAATAGAACAGCACCAAGCTAAATAGACCAGGACGATAAGAGCATGTAAGATATTTAGATGTATAGATAGCAGGATAGAATACTGTGCATGTGCACACCAACGACGTGTTGTGCAGAATAATCAATGCCGATTATACAATCCTTGGAAAGGTCGTTTCACAAAGTCAGGCAAAAGTGTTAGGTTTCAGTGATAAAAGCAGATAAAAAAAGTAGACTGCACACTAGGTGTGTACTGCACACAGCACCGCTTTGTGTAATGTTTCCTTGTATGATGATGAAAAAAATTGTAAGGAAAAAAAAAGTTTTGGTTTTACTATTTAAAAAAAAATGCATATAATAATATGTTTCTTTACATATGCATATCATACAGTAGATCTTAAAAATTAAGAAAATATTAATATAAGTAAAGCACATTTCTCTTCTAATCTAATTCAGGCATTCATCTAATGTACTGTGGTCTGAATGCAAAGGTAATTAAGCTTGTTAAAAAAATCAATGCATGGACTAACCTACACAATACATGCTAGTCTTTTGATGCATTGTTGCTTTTGTAGCAGATCTTTGTTGCGGTTTGTTCAATGCTCACAGACTTGCAAGTACCCTGTTACAACCCATAATATTACAACGGGTTGAATTGAATGCGAGGTGTGGGTTTGTAAGTCTGTGCGGTTGCCATTCCAGACTCCAATCCAGGCCTTCCCTTCACTCTAGCTTAATGTAGCCACACCCACCTCCCGTAGATGACATCAACAGGAGGCACTTGTATAACGTCGGATTGGAGATCGCTTGGCCGATGCCCAAATTTTGTTCTGTGATTTTGTTTTAGTGTTTTGTGATAGCTTGGTTTTGACATACGCCCATCGTACCCTTTCCCTCGTACGTTAATGAGCTGTCTGAAAAAAATCACTTTGTTCTATATATTTTGTTGATATATTCAATTTAATATAGCACTTTTCACAATGGACATAGTTGACTTATTTTACATATAAATAAAATAAGTATATTTATCCCTGATGAGCAAAACTGTGGCAAGGAAAACCTCTTGCCCTGATGAGCAGCCTGGGGCAACTGTTACAAGGAAAAAACTCTCCCAGATGGCATGAGGAGAAACCTTGAGAGAAACCAGACTCAAATGAGAAACCCATGCTCATCTGGGTGACACTAAGAGTGTAATTATAACATTATAAAAACATTACCAACACCTGAGAGTGAGAAATATTATAAGCACCGAAGTGTGTGATTATGAGTAATGTCCTTTCTTTAGTCGTATACAGTCAGTTGGAGTTGTTGAAGCAGGTGCTCCTGAACAACTCAAAAATTTGCTTAACATCTGAGATCATTAGAGATTGAACACCAACTCCTGCATGCCAGAGCCTTTAAATGTGCAATGGTAGAGAAACAGCGGATGTAGAATGTTTTGTGTATTGATAAAGAGGCTGTTTATCCTTATAGTACAATGTCCAAAATCTTCATGACCAGGGATCCACCTGGAGCTGAAACATCTGTAGATGACTCGGTATCCTCCGGGGGTCGGCATCCTCCCTTTGAAGGTCTCTTTGAAATCCATTGACAGTACTGTACATATTAGTGTTGTCTTGATCACCAGTAGCAGGGGTGTGGCTGCCATTTGTGTTGGGTGTGGGCTTCTGCCCTGCTTTTGCTGTTTTTTGTCTTAATTTTAGTATTTATTTCCGGAGGTAATTTAGATTTTTGTGAAAGAATGGTGTTATTTTGGACTTGGTCCACCCTAACATTTACCCAGGTGCTGTTATGTACGTGTTTCAATATAGCTCCTGTTTTAAGATTGCATTGTTTGTGCTCCGTCCTTTGGAAGTGCTAATAGGTAATGCATTATAATATTTGTTTTCTGTGTATTGGGCTGTATATTCGGTACTTTCCTTAATAGATCCGAAAACCGCATACTGTACACACATATTCATCTTACATCCACCACCCCGTGCCTTAAATCACACTGTGAGCCCCAACCCTACACTGGGTTGTAACAACCCTTACAGATCTGATTATTTATATTATAACATGACTTGCTAGAAGAAGACATCCGTTCAGGAACTGCAGTTATAATCGACTGGTAAGGTGATGTGAAACCAGTGTGAAATCAAAATGTGGCAATGGTTCATCATTAAAAATAACTGCTATTTTTCAGGAACTGTTATTTTTCCTATCTACAAGCCATCACACGTTTATTAAAATGCCCTTGGTTTTTTTCTCGTCACTTTTCTTGTTTCAATGCCCAACTAATCAAACACCAGTTATCATAATGCACAGTATCCAGTGTTCTTCCCTCATTTATCATGCTTGAACTCTGGACATTTGAGTTAAGCACTACTAACAGGAATAGAGCAACGCTGCAGTTCTTATTTTCAAGTAAACGAGTGCTCTTATAGATAAGAAGTTTACGAAGCGTTAAGTATAAAAACGGTTCATTTAAAAACATGACTTGAGACAGTGGGACAGTGTGTATTCATGGTTTTATTGTTCGCTTCACCCTTCCACTATAGGGACGTACTGCTTGGACTTGTCTGCAGAGTGTATGGATTTTCTCAATGACAAAACAGTAGACAGAAAGGACATCAACCATATTTGAGGTTACACCAAACACCAGTGAATGGTTATGTTCAGCCTCTTGTTACAAAGACAAGCCTGCTGCTGTCTCAAAAGTGTGTATCCACGGTGACCTTATGAAATCGGCTCTTATAAAGGGTTACCAGTTATTATGGAGGCTGGGAACTTCAACCGGATCGATAAGATTATCTAGGCCCAGCCAGCACCAGAGCTATCTCAGTCTCTGCATCAGGTCTCTGGTCATGCCTTGTGCACCAGATGTTCAATTTACTGTTGCAGCTAAACAAAGAGTGTCAGGCAAACGTGACTGCTGTTGAGTAGGTTTATTACACAGCAACATGGGTTCATGCTTAGTGTGCACAGTGTGCGATCAGACACTCACCTCACAACTGACCTTTAAAGAACAGATTCTAATCTATTTCGATGTGTTCTAATGTTTGTAAAATATTGTGTATATATATATATATATATATATATATATATATATATATATATATATATATATATATATATATATGCAGCAGATCCAGTTGAGATTAGAGAGTGAAGGAGTGAAGGAAAAGCAGCCAACAAGCACTTAACAACAAACTACTCAATATTGTTGGAATGCACAATGGTTTGACTTATGATTTCCCGTTCTTACACTTATGATAGCTATACGAAAAAATTATAATAAGATTTTTCATACTGATCACGATTCTATAAGACTCCTCTGTATGCTCAGCCATATATCCACTTACAATATATATACTGTATATAGGTTATGAGATACAGTAGATACAGTGTATATAGTTGATTACTACAGTATTAGGTTAGCTTATCATACCAAACATATTGTAAGACCCATACTTTTGAGTCAATTGACACACAACCCTGCCTTCTTCCACAACTCACACATACACACACATACACACACACACACCACACACATACACACACACACACACACACACACACACACACACACACACACACACACACACACACACACACACACACACACACAGTGTGATCAGAGTGTCTTCAATCTGGGTCATCCACTGTGAATTTGTGCACACGGTAGTGAGATATTCAAGCATTCGGCTTAGGCTCAGCAGTTTCCAATTCCAGGGAATGAAGTGGACAACACCAGAACGTATCAATCAATGTATTGTTTGTAAGCCTGGTAATTCTGACACATTTGCAACCCTCAGCTCAACTCATGCCATTTTTCCATGCTGCTCTGGTCAGCATTTCTGAGACTGAAGCAACGTCTTTGCAGACTGTTCACACACCAGCACTTTGTCAAGTTCTGGATATTTTTTCCTCTGTAGACTACAGTGTGCGAGAGACAACTCCAACTGTAGGGTTGTCTGGATGCAGCTGTGGAAAAACACCTTCTAGTCCATGATAAGAAGCGAATATCAAGAGACTTGGGTTGAATAAGGTAAACATTAAACTTTTGACAGTGAAATCAACAGTTCAGGAAAACTTTTCTCTAAATACCTGGTCCATCAAAGTCTGGCAGGTTTCCTGAATTGAATTTGAGTCATGTTTAACTTTGAACTGTCACAATGCATATTTCTAATAACAAACCAGAGGTGACAGTGATGAGGAAAAAACTTCTAGGGAAAGGAAACCTTAAACTGAATCAGATTAAATGAAAAAAAATAAACGTTCTTATTTGTTACTCTGCTTTTGGAAAAATGTCTTACATGGGTTTACTGGGTTCTCCTATTTCATCCCACTGTTCAAAAACTTTCAGCTATGCAGATTAGCTATGTTTAATTTCCCTTAGGTGTGAACAAATACTCAAAGTTCAATGAATAGGCTACAGACTTACGAAGACCCTAAACATGTTGAAGCGGTTACTAAATAAATGTTGGATGATAATTGATAATCTTTGGAGTATCTTCAGCTGCATTACAAATATTAGCAAATGGTCATTTTCTCTACATCTCATATGCATATATATATATATATATATATATTTCTTCCTCATACATACTGCTGTGGGATTTTTCATGATTTTTTCAAGAATCTCATAGTTTTCAGATTGTTTTTTTGACAAGAGGCAATTTTATTTGAAAAAATGAATACATAATCACATGCAATTTATGAACAAAACTTTCTAATTGAAGTAAAGCCTTGGTGGGTTTGTGTTTCTATTTTGACGGAATGTTGGTTGTCCTTTGCCCAAGGTAAGATCTTATCTTTTCTTGACAATGGAACCCTTAATTACCTGCCTGATTTTAAGTTTAACTCAAAAGCAGACAAAATTTTTCGATATATTTTAAGCATTTACAATTTATTTATTTATTTTTTTTTTTACCACAGCAGTGTATCAGGACAAAAAAAGAAATTAGACTCAGACCCTATGTTGCTAGTGGCACTTATCACCATAGGGTGGCTGACCTGGAAAAATGTAAAAATAATTAAATACAAGAAATAGAAAAGTGCAGCTTTCAAAAATTCACAAGAAACCTTGAGCACAACTAGGAGTGAATTTATAGTATTCTGGTTGAAGAGGGAAAAAATATCATTATTCTTTCTACATTCGAACAATGCTAAATATCTTGAATAAGACGGCTATTCAAAAGTACAAATGTACAGTATACAGGTGCGATTGTGCGATCAAGCAGAAAGATGAGACTTGAGCATAATTTCTTCGCCTGCACAGTTTATTCATTTCTCACACATATAATTCAAAGTCAGTTCAGGCTACAGGATATGAATTATACTGTTAATTAGCCAGCAACTGGAACCAAACTGTAATCTCGTATTTATTTGTCACACTGGCTGCATCAGTCGCTTGTCCTTGCTTGTTTCCATTTTACTTGAAGCGACAATTAATACAAGCACACTGAGCACACTGAGCATGCACATCACGGCCTTTCGAAGACAGATTTTTCTTCATTCCAGCAGTCGTCACTCACCGATAATGATAACAAATGATAAAAAGAACAATTCAAACCAGCGCATCAGTTCCGTATGAACGCTGATTGGATGTCTGGCCATCTTGGATGTAATTACCCTATAATCATCAGATTGCCATCATCCTAAGCACCACTATCGTAATCACTGCCAAGGTTATTAATTTAGAAGTAAGAGCTCATTTGCAAGTCGTGTAATATTCATGTGGATTTGAAGAAGGAGGGGAAGACTATTGCCCTATTCTGCCCTGAGTACTTGCGGTTCAGCCATCGAAAGCATTAGATTTACATTTCCTTCATGTTCGCACACGAGGAAAACTGAATATTCAGAGTGCATTTTTTTAATAACGCATAGAAACAATGCTTGATTTACATAAAGACTTTTTTTGTGAGATTACAGCTATCGTTTAAAATTATTACTTGTTCCAGTATATGAAACGGTCGTGCTAAAAATCATGATTGCCGATCTCGACGAAGGATAGACTTGCAGTTTAATGAAAATGTCTACGTTCTGCTTTGAATGTCATCAATCAGGTGATCTGGGCATGTGCAGAAAATGGGAACGCATTAACGGGAATTTGTTTTTCACATAAGAGTCGAAATGGAAATAATGCAATGGTCTTTCTTCAAAAACAGGTAAAAGGGTGTCATTTTCTTTTGTACATTTTCATGAGCAATAGCTTTGCAACTCACATAAAAATGCAAAGCCACAGCCTGAGAAAAGAGGGGTAGCTCAGTGGCTATTGTCAGAGAACCACTAGCCACGCCTCCCTCCGTCACTCAACACTCTTGTTCAGCCTCTTCCTCCTACTAATCACCTACACCTGTCTAATCACCTACACCTGTCCTCCATTTACCATTCCCTATATAAGGTTTCCTATTCCCCTTCACTCACCAGTTATGACCATAGATCACCCAGACTTCCTAGTGCTCTTGTTCCCTGTGCTTCCATGCTCCTGGCTACGCTTCTATGGAAGCACTCATATAGTGTACCGTTTTGCTACAGTCTCTTCTCAAGCTCTCCATGTGTGTGCATGTTTAGACCAATAAAAGACGTTCTATGTTACTCCCGGTTTCTGACGCCTGGTGTATCCGTGACAGTTATGATGTTGGACTTCTGATTTAGAAGGTTGTGAGTTTAAATCCTAGCACCTCTGAGCTGCCAGTGCTGGGGCTTTGAGCAACTTAACCATCAACTGCCTAATTGTATAAATGTATGTATGAATAAGATATTTGTAAGTCGCTCTTGATAAGGGCGTCTTCTAAACGCCATAAATAAAATTGTATCAAAAGATATATTAAAAAATGTCATCCAGTATCCAGAATGATCGCTTACTCTATACAAAATCCAATAATCTACCAATGCCACAGCCATATCAGTTTAGTTTGCTGTCCTCCGATTGGCAGCTTTTAGAATTTAAAATCCAAAATAGCCCTTGTTTGTCACATACTGTATACATTATAGCACAGTGAAAATCATTTCACTGTTGGGGTCAGAGCACATGGTCAGCCATGGTACAGCATTCCTGGAGCCGAGAGGGCTAAGGGCCTTGCTCAACAGTAGCAGCTTGGCAGTGCTGAATGTTGAACTTCTGACATTCTAATTGGTAACCCATAGCCTTAACCGTGAGACACTACTGCCCCAAAACGAGATGCTTCATACAGTTCTTGTCACATGCACTTTACAGCACAGTGAAATTCTTTTTTCGTGTTGAGAATGTTGAGAAGCTAGGGTCGGAGCACAGAGTCAGCCATGTTACAGCACCCCTGGAGCATAGAGGATTAAGGGTTCCAAGAATGCCAGTTTGGCGATACAAGGGCTTGAACCCCGACCTTCTGATCCTACCATAGAGCTTTCACGACTGAGTGATCAGTCAGACATTTCTGACACTTCAAAAATTGTTCATTGTCGTCTTCATCTTCGGTGCTGGAGAATGTCACGTATCCGAGGAAATTTCTTGTTTTACGATATAAAATTAAAATTTTACACTGATAAGCTTCTTTTCTGTTGAATACATTGTAGTTACATTTAAATTACATTACATACATTTTGTAATTTTTTCTTTCCGATACACAGATTTTTCAGAAATCTGGTCATTAAGCCATGAACAGTACAGCAGGTCAAATTTAGATCTTAATAGGTAGGTCATATTTGGCTAACTGGATCTCTTCTATTTCTGATAAATACCAATAACGTGTGTTTATTAGACGACATTTTACCCTAAGTGAATACATATATACATCACCACATACTCATGTTTGAAATGAGGGCATCTTTTACTTTCAAACCCAGCAAAAAAAAAACATGAGTGCAGGCATGGTAGAGACATTTCTCATGAGGTGATCGATTTGTGCATTTAGGAAGATATTAGTGTTATTATTTGTGTTCTGCTGTGTTTTCAGCTCTCTATTTATTCCTGCTTCTTTCTCTCGCTCTCCCTTTCTCTCTCTCCATCGCTGTGTTTTCTTTCCCTACAGGACAGATTGTATTGTTCAAACTGGGTCTGTGGAATTAGTCACGGACCACTGGTTCGCATTTCCCCACAGAGAGCCGGAGTGTGTGTGTGTGTGTGTGTGTGTGTGTGTGTGTGTGTGAGAGAGAGTGAGTGTGTGTGTGGAGCTGGCCCAATATCATGTGGTACAGAATAAATCAGATTTTAAACAATAATGGCTGCAGCCGCAGTGCCCTATTGTTTGTCTACTTAGCAAATCAATAGCCATATTGTTGCTGTCCAGACGAACCGCAAACACACAGTCTCGCCAATCCGAAGGAATTTCCACAGTCGGACTCTTATGACAACGACAACAGGGCTCTGCTAAGGTCATGGCTGTTCTACATTTTTTCTGATGACTCTGAAATAACTGAAATTTTTAACACAAAGGACCCAAAAAAAAAATTAAAAAATAAAACATATATATATACACGTATATATACACGTATATATATATATATATACTAACATTACGCCTAAAGAATTGTTTGTTTTCATGTTACCTCAAATCTCTTCATCTGTAAATTTCAGTGAACCCATTTCCACTGTAGCCTCCTGTAGCTTCCTGTTCTTGGCTAACAGGAATGAAACCTGGAGTGGTCTTCTGCTCTGGTAATCTGTCTTTCCAGCTAATCCATGTTGTCTGTTTGAGGATGCATTTCTCCTCACTGTAGATAAAAACAATGCTTCCAAAACAAGCCTCCAAAATCTAGTGGAAGATCTTCCCATAAGAGTGGAGGTCATTATAAGAGCAAATAAGAATTCAATGAGGAATGAGATGTTCAGGTTGATGTTTCAGGTGTCCACAAATGTGTGTCATTTATTTTTAGTGGCTATAAGTTTGTTCCTTATAACTGTAAGTTTATCCCTAATGAGCGAGCCAGTGGCGATTGTGGCGGGGAAAAAGTCCCTGAGATCGCGTGAGGAAGAAAACTTGAGAGGAACCTGACTGAAAAAGGGAACCAAATGTCCATTCATTACAGTTCAATCATTGCTGATGTGTGCAGCCTGTGGTCCTGATCCATCGTAGTAGACGGTTGATATTAATGACAGTCCAAATCCATCCTTAAAATTCTTGTATGTCTATGTAATGTATGTCCCACCTAATTATTACTTTTCATACCCATAAAGTATCTATAATTCCCTTCAGAATAAAAAGTCACACTGCAAAATGATTGAGAAAAACCCCCAGCAAAAAAGCATTTTGGACCAGAATTCAGGGTTTTCACAGACACTGAATACTCTTCTGCTAATGCTATTGTTTACAGATTTATTCCTAATATGTTTTACCATCGGATTTTTCATACAAATAAGTGATATTGAAAGAAATATTGACTTGCACCCTTCAAATATATTTCATTTATACCCTCCAAGTCCTTAATGCTAATTTGTTCAGATAATTCAAAAAGCTCTTGCTGTGCAGATGATGTTTACAAAGATCAAATGTGATTGCAAAAAAAAAACCTACCGCACTCTGATTTCTTAACTTTTACAGAGTCACACATCACCGTGTAACCTTTCCTACACCCGAATGGATCATTTGTAGAATTTGGATTCAGAATTCTGCACCTGAGCACCGAACCTCTTCTGCCCAAACATCAATAGCGGTAGGTCAAAATGAAAGGTCTTTTTTTTTGGTCCGTCAGGATAATTTGTGAACCCTGAACCCCACCACTGTGCTGCACTTTAAACAAGTCGAACTCAAAAACCATTCATTTATCATAGCAGTGCTGATGTTATTATTGCTTACATGAGTAAGGTCATCAGGGCTGTGTTTGGGTGTAGAAGGCAATGTTTTAATGAGGGATTAAAATAAGAACAAAAAGGAATAAAAAGAAGGGAAAGAAACGTTAATGAGACAGGCTGTCATACTTATTCTCATCAGAGACTACTTTTTTTTTCTGTATGCGTAAATCCTGTGAGAAATCCGTTGTGCTGTTGCACTAATCAAATTGTTACGTGAACTCCTACAGCTCCAACAGTCACCAAAGTGGAAATTTTTTCGAAGGTTTTTTTTTTTTTGCAAAAGAGTAAACATGTTTGGCAGATTAAGGTTGTTTAATGCACCTCTGAAGGTGATGCAGTGCTTTGCCAATACACATCAGAGACAGATAAAGGCTTTAGGAAGACAGGGATGGCAATGCAATGCATTTTGGAAAGTGAATAAAATTGCTCTTGTTTTTTGATTACGACTAAAAGTAATCACTGGGAAGATGCCCAAACCTCATAAACAAGCGATTACTGTTGCTTTCAAAAACATTTGATTTAATTTAACTCCTATTTCGCTATTTTAATATCCGTTGATTTTCATTTCTTTTGTAGGTTTGAGCTGCGCTCGTAGACGCAAAATGAACCGTACAGAAATGTCACTTGTTTAAAAGGATTTCATTTCTACACAAACCTGGTAAATTTTATTTAACAAACCAAATGATCAGTTCTGCCCTGATTATAAAAAACTTTCTTCTCCCATTAGGGGTCGCCACAGCGGATCATCCGTATTCATGATCCGCATGTTCGATTTGGCACATGTTTTTACACTGGATGCCCTTCCTAACGCAACCCTTCCGGTCTTTATCCGGGCTTGGGACCGGCACTAAGAGTGCACTGGCTTGTGCAACCCTAATGGCTGGGGTTGGTTCCCTGACCGGGGATCGAACCCGGGCCGCAGTGTTGAGAGCGCCGCATCCTAACCACTAGACCACCAGGGAACCTTTCTGCCCTGATTATACATAAAAAAATTATAATTATTAATAGGTTTAAAAGTAGCTTTAAAATCCACTTTTAAAATAAAATACTGTACCACTGAGCTCCCACTATCCCCATAAACTTCACACATACCGGTCTCTAGAGTTACACCAAATGGTGCAAAAACTGAAAAACACTAATTTTGCAAATGGAAACTCATTGCTCTTTAGAAAAGGGATGTGACCAGAATCCCATAGTTGAAAGTTCGCTTTGCTGACATAATAACAGATTTTATTTTCAACTGCGAAGAGCAGAAAAGCATCTCAGAATCCACAAAGCAGGTTGACGTTGAAGAGGATGGGCTACAACAGCAGGACATTGAGTTACAGACAAAAAAAACTGGAATCTGAGGCTACACTGGGTTTCAGTTGACTTTCTGTTATATATATATGTACACACACACAAACATACACACATATATTTGTGTGTGTGTGTGTGTGTGTGCGTGTGTGTGTTGAAGTATATATATTTAAAAATTTGAAAAAAAAAACCCACTAAAAACCCACTGTTATTCACACGTAAAGTTAAATCATTAGTGTCATCCTAAGTCCTTGTTAATGGAGTCAAGGTCATGCACGAGGGCCCAAAAGACATGCAGCATGTATAATTACAGTTGCTTGACTGAAGCTTCGAATTATATAATTGAAAAGCGATAAACAGCGCTGAGATTGTCTGCGTTTAGCTCTTCTCCATCTGGCTGGCAGATGGCTCATATGGCCAACACTGTAGGAGCTTCTGTATTTTAGGTGTGTGTGTGTGTGTGTGTGTGTGTGTGTGTGTGTGTGTGTGTGTGTGTGTGTGTGTGTGTTTGTGTGTGTGTGTGTGTGCGAATGAGTGGGTGAGCGTCAGTATGCGCCGAATCTGTGACATGCTCACATGATAACAATGGGACCGATCAAAGTATGCTTAGAGGCAAATGTACGCAGGGCATTTTGACAACTCCTGCAAATGATATAGAACGGGAGAGATACTAATATAATAAATAAGAGAGAATAAGAGGCTATAGAGGGTTAGGGCCTTGCGCAGGGGCCCCAGGAGTAAAAGCTTGGCAATACCAGGGCTTGAACCCCCAACCTTCTAAACAGTACCCCAGAATCTTAAGCTATCACCACCCCTGAGGGCCTTCAGGTAGGTAGTGTTCTGTTTTTGGTTTCAATCTTGTGCAGAAATCTGCAGGAAGTCAGAGAAGGGAAGGTAGAAATGGGTTCGTGGAATTGGTTGACAGAAGCTTGAGAACAAACGGTCATGAATGATGGTCTGCTAACATTCAGGTTTTCTCTCCACATGCCTTTGGGCGGCTTGTGTCACCCGTCTGTAACATAAATATCCCCTCTATTCCTCTCAGTCCCGTCCTGATTCTCCACACCTCCTTGGGCTCTCTCATCTAGTCCTGCCAGAGGTTTGCCTACAAAAACCCGTCAGCTCCGTTATTACATACACAGCGACTCTATACATCTTTTAGCTCTCATCTTCCCATCTGCTTGCTTCAGCTCCTTTTCACCAGCCGTGCTGAGCTCCTCTGAGCTTCTTTCAGTCTTCATACCAGTGTTTTTCATCAGCTTCTTCTCCTCTCCTGGAGCTCCAGGCCATGCGGTACAGAGACACTGACCTGAGGCCATACAGTGTGATCACTGAGTGCAGGTTGATCGATGTGGGTATAGGTAATCAAGAAAATCTCCCAGCCAGATAGAGCTCCTCAGTCAATCAAAGTTAGACATCTGCTCTTGTCCTAAAGCTGAGGAACTCACAGAAGGTTATCCAGTAAATGCTAGATTGGATAAGAAGCTGATAAGAATCTCTGTCTCTTTCTATCCCTCCCTCTTCAGATCTGAAAGATTCATCCAGATGCCCTTCCTCTGGATGGAGTGTTTTCAAAATTTCAGACACTTTGTGCAGCTGGAGATGGTTCCAACTCAACAGCCTAAAGATGAAGTTACTGAGCAACTGAATAACTATAAGAATGGATTTGAACCGTAATTATTCTTAGTCTACTATAATGGTTTTAGGACCACAAGCTGCTTGAACAGTGCTTCATTTAGGCGTCTATCACTGAACACCTCAACAATGATGGACCTGTAATGAATGGACTTTTGGTGTCACCCAGATGAGAATGGTTCCCTTTTGAGGCTGGTTTCTCTCAAGATTTTTTTCCTCATGGCATCTTAGGGAGTTTTTCGTCGCTGGCTTACTCATTAGGAATACATGTACAATTTTATAGATACTAAACAAATACATTCTTTGTTACAACTTTATAACCACTTTATTTCTGTAACGCTGTTTTAAGACAATGTCTATTTTTAAAAGCGCTTTACAAACTGAATTTAATATTGAATTAAATTCCCAAACTTGTGCCGTGATATTTGATTTGACCATCCATGCCATTTATAAGAAAATGAAAAGAGGCGGGTGGGGGGATACCATTTGTAAAAACTTTCAAAGATAAAGGACCAGCTTCATGTCTCTCATTAGAAGTCACTAAATAGCTGCATTAGACATTGAACTCTAATGAACAGCCGAAGTGTGATTGAATAGTTTCTCATTGTATTATAAGTTTTGCTGAACACGAACTTCGATTCATTATGCAGATTTATACCTTTTTATGTATTTGTTTATTTATTTTTAAACATGGAATTGAATTTCTTTTTTATCTCAAAATGGCATAAAGTTTCTGTAATCTTGCTGAGACAAAGGTTTGCACTTTTAATGAAAATAAAATTAGGATTCTCATACTGTTAAATTACATATTAATAATAACATGTTTGGCCTTCATTTATCAAATGTCCAAGAAGTATAAATAGTAATGGCTGACTGTTAATGATCATTGTGTGAGAATTAAGTGGCATGGATGGATGGATGGATGGATGGATGGATAATTGGATAGGTGGATGGATGGATGGATGGATGGATGAATGGACTGACAGATGGATGGACAGACAGATGGATGGGTAGATAAAAGACAAAACATTAAACACATTAATAAATAAAAAAGGGAGGTCAGTTTTAAATATCACATTCTTCTGGATGATTATAAATGGTGTATGTCTTTTATGTAAAAACCTGACTTTATATTTCTTACCTATTTTCTAGATAGGTTAATGAATATAACTGAAAGTGAAGCTATTTATACTGTTATAAACTGAATAAAATCTTTATTCTAAATAATTCTACATTTTTTGACACGTACTTTGCATTTCCAAGCAGATACTGATGTATGAAACACCGACAAAAGACTGTCATTGATAAAGAATGAGCACAAACATTTTTGTGAAATATTTACACACTACTATGGTATACAAGAAATTCTCTTACTACAGGTAGGTTGCAGAGTTGCTGTTTTTTTTTTTTTATTTTTTTTTTTTTTTTTACAATGAACAAGACGAGGAAAATTTAAATCTATTTTAACTTTATTTTGATCTCCAGACGAGACTTATAGTATAAAACATTAATGGGGTGGACCCTTTCACTGCTCCAGCCAAAACTCAGTAACTCTCTCATGGACTTGAACAAGGCATTTAACTGCTGATCCCAGAGACTGGAACATTTACAAAGTGTAAGCGCAGTCTTACAAGGGTTTTTTAGCTTTCAGCTGTAATACTGCTAGTAAGTGAAAACCCACAAGACACAAATCTGTATTTATCCTGCAGGATTTCAACAAATGATAAAGGCTGCCCAAATATGGCTTCTGAATATGAACAAAAAGCTTTGAGTAGAACAGTGGCTGGTTATCATCATGAGGATATGACCAGTGATCCTTTTTAATATTATAGCTTAAAAATGGTATATGTCTCTGCCTGGATGTGAACCAGCAAAACCCAAATGAGGCTTGCAAAATGAAATATAATTATATAAAATATAAAAATGATATGATAATGTGAGAACAATTGTTGTGAAACAAGGTACAGATGAGCACAGTAGGACAACGAAGCAAAAGAAAATGAAAACGGAATCAGACAGAACAATATACATCAATTCTATACATACAAATAGCCACTTTAAAACTTCTATACACTTGTAATCTATAGAAATACAGTATTCGAGTTGAAGATGCTGCAGTTTTTATTGGGAGAGACGAAGATGGCTAGGATTAGAAATGAATCCTGAGACCATGGCAGGTAGGACGTTTTGGAGACAAGATGAGGAAGTTGTGGACATGTGCAGAGGAAGGACATAGGGTATATACATATAGGATGGAGATGTCAGCTAGGAGGAAAAACAGGAAGGCCAAGGATGAGCTTATGGATGTGGTGAACAAAAACATGCAGGTGGTTGACTTGAAAGAGGCAAATGGAGACGACAGAATGAAATGGAGATGATAGAAGAAGAAGATGGTACATATTTTGCTACTCTTGTGTTAATGAGCTTGGGCACCACAGCATACTAATTATATTTACCCACATTTAATTTTATTAGATGTTATCAGATGCGACTAAAGAAAAGTGCTGTATAATGCTGTGTTCCAACGCAGCTGTCTAACATCCCGAAGCCACTTTACTTTCTGTCAGCAGCAAAATGAAATGATTCAAAATCTTATCTTTTAAGTCTTCATAAAAAGAGCCATTTTTAAGACCAAAAGCACATGCAGTACTAAGTGGATTTATATAACATCTGGGGAATCATCAGCGATTCCTTCACTGTGAAGATGCAAAGAACTGAGCAGAGCAGAAGCACCTGCACACCACACAGCAGGAGGCAGACACTGTTCCTGCCTTTCCATGCACCAGTGAAGGGGTTTATTTCTTTTATTTTTTTTCCCCCCTTTCTGTCACTTTCCGTATGTCACGAATGCGTTTCAAGACGACACGTCAGCCTGCTTTTCTCCTGGTTTATATTTTCTGCTTTTTCACATTCAACTACATTGAAATGATCCTGGATCAGTCCATCAGGTACAGATTAAAGCACTGTATTTTAATGCCATATGTGTAATTAGAGCAGTGTATAGATAGATAGATAGATAGATAGATAGATAGATAGATAGACAGACAGACAGACAGACAGACAGACAGACAGACAGACAGACAGACAGACAGATAAAGTGGTACTACTGTCAGATCTGCTGTACCCAATTAATTAACTTAACCTTCTGAGCAGAGTCAAAAATGTATCAACGCTGTGATAAAAATGGTTTAATTAATGACAATGAATGATTGTAGCACTTTATACAAATATAAATTAAAAAAAAATTCTACCTAAAAAAATGACTTCTTGCACTTCAATTTTTTAGTTTAAAAATTTTTTAAGATTTAAAGATGTTTGACAAAAACAAATAAATATAATTACTTTTATATGATTATTAATATATCACTAAATATCTGGTATTCACAAGCAGCAGCTCATAACCAGCGGCAGACCAACATGAATAATGACATACTGTAGCCTCAAACAAATATAAAGAAACTGGTACACATGACTTACTGTATGTTTCAGGCTACAATCTAGTGATTTTTTCACCGCAGCACTGTAACAGGCAGTTGAGAATGCAATCATTCAGGAGTTCTTTTGGACCGGTATTAGATGTACTTTTCTTTTGTGTTTGAGAAAAAAACCAGGATTGACAGTTTTGAGCGAAATATCGAGGCCAAGTACATACCCAAAGCCACACAAAAACTGAAAGTAGCCTGAGAGATTTAGTTACAGTAAAAAAGAAGATATTGTTCCTCTTTTTCACTGCGTTTCCAGACAGTATTTACTCAAACTTATTTTCTCCTCTCTTTTTGCTTCTTCTCTATAGAGCAAGCTTTAGACTGGAAAAAGCATGTGCTATTAGCGCTCATTGCAGTTTTCTTAGAGCATCAATAATAACTCCAGGAAGCTCAATGCAGCAGGACGTGGACTGCCGCGTGACCGGGCAACATTTAATACAATTCAATTCAGTTTTATTCGTATAGCACGTTTTAAGAATGGACATTGTCCAAAAGCAGCTTCACAGAAGTAAATAGATCATGAATATTATTTTTGCATTTATCAATCAATCCATAGATGTTTATCTCGATTGAGCAAACCGGTGGTGACAATGGAAAGGAAAAACTCCCTGAGATGGTATAAGGAAAAAACATTAAAAGCTCGTAGAAATAGATTTTGCTGTGGCAGGCCAACATTAATAATGACATAACCGAGAGAGAAAATTAGTTTAAATCTGCAATCTGGTGGCCATATTGCATTAACAAAACAAGAATGTGACAATGAAAATAAGTTTGTGTTCCATAATTACACAGACATGAATGTAAAAATGCGTAGAGCAGCGTGTCACAGTGATTTTCCACATTTGATAAGCAAATATGAATAAAATCTGGAAAGGGTCTAACAGGCCGTCAACATCGCATCAACACATTGGCTTAGCCAATCAGATTTTAGAACAGACGCTAACTATTTTATGAACACATCCTGATTAGTATGGGTCTGGCGTCCAAAATGAGGGCACACTCATATTTTTTACAATAATCGCAACAGCTCCGGTGGTGGATATTCCAACCACACGATTAGTATGCATTCCACTTGCATTGTGTGTGTGCATGTGTGTGCGTGTGTGTGTGTGTGTGTGTGTGTGTGTGTGTGTGTGTGTGTGTGTGTGTGTGTGTGTGTGTGGGAGAATGTGTGTGGGAGTGTTCTGTCTCATTACATGAGTCCGGCAAATCCAGTAGGAGTGCAAGGGTGAGGGCAGTGGTGCAGCATGGGAAGAGTTTGAATACACACCATCTCCACAGTGCAATTAAAACCTCCCCCTGAGCCGTTCAATCAGAACAGCTGTAATTAGACAGTGCTCGCTCACTCCCGAGTAGGGCATCACTGCTTCAGCTTATTCAGCATTTGTATCGACATTCAATTCCTTTTTCACCAACCCTCAGTGGAGAGCGCTGAATATTTGTGAAATTGGAAAAGGTGCCGTTTCACTTAGTTCACCTTAAACAATGCAAAGAACCACTCTTTGTTACTACCTCCCAAGAAAGCAACTACAAGCAGATCTATGTGATATTTGTCATTATTAGTTATCTTTTAGTGTTATTAAATCTGTTCTTAAAATATTTTTTTCAGGGTAGCTTTCAGATAATTTTTTAAAATTTTGCAATGTTTATTTTATTTAATTATAATTTTTTTTTATTATTATCATTTATTTTTTTAGATTTGTTGTTTTCATTTATTATTTTTATGCTTGGAAATGTAACTGTGTAAATGTAAAAATGTGTGCAACGTTAAAGGTCATTATATAAAATAAAGATAATTAGTATAATAATAATAATAATAATAATAATAATAATAATAATAATAATTATTATTATTATTATTATTATTATATTATTTTTAATTATAATTGTTATTATTATTATTATTATTATTATTATTATTATTATAATTTTTGTTTATTATTATTATTATTATTATTATTATTATTATTATTTATTCATTTATCATTATTATTATTATTATTATTAATATTATTATATTATTTTTAATTATAATTGTTATTATTATTATTATTATTATTATTATATTTTTTGTTTATTATTATTATTATTATTATTATTATTATTATTATTTATTCATTTATCATTATTATTATTATTATTATTATTATTATTATTATCATTATTATTATTATTATTATTATTATTATTATTATTATTATAATACCACAGCAATGCTAAATTCTTGCTTCTGATTGGTCTGATTCTAGCTGTCTGAAAGTAGGAAACCAAATCACAGGTGAATATGCTTTTCTTATACGTTATCACTACTGTACAAGTGATAACGATATTAACAAATGTTACAGGATGTTTAATGGTAATTGTTTACCAATAGGAGAGGTTTATTAATCACTTTTGGAAGGAGTCTCCAGTGTCAGTGCTTTTAGCAGATCCTCAGCCGATATCATGCTTCTAAATTCATTAGCTGAAAGCTTATTGGACTAGAAGTCCAATTAAATTCAATAAAATGTTATTTGTAGAGTGCTTTTTACAATGTCCCAATGCAACTTCACAGAGGTGATTAGCGCTATTAAAAGAATGTATACTCCATCCAGAGGTACAGTTAGGGTGTTGGGATAAATCAGGCAGCCCTGAAGAGTGGATAGGAGAAATTGATATGTTGGGTCAGAAATATTTTACATACTGTTCACATCATTTTATTTTCTCCGGTCTGAATAGTGACATGGTATCTTTTGTTTTTTTCGTCCTTGCATCAAAACTCATCTTTCTAGTTCAAGTGCTAATGTGAAGCGAGAGTGGGAGTATGTGACCTGAATCCCCCGGTAGTAAGGGTGTATGATTTTTCTGATGAAGAGAAACAGACTGGTCATCTTTCCCTTTCATATTCATGTCAGTATCTCTAATTTCACGTCTACTATTTGGTCAGTATGAGCCGTCATGTTCCACATTGCCATTGCTAGAACTAAAATAAAATCTGATGATCTGCAATCCAAATTATTGAACTGTTGTTACTGGATTCCATCTCGAGTCGGTTCCGGCAGGCTGCAATTTCCTATTTGTTTCATCATACGCATAATAATATGGAGAAGATCCAGTTATAACATCTGTGGGAAAGTGTTTCATGTTGGCATGGTTGCCATATTCGGGGCTGTCGTTGCATCATTTCACTGCAGTGATGGATAAATCCGTCCGAGGCGTAAGATTTAAAATAAGTTGTTATGTTAATGAGCCACTGGTGAGATTTTGACGGCGAAATAGCTCGAGAGCATCTATAAAGAATGCTGTGATTTCTTTCCGATGGAACGATACGATCTGATTGTTAGAAGCAGACCCGAAGTGTAAATATGAGTATAATGTCTCAGGACAATACTGATTGTGCAAATAGTGCACAATCAGTTTTAGGAGGAAGAGGACGTAGTGGAGAAGTGCTCTGTGATAAGGGTGGGAATAAGATAAAAGAAAATGTTCAAGACTGTGCTGGGAGAAGAAAAACTCATCATTGTTCATCATCTGACAATTCAGTTAAAACTAAAAATAAAGTCTGACACTGGCTTCAAAGGAAAGTTTTGTTTTTTTCAATCACACTTCACCTCATCATCATAATCAACATTCATCTAAGTAAGAGATAAACTGTCTGAGAACTTTGACACCCAATTTGCTTGGATAATACTTTACATTACACTGATTGGTGTGTTAGTCTTCATTCGTTGTTATAAAAACCTCCACTCGTCTGGGAAGATGTTCCACTGAATTTTGTGGAGATTAGTGTGAGATTCATTCAGCCACAAGCTTGTTAGTAAAGTCAGGTACTAATGTAGGTGAGGTGAGAAGACCTGGAGTGCAGTCAGCGTTCACATTCATCCCAAAGATATTCAGTAGGATTGGAGCTTTAAGTAGAAGATCTTTCACTCCAAACCATGTAAAGCAGATCTTCATAAAGTTGTAAAAAATGTAGAAATAGACCAACCTGCCAGTAAAATGAGTTGAAATTCTGCGTAATATCCTTTTAAAGATTTTCTTCTCTTGCAAATGAATAGAAATATTAATTTATTTGGGTTTTCCTTTTATATAAAAGTATAAACCAATCAACATACAGCAACTCTTGGCAACAACCCATGCAGTCAAAAGTCAGTCTGATTTCTTCAAAGAAAAGCCCACTGCTGAGATTTAGACTGAATCACAGGTCAAAGGTCACCCAAGATAAGAGTTAGGCTGACAGTTTCCACAAAGGGAAGCTCTTCGGGTGTTTTGAGAAAGGAATGATCAAAGAGGGGTCAGAGAAGTGAATCAGAGAAAGCTGTCATTCTGGTAGGAGTGATTGTGAAAAGTGAAAAGTTGTTGGGAGATATATACACGTATATATACATTAATTATTATAATTTTTATTATTATTACAATATTTATTATTATTATAATTTTTTTTTTTTTCCCCAGCAGTTACTAATGTGCAGCTTCGAGGAAGAGAAACGGCTTCGGCAATGACACGTCATGTTAGACATCCTTCAAACGTAATGACCAGCAGACGATTGTCAGACGATACGTTTTTTAATCAGACACGACACAATCATATCCTCAGTCCTCAGATGAAATATGATATTCTCCGAAATCTCATTTTATAGACATGTTGTACTTCAGGTGTAGATCTTGATTGTATTAACAATTTGATCACATCATATACACCGACTAAACATAATATCATAACATTGTAACATTATGAGCGATGAACTGAATCACACTGATTATCTCTTAATAATGGCACTTGCTAGTGGTTGGGATATATTAGGCAGCAAGTAAACATTTTATGGTCAAATTTGATGTGTTAAAAGAAGGAAAAATGGGCAAGTTCAAGGATTTGAGCAAATATTGTGATGGTTAAATTGTGATGTCTAGACGTCTGGGTCAGAGAAAACAAAACTGCAGCTCTTGTGGGATGTTCCCAGTCTACAGTGGTCAGTATCTCTCATAAGTGCTCCAAGGAAGGAACAGTGGTCTGAGGCTCAATGATGCACGAGGGGAGCGAAGGCTGGTCCTTGTGGTCCGATCCAACAGATGAGCTCCTGTAGCTCAAATTGCTGAGGTTAGTGCTGTTAATGATTGATGGGTCACCACTATTTTTTTTCAGCAAAAAAGAAGACCAGCACAATATATATATATATAATTTCTTAATTTTTTGTCACCATCCACACACTTTTCTGCGTTTGATACATTAAAAGTATCAAACTATCAATCAAGTAATTAAAGTAATGTTAAATAGATCTTTTACTCATTTAAAATCTAGTATAATCCGTAAAATTGTATGTTACAGATAATATGTGTTACATTTCAGAAATGTTGTTTGTATGCACACTACTTCATTTACACACTCACACACACCTTATTAACATTTAGTCACTGCAATAAAGAAAGAACATACAACAGGATACATAGAAGGCATGAGAAAAAGGGAAATTTAAATAAAGTGTTAATAATAACAAGAACATGAAGAATAAAAAGTATACATACACAATTCGGACAAAAGTTTTGGACACCTGACCATAAGGATTGCATGTGTTTTTGGAACTTCTCTTTCTACATTTAGTCTCCATTTGCTCTTATAATAAGCTCCATATATTTTCATATGTATGAAAAGTCATGTACTGATGTAGGTGAGGTAAAGAGGTCTGGGGTGCAGTCAGCGTTCACATTCACCCCAAAGGTGTTCGATAAGTTAGAGATCAGAGCTCGGAGATCTTCCACTCAAACCCATGTTTTCATGGAGCTCGCTTTGTACACAGGGGCATCGGAAAAGACAGAAATGTTCAAAAGGAATCGTATGAATTCAAATGAATGTGTGTTTGATTTAATGTTAAGCACTGTAAATGATGTCTGCTGTATATGAGAAGTAGAGGGCAAAAAGAAACCTGGAGGAGAACGAGTAAACAGAGGCGGTTCATGGGGTGGGGGTGAGGGGCAGGAAGTTGTCAGACGAATAGAGCGAGCTGGTGATGGAGTGAAGAATCTCTGCTTTGCATTTCCTCTCAAAGAGAAAAAGCAATAAGCAGTTATGTATCATTCTGTCAAATTATGCTCCTCAGCAGTGCGCTGTACTTCATCACCTCAAGTTGCCTTGGATACAGACAGACACACTAGGGTAAAGGTCTAAGCGGGGCTCATAATGGATTTTTACACCATGAGATCTGCATCCACAAGGGCCTAATTTATGGACAGGTGAAATATTCAGGCAGTAATAAATAAACTTGACATCATGAACTCACACTCAGAAGTGTCTCTACACGTGATGCATAAAAAACAATATAAATCAGACATGATGGATGTGGGAGAATATCGAGACAATGTTATTTTTTTTAATATGTTATTTTGTAAAAAAATAATAATAATAAAATCCAGAGAATATTCTTCACTTTATTTAAAAAAAAAAAATAATTCATTCATATGTTAATATACACTGTTTGGACAGAATTTTATGGACACCTGAACCTGTGCTTTTTGAACATCCCATTCCCATATTTAGACCCCATTTGTGCTGATAAGAACTCTTCTGGGAAGATGGAGCCATATGGGTGTTAGTAAAGTCAGGTACTGATGTAGGTAAAGTGAGGAGGCCTGGGGTACAGTCAGCATTCACATCCATGCCAAAGGTTTTCAATATGGTCGAGTTCAGTGCTCTATAACAGGCCATGTAATTCATATCTTCATGGAGCTGGCTTTGTGCACAGGGGCATTGACATGCTGGAACAGGCTTGGGTCTCCTAGATGCGCAGGGAAAATGTAAAGCTCCAATATCCACATGTTGCTGGAGATAAAAAAGGGACCAATCATTTGAGACCAAATATTTGATATGTAAATTGATTTCTTCTCGCTTATCTGTTTCCTGAGCACGTTCTCTAAGCACCACTGCTGCTACGTGAATATCACAACACTACCCGGTGGAGGCGTGTCCTGAGAGTAAGATAGAATATAGATTAACATGGCAGAGGTAGAGCTGCATCTGCAACAAAACAAGAAAGAAATGTTTGGTTCTATTGAATCTTTTTTCCTTTTTTTTGCTCTACAGAGGCCTGTTTGTGAAAGGACCATGCGTTAGAAGTCAGAAGACACTTCAGTCAGTCTTGTCAGTCTTGAAGCAAAAAGATGCAAACTACAGTATCTGTACCATATTGAATTGCATAGCATCATGTTTTTTCCATTGCATCGTACTACAGTGAATTGCATTGTTTTGATTCAAATCGGATCTCACTAAATTGTAGTGGGGTGAATAGTATTTCATCGCATCAGTAGCTGCTTCATATGTATCTTTGATGTATCGTCGTTGGCTATGCATCAGCCTCAGTTATGGAGATGCACATCCCTAATTAGATTTGATTATTAGATGGTATATTTGAAGTCGTTTCAGAATCAAACACCTTAAGTACAAAGGGATTTTTTTTTTTTCTTTTTGGTGTGTTTTGCTAGTTCAATTGATTTGGTTCCACATAGCACATAATTAAACCAAAACCAACATTAAACAATGGGAAAAAAAGATATTATTTAACAAGTTTTGTCTCCGTGTTGAAGCTTGGGTCGACAAAGCTATCTAAGATCCATGGCATGTTTTGTTAACTTCCTATACTCCTGTATCATTGTTTTTACTGCAATCATACAATGAAGAGTTTACCTCCATCCGGTCTATGTATCATATTTCAGGAAAAGAAGAAAGCACACACTGTCTCCATGTTCGAAGGCAGAGAAATGGGCCACCATGCAGTTTAGCCTCGGTCTTTAGTGTCTGAATACAGAGGCAGACAAGTCTTTTTCTCAGCAGAATGCTGCTTTGCACACTCCACAGATATAGCTAAAAACAGAAAAAGTTACGAATGCACTGCTGTTTATATAAGAGCATGACAGAAGCAGAGCTTTTACCACTTTGGTGTTCTATTCAATAACACTAATACACTTTTTTTGAAAGAAAAGGTATCAGTACATCAGTAAAAATGACACATACTCATGCACTTCTCGACAAATAATGGCATTTATATCATAAGAACATGTCAGAGCTGAGCAATAGTGGTACCATAGGAAATGCAATTCCTGTGGAGAAAAAAATCTAAACTTGAAAGCTATTCCTTATTCAGACTGAGATTAATCTGCATTGTGTAGTGTACATAATGTACATTGAAAAATTAAATGGGGCTTCATATGGCTCAGACTACAATAATACATGCTTGTTGTTGTGAAAGAACCTTGTGCAGAGCAAAACCAGTATATCCTGTAAATATTCTTTTTAAATAAGAGGCAAATCCAGTCATCTGATACCATATGGAATCACAATCATATGTGTCACAGCTTCACATTGGTATATATTACATTAATTATGGCATGTCACTAAATAATGAGTCATGTAATGAGAACTCAATCAAACATATGCAAGCATGCGAGTTTGGGCGAGTTTAATAAAAACTATGGCAAACAAATCTAAAGCACGACTCAAGATCGGGATCATGCAAGGGGTCAGGCACTCAGCAACAAAGGCAAACCAAACTAAGGTACAAGAACGAAAACCAGAGTTTAAAACCAGGAAATCAAACACAGTAATATCAAGGCTTGGCAACAAAGGGTACACTTTACAAAGTGTCAATGAATGCTAGTTCCTTAAATCAGTGATGTTGGTGTGTGTGTGTGCGTGTGTGTGTGTGTGTGTGTGTGTGTGTGTGTGTGTGTGTGTGTGTGTGTGTGTGTGTGTGAGAGAGAGAGAGAGAGAGAGAGAGAGAGAGAGAGAGAGAGAGAGAGAGAGAGAGAGAGAGAGAGAGAGAGAAATTTGGAACATGTGTGTCTCATTAGATGGTGGGAACTGTGAGCACGGAAGCATCTGCATGCTTTGGGGGGTCGCTGGAAATTAGAGTTTAGCTGAGATCTTACAGACACAGTGCTGATAAAAAAAAAGCAAAACAAACAGACAGACAGACAGACAGACAGACAGACAGACAGACAGACAGACAGACAGACAGATAGATAAATAGTAGATTAGATAGATAGATAGATAGATAGATAGATAGATAGATAGATAGATAGATAGATAGATAGATAGATAGATCTATATAGGATCAGCAACACTGTCACCATTACATAATATAAATAAATAAATAAATAAATAAATAAATAAATAAATAAAATATTATTTTCTCTTGAAACAATTTTAAATCCGTCCTCTTGCTAATTTTTAATTTGTCATTAAGGGAATCTGGTATCATGTCTGCAATGATCTATTCCACTTCCACTTTCCCCACATATGATCCACAGAAACGCGCTGAGTCACGGCTTAACAACCAAACCACAGCAAAGTAAAAGAAGTAAATCTCCAGAACTAAAGATTTTCCCTCCTAAGTGATGTAACAGTGCGGTGTCTTGCATCTGTGATCCTGTTCATCTTAAAGAGAACCAGAAGCTTTTTAATTCACAGCCTCTAATCCTTCAGGCCATGCTTCAGTGGATCCTCAATACAGGCCAGTCATCTGAATAGCTGATCTAAAACTGAATAGTGAATAAAAAAGTTACAAACAAACTAATAAATACAACAGCAAATAAATAAATACATAATTGGGAATAGAGATTTTTGTGTTATAATAACCTGAATTTCTGAACATAGGAATAAAGAGATGATAAAAAAAGCAGGTCTTGAAAATATATGATATATTTTAATGTGCTTCTGCTCTGGAAGTCTAATGACAAAGGAAACTGACGTGCCGTATTGGTTAGTAAACTATGTCCTAATATGATTATTCCAGGTGGGTTGTATCTGTTACAGATCATTTAGAAATGAAGATACATTTTACTGAATATGTTTTTCCCATTTATTAATGTAGTACGTATCAGAGGAGACCTGCTACACGATAGCTGTCCAAAGTTCTGAAACTCCTCGTCATTTTTGAGAGATACTTGCATGTGTATACTTTTGTATATTTGATATTATATTTTCTATGCAACAGACTAGGTCATTTAAATCTATTCATTTTCAATAAACTGGCACCTTTGGCAATAATAGTAGACTTTTTAATGTCACGTTCCATTTCAAAAGTTTAAGGTTATATTTACTAACGATACTACTATATCGTTATATACATGTTAGTTTACATGGTGAAAGGAATAATAAACCAAAATGGCAACGACGGAATCACCTGATGTGGGTAAAGCTCTGCTTTATGTCTTTTTTTCGCTGCTGTAAAGGTTACTAAAAAATATGGCAATTTGTTACATGATTCCAATTTTTTTACTTTAATCTGAAGCAATTTGTAATAAAGATTTATCTTAAATATATATATATATATATATATATATATATATATATATATATATATATATATATATATATAAAATTCAAGTTGATCACGTTATTGGTTGTATTTCTTCTTTAAATTTATTAGATTATTCGGAGCAGTCCGTCTTTTAAATTAATCATTCATTTTGAATCCATTCATGAGCCTTCGCTATGTACTATCCTGTGTATCCTATGTACTTTCCTGATTTGTGGTAACACCAGACTACATAATCTACCAGATATGAATTATTTCAGGAAATTTCAAAGTTAATCCAGAATTGTAGATTTATTTGCCAGGCAATAATCCATTTAAAAAAAGTGAAATCTAGAACTAATAAAAAAATTAAGTAAAAAGGTTTCACAAAACGATCAGCATAAAACCAAATAGTTCAGCAATGCAGTTTACAAAAGAATTGTTAAAGAGTCACTGTACCTGTCAATAGACACACACAGAGAATGTGTGGGAAGTTCTGACTACAAAATGCTTCCCAGAGCGTTTCGACAGGAAACCAAATACCACCTCGGGTAAAAAATACTAACACCTGATAAAGATCTTCTCTGGGACAACCCTCACATCAGTAGGACAGAATTCTCCCCAAACCCGAGATCTTTATTTTTGTTCTTTTCTACCGATATGGGAATAACATCATATTTCGAATCGCACTGAGGCCTTTAAAATGATACCAAACAAAGCTAAAATTCATACATTCTTAAAATTTTATAATTATAGTATGCAAGTATAGTAGCTTGAATTCAGGGAACTTCTAAGTCATCTTTTCATGACCCGGCAATATCTTCAGGAGGGAAAGAGGTGGGCTCAGTGATGGGTAAGAGGGCAGCTGAACAAATGGCTCTCTCTCCTCAGATTAAAGAGATCCTTTTCTCAGATTAGAAAGTTTCTTGTTTTGTTGCATGGCAGTTCTCGGGGTCTGACCTCATTAAGAGATCTGAACATCCTTACACTTTCATGGAATGGCCTGCCCAGTCACCACACCTAAATCCTATTGAACTGCTCTGGGATTAACTGGATCACCAGAAAGTGAACTCGTTCTTCAACTATTGAAGAACACCTTGGCATGGCAAAATATTTTAGTTAAACCTTTGGAGAAATTTACTGTCCAGGTGCTGAAAGTGTGTAAATCCGTTGTAAAGTGGAACATCTAGACATTCATAAATTTGTTTGGTCATTTGTTTGATCTTCCTAATCATTACATGACCTAGTTTGTCGCATACTGTAGAATCAAAAGGAACATACATGCGTCTCTTAAAAACCATAAAAGACTCAGTGTTGTTAAAATTTTGACAAGCCCTGAACATGAAATGCATTCAAAATTCTGAAAAATCATTGACTGGTCACAAGGCAGGTATCTTAAAATTACCCAAATGAGGATGGGCTCCCCTTGTGAGTCTGGGTTCTCTCAAGGTTTCTTCCTCATATCATCTAAGGTATATTGATAACTTGAAGGCAGAATGAGATACGAATCGGATGAAATAAGTATACCTACACACACACACACACAAACACACACACATACATACACACGTACACACATGCACACACAGATTTGCAGGTCCATGTATGTGGGATTTAGCAGGAAACTGGAGGAAATTCACATGGATGCATGGAAAAAATCTGAAACCCACACAGACACCACCTCAAGCTCAGGATCGATTTGAGGACCATGGAGCTGTGCGTCAGATGTGAAGCTTCCCACTGCACCACTGGCCAGACTTTAAACTGAATTCTAGATAAGGATGACTTTGTGTTGCTGTGTGTAGTCAAGAGAATAAAAAAAAAAAAAAAAAAAAAAAACAGCTGTGAAGAAAAAAAAAAAATATCTAATGAAATAAACCACAGCAATTTTCTAGCATGGCAGGTTGGAGAAATTAACTTCAATGGACCTTATTTGAAAATAATGACTCTGCAATTAATCTAAAGATAGCAATGAAACCGCAAAGCTGGAACCAAACCGTGTTTATGTACTACAGGAGAATTGGCTGCTTTGTTGTTAGTGCTTAGTAATGGCAGGGAATTAAAAAGATCTTTATTTCGGGCACATGAGGCAAGCCTGCCACCAGGAGTGTGAAATAATCATTTTGTTTGGCAGCTCAGATACTGCACATTCTGTTACAAGGAGCAGGTATAACATGGACAAGGACGGGATACTGGATAAATTTGCTAACTCAACTGTTCTAATTTATGGGCAGCCAAATGTCTTTGATTGGATGCAAAAAAAGCATCCTATAATTTCCTTCTCTGGGAAAAACCTAGCATTGAGAATTTAGCAGTTCATACCCTTATAGGCAGCTCACATCGGCAGAGTGTGACCTTAAGGGCAGACTTATAAATAAACCTCTATTGAGAGATGCGATAATCAGCACCACAGCAAAACTGGACAGTGAGAAAGGCCAGATGTTTACACTGGGCACCTATAGATCACTATTACATTTTTCTTTTATACTCTGGCCTGGTGTTTTATATGAGAACCAAACCCTTGTTTTGTGGAAAACAGTGGTGCATTTGTACACTTGTGCAAGTGGAGCATTAATATTGGACATTAATATTAATCATGGGCCTTGCTCAAGGGCCCAGCACTTAATGGTGCTTGGATACAATCAAAAGCACAGCATCTCAACCACTAAGCTACACTACCATTCCATCCAAATAGCTGTGCAGTGGTTGGAGGATTGTGCTGTCTCAGGCTACACTCGCTCTGCGTCCACACTATTGTTTTCAATCGTTTGCTCATCTGCACCTAAACATCTGAAATTGCTCACGTCTTTGTATTAAGCACGAGCAAAACGTAAAACGCTTCCATTTATTTATTTTCCTGCTCATTCAAATTTTGCGGCAACGTCGAGGAAAGGCTCTGTCGCGTGACTAAAAATGCGTCAGCGTTAATCAGAAGCCTCGCAGCAATTTTAAATTGATTGAAAAGCGTTTTTCAAAAAGCTCTATTTTATTTGACTGAAAACGCTATCTCAGTGTGGACGGAAGGCCAAAGCGAGAAGACAAAACTATGCGTTTTCAAACAAAAACATATAAGCGTGCACAAGGCCTCAGATTGCAAGGCCTTACAGCGGATTGTAAGGACAAGATCATTAGTGTCTCTCTACTTTACAGTACATCATGGACTTTTACTGAACACACTTCATCCACAAAGCCTCCAGAATTGTAGTCACACACACCCCTCACACACACACACACACTCTTCCCCCTCCTGCCATCTAAAAAAAGGTACCGAAGCATTCAAGCCCTCACAGCAAGACTGTGTAACAGTTTCTTTCCACAAGCCATCAGACTCCTCAGCAAGCGACTGGACTGCTGCACACACACACACACACACACACACACACACACACACACACACACACACACACACACACACAACATTTACATGTACAGTATTTATTAGTATAGGGACAATTCATTTGCACATGTACTGCATTATGCTGCAATGTTACAGTGTTTTTGTGTTGTGTTATTGTACTGAATTTTTGCACAACAATGGCTTGTGTATAGTTAGTTTAGTGTTATCTTGTGTTCATTTATGTACTGTAGCACCTTTATGTAGTCTGACTGTGTCCATATTACTGTGGACTGTACTGCAATTGGTTGAAATGACAATAAAGCCAGTTGACTGGACTATGAGAAAGTTGTTATGGTAAGCAAATGAGACGCAACACCTTTTCAATGACCTTATTGGGGACTTACGATGGACATGTGTTTCGATCACCCAAAGCAATTTACAGTGCTGTACTGGAGTATATGCTGCCACATTTGCCTGACGTGCAAAAAAAACCTAAAATATTTGTAAAATTTTTTCGTAAGATCGAAAAATGTTCAGTCAAACCATCGTAACTCGGGGCCATCTGTACTAATAATCAGATGTCCACAGCATTGGAGTGCTGTTACTAACCCAAAAAGTTCTACTTGTTCCTATTTAGGTGCCGGTTGGACGAACGTTGGAGGAACGTTCTTTTGCAAACCAAAATTTGTGCGAGTATTTCAACATAGGAACAAATGAGCTGCAACCACATGGCCAATCCAATTTTTTTGTAATAAACTCATGCCAAGTGTGAAAGAAAGCCTTAAAGGCTACCCTAAAGCACTGTGTGCTTTTAAAACACAATGCTGAGTTATTAAGCCTGAGAGGACTTTCGGCATCACTTTCTAAGATCAGATGTATGTGCTGTATAGTGTTAGAGAGCTACAGTAGACGGGTTGACATACAACAACGCAGCAAGATAGAGAATAATATTCTGGTACTGCTGATCAGGATTGTGAATGGAAAGGTGAAAAAAAATCCCATTAACCTTTAAAAACAAATGACGAAGATGATGACGACGACGACACCAGGTAGCAGTAAAAAGATTCCTCATAACATTTTTAAGCAACGATGTACAGGACATCACACATAGCTATAAAAGAAAATGTATAAAATAAAACAATTTGATCAATAAACCTAAGAAAAACAGAACTTGCAGAAAGGCCACACTGCAGACTGGAGTTTCACGTGTTGGCGAATCAAATGAAATCTTCTACATTGCAGTGCAACATCGATGCACCAAATAATCAAAAATGAATTGACAACATTAATTTTTTTACAGAATATACCTTTAAAGAATCTCCCAAACATTGTTGAATACTCAAATACTTGCCACCAAGATGCTTCATGGAAAGTGGATTTATCATGAATTGGATTTATTCATGCAAGTTAAAAATATTGATTAAAAGCTTCTTTCTGTTCACATTTTTATTTACAGCATTATCATCATAGATTGTATATGAACTTATCGGGGAAAAAAACAGTAGTTCTATGTGAAATCAGACATTGAGCACCCCAATATAACCGAAATGGTACGACCCTCATGTCATAGCAACTCTGTGAAGATTTGACTGTGAGATTGGTAGTCGAGCTTCTCCTATCGAATCTTTGAAGATTCAGGGTCACCCAGAGTACAGTTTGTTTGTTCTTATCATTTGTACTTGATTAGACAATGTACGGGTTAGTGCTTTATTTCTAGTTTGTCCTCTAAAACCGTTAAGAAAAATCAGTGCTAGAGAAATAAAAATCTGTCCTATTTATTATATACAGTCTTGTATTTCACATGGGTTTCTTACTTACTGCTTATGGAAGTGTCAGAACGTCAGATTAAATACATTTTTTGTATTTTGTAGCCATCCCACTTCTGACACCAAATGAAATCAATTGACACAGAATTGACAATAGCATTTTAAAGGAAAGTGGTAGCTCAGTGGTTAAGGCTGTGGGTTACTGATTGAAAGGATGGGGGTTCAAACCCCACTTTGACTAACCTGCCATTGATATGACCTTTAACCCTTTATGCTCCAGGAGTGCAGTAGCATGGCTGACCCTGCATTCTGAAACCATCTTCCTATCATCACTGATGTATATAAAGAACGAATTTCACTGTGCTGTAATGCGTATGTGATGAGTAATAGCCCCTTTACCTTTGTTGGTGCATTTGTACAGTACTTGTGACCATTTGTGGTGCTGATAGTTGTTGTTCAATAAAAACTAAATAATACAACCGATTTTAGCAGCTAAAACTAAATAGATGGTAAACGTAATTTTATGGCTTTTCCTCGAAAATAAAAAATCGTGAGATTTAAGTTTGGGGTTTGGGATTAGGGCTTATACTGATATCGCCATTATTACAGTTAGTAAGAGAATTCAGTGAGGGAGATATGATGTAAGTATATTCTCTTTAAAGAATGTCTATTCAGGGCTAGAAAGCATGTTGATCATAGTCCTGACACCATCAGAAAGAGAAATGGTGTAGCACAGGCATGCATCCAGCAGCCCTGTGACTGTGGGATAAGAGCATGCGGGATTCCAGCCATGACAGTCAGGCAGATCAAAGTGTTTTGCTCCAGCTCTCTGCATCTCAATGGGCTGCACTCTGCCATCAACACTGCAGACTCACATCCTCATGTGGCATTTGCACCGTTTTTTTTTTTTCAGGATGATCTGTTCTGCCAGTCGTACTAGAAACCACAAACGAAACCAGAAACCTCTCATTAGTAAACTCTATTAATTTTATAATGGACACAAATCCATGCTATGGCAACCATTTCTCAGATATCAGAGAAGCAGAACTGCAGCATGATATAAAAAGTGAACTGCAACATTCATAGTTTGTTGTACAGCCGTTCTCATACAGTGTCATCCCTCCGCCTGATTGAGTCATCAATGTTCTTTTTAGGGGCTCGATAAGAAAAATATGACAAGTATGAAAAAATGGCAACATTCACTTAAAGCAAGAGTCAGGCATAAAAGGACAAGCAGTGTTTTTTTTTTTCCTTCATGATTTTAGTGAACAGAATTTCGGCATTGCACTCTGTGTTAATGTTTTGTGCTATCGTTTATAGATGGAAAGAAAGAGAAACCTCTATGTATACAATTGTAGTGCAATTTTGAACATGATGATGGACCCAATAGTCGTAACCCCGATCATAAGGCAACGTTTATAAATATATCAAAAATAAGTCAATCACAACTTTCTTTATTATAAAAACGGTACAAAAACTTTGTCTGCCACAAGCGAGACGGACATATTTTTCAGCTCCTCAACCGAGTTGACGCTTTTATAGCCCAGTCTGTGTAATATTTTTTGACACACTGATTGTGTGTAGTCTACCATTTCGAAGGACAGTTTGAGCCTCCAGCTTTCGGCATTAGCCGCCGAATCTCTCACTGTTCCGTACTTGTGTTTGGTCAACAGTTCATTACTTCCCCTGGTGTTCGCCTGAATCCAGTCAATGACGTTTTTGTCCATCGATAACCCCAGGTAGTCGTAGATATCCTTGGTTTTCTGTAGAGGGTTCCTCGCTAAGTCCTCATATCGCACCAGCATGTACTTTCCCCTAAGCCAATATGGGTGGCTGAGTCCGGTAGAAACCGAGCTTAAGAAGTCCTCACAAACTACTGTCAACTGAGTCAAATCCAGGTTGTAGGGTTTCCTTCCGGTTGCCCTCCAGATCCTCCACAGACGGTAGGTGTCCCGGAAGGTTTCGATCCTCGAGGCGAGAATTCCTCGCGGGTCTCTGACCAGCTGAATGACCTTCAGGTTAAGGCGTGGATCCTCCACCAGGGCCCGCAAGTCTCCAATTTCAGGGACCCGGACGATCTTTATGGCAACATGACGCTTATCCCGGCAAGATTCGGCAGCAAGAGTCATGTTGAGAGTCGCACACTTTTTAATGCAGTCACCTTCCTCTACATTAGTCTCGCCGGGACTGAAGGCATCACAGACGGGCTGGGAGCAGAGAGCTCGACTGGCCCCACGGCGAAACAACTTGTCCGTGGTGTGGTTGGTCGGTGGTGGCTTGATGTAGCTCTCTAGAAAGTGCAAGTCACACCCATAGAGGCTTCGCAGCAAATCCCGACTGGCGCCCAGCATCACTCGCCTGTCGGCCGCATTCCGGCTGTGAGAGAGACGTGGAATCAGAGCTGTCTGGACGTGGTACAGAGGTTCAAACAGGTAGAAGATATCCGAGTGCTGATTCAGCAACTGGCCCACAAACGATGAGCCGCTGCGGGTGGTTGCTAACACCAGGACGTGGGTCTTGCGTGACGTATTGAAAGTAAAGTAAGAATACTCATCACACCCACGCTCGAACAGGCTGTCCGCTTCCTGGCCGCTCAGGCTGCAGTTCTGTTGGATCGGCACAGGGCAGAGCTGAAACGTCTTGGAAGTAAAGGTCCGGATTGCCGTGTACTGGATGGCAATGGAGGCCAAGGCTAGCAGTATCACAGCCTTCCAAGAACATTGCATGGCTGGGAAACTTCATCCAGGCTCTGCGGACGGGATCTAGTCCTGTCTGGAGTGCAGAGAAGGAAACGTTTCATTACTGCCACACAGGGACACGACCGGGAGCAACACAGAGTGAGCATTCATGTCTTCCTGCGACCCCAGAGGAGGAGGAACAAATCAACACAGCGTTTCGCTTTCGGAAAGCCACTCATGTGAACAGTGCTGTGCAATCTGGGGTAAAACATTCACGTGGAAGACATACAAGAATTAATTACGTTTTGTTTGTAGGGAGCAGGGAAACACTGAAGTGTATTCACAAATGATGCTATTGCAAAATAAATCAATCAATCAATCAACAGTGATCAACCAATTAATATTTACAGATGCTTTTATGAAATATTTATTTTAGGAAAAAGAAAATTTAAAAATTGATTTAAAAAAATGCTGCTTTCATGCATATTTCCAAATTGTCT